>OX578272.1:153282743-153662722 GCA_951217065.1 Baccha elongata
TTCTCAAGAAAAGATGTTTTTTTTTTGTCTGAAGAAAATCCAAACGTAAAAATACTTCCTCGATTATTATGTGAAAATGAATTAAGCTTTATGATATGGAACAAGTGAAATCGAACAACACTGTTTAAAATTTGTGTAACTTTTTTTTCCAATTGGTTTGGCAAACTTTAACAAGAGTGGGAAATTTTCGAAATTCAACGGTTCTGTAACTGGAAACAACAACTACTGTTAAAACAAAACTTAGTGCATACCTACGGTGACCATCTTCTCGGAGGCAAAAACGAGGACACATTGTTTTCAAAAATTTGAGAAAAAATAATTTTAATTAAAAGAGTAATTCTTTTTACATTTCATAGTCAACTCACATAGCAGGTACCTACTGATTTTATGTAAAATAAGGGGCCCCCTGGAAATTAGAGAGAATATGCTCGAAACTCGTCTAAATTTTTCGTCGAAACCGAAGGAGTTAACTTACTAAAAGTCCTGACGTCGAGAAGTTGAACCGGAGAAAGTGAAGGGTCATAAGAATCCCCTTTGTTGGTCTTTTGCTTATAGCAAAAAAATGATGCGTCGCAGTGGAATGTTCTGCGAGATTAAAATACAGCTCATAAAATTTACTACAACTTTTGTTGTTTTTTTTTTTTAATTCTGAACCGTTTCCGAGCTACATGCATTGCTTTAGAGAAATTTCTAACTTAGAGATTGTGAAAGTAGGTAATTTATTAATGATGAAAATACTTAAACTTAAAAAGCGATTTGAAAGGGAAAAAGAGGACTTTGGGAGGACAATTTAGTAAAAGGAGGACAAAGGAATGACACAAAAAGAAGAGAGGACATGGTACCGAAAGAAAGGACTGTCCTCTCAAAAAGAGGAAAAGAGGACGGGTGGTCACCGTATGAATACTTGATAAATTTGAAACGATTTCTTAGTCAAACATTTTGCTATTTTACCGTTATGCAATAGCGCTCAAGGCACTCTAGCCGATTTCAAATCTCGCCCAAAAAAATCCTGAACAAATTGTTGTTGTATTTCTTTAACATTTTGTGTGCTGTTTCCATATATCAACAAAAAAAAAAATAACGCCCAAAGTAAGAAGCTTACAGGAAGTCTCGAAAGTCAACGTCAAGCGGGTTATACCCGTATTGATAAAAGTAAGAAAAAAAAAATACGTCTCGCTTGGTTACGTAAATAGCAATATTTAAAAAAAAATATGAAAATCGATACCCTGGGCCACATTTGTATGAAGGTACTGTAGTCACATTTTTTTTTAATTTTGCAGTGATTTTTTTCCATAAATAATTATTGTAGGTTTTGCAAGAAAAATAAAGTTCTATTGAGTAATTGTTCAAACTAAAGATTTTAAAATGGTGCAACACTTGCCATTTGCTACTTTCATTACATGTTACCAACATTTAAACCGTAAAATTTTGTTTTTTTTTTCAACACGACAGTATTTTATCCTATTGATGTAGTCCTAAATTAAAACCCATTCTTTCGAAAAATTGTTCAGGCTGCTTATCATACTAATAGTCCTGACCTGAGGGGGAGGTGAATAAAGTCCCCCTTTTTGGGCTTACGCTTATACCACGGAAATGGTAGGTACGTCGCGTCGTAGCCAGTTTTCTAAACAGAAATAAAAGCCCATCACATTTTCTACAATTTTTACTTGCAATTATAGGTATGTGCTATAAGGCAAGTTATGCATTCGTAAAAAAAAATGAGATAACAATCAAATATGACGTTACTATTATAGAGAACACGAAATAAGTAGGTCCGACAATTCTGTCTGTCTGTCTGTCTGTCTGTCTGTCTGTCTGTCTGTCTGTCTGTCTGTCTGTCAGTCTGGATGTATCAACACCTACAGCCTAAACGGTTGGGCCGATTTTTTTTAAACTTCGATCTCTGTATTTTTAGAATAATATGCCCAGGCGTATTTTTGATTTTTATCCTAGGTCTTTAAATAACAGTTACGGTTTGTGTAACGGATAAGTAGCCAACGGTAATTTTTTTTGTGTTTTCAAAATAAGTTTACATATTAACGGTACTTAATTTTATCCAATTTATCTTGAAAATATACAATCGATTTTGATAAAATTTTGTGTGACTGATTTTTGGCCAATGATGAATCTTTTTGTTAATTTTTTTTTATCACCTTATTAACAGTACCTGCCATATAAAATCTATAGAAAACCTGATTTGTCTCGAAAAAAAAAACGATCGACCTTGATAAAATTTTCTTTGAATGATTTTTTGCCAATAATGAAGTTTTTCGTTGGAATTTCTTTATTTATTATAAGCCAAAGGTTAGTAATCTGACACAAGAGCAAGTTTGTCCGACCCAGTCATGCCTTTTATTTCCTAATCCCAACCGTTTCCGAGATACACGCATCGCAAGGAAAACAAATTACAAAAAGTGTTTTCCTTATATTCTTGGGATGAATTTATAGAAAATTGAATTTCCTTTAAAAAGTTAACTTTTGAAAAAGGATTGGTTTGATTGATTGGCTAAAAAGCCAGATATTTACATAAAAATGCCATTATTGCCATGATGAGGAATATGAAAATCTTTTAAATTTTCAATTTTGAAACATCCAACTAATGAACGCTAATGAGAAAATCCTCTGTACACAATGGTACATTCCTTTTCCAATAATTTTTGCTTTAATTTTTACATGGATATCCACATTAAATGTTATAACTATTAACTATTTAAAAGTCACACTTATTAAATCAATAAGACTTAAGACTTCTTCTTGAAGGTTTAGGGTTTTTTCTTTATTTTTTGTTTGTTTTTGAAACAAACTGGATACAAAATTGAAACGTTGGTACTGCATTCGATTGCGATATAAGGTTCAGCTTTTGGCATCAAGTAAATTTTCTTTCATCAATCATAAATTCCATTGTTCATAATTTTTATTTTTGACATCAAAACAATTCATTTGAACAATTTATTATTTCAAATTCCACAAAAATTTAATAGCACTATGTTAATTGATTTTCAACTAAAAAACTTAAAATACGTAAAACGTAATGCAAATTTAAAATGATCATATTTTGTGTGCTCATTTGCCAGCCAATGCTAATCATTTACCGACCTCCAGCAGACTGCTTAAAAAATAAAATCCTGCAATTTTGGTCAATTGTGATTATATACTTATATTATATACTTATATTACACATTAGTTAGCACTTATGGTAAAGTATTCAATCAGCTGATATGTGTTTAGGTACATTATTCTCATTTTATGTTAACAAATGAATTCGCAAGACCATATAATAATTATTTCAAACCACTGCTCTGCTCTATCAAAAGCAGACGCCATTATCCTAATGTATTTTATTTTTTCTGTGGCAGCAATTATGCAAATTTTTCCGCACATTGCCGCCATTGCTGACGCCAAAATGCGTTTAGTTTTATGTAACAAAGCGAAACGTTGCGGCGTCAAATATTCACACACAAAAAATTATTGTAAAATTCGCAAATGGTTTTTATCTTCATGTTATGCATTATATGTATATATATAGTTGATATGTAAATTATATAGAACTTTTCCAACTATATGCATATTGTGTGTAATGCTCAATGGTAATTGCTGTTTAATTGCAACATTTGTGTTCATGTGTGTTTGTTAGAAGCTATTACCGTAAATTCTATTTTTAACGCAAATGCATACAAATTAAAGTAAGTGTTTTTTTTTGGATGGGTTAACATAAATATAACAAGATTTTTTTTTAACTTTACTTATTTTGTTTGAAAATAAATTTTATTGTTTGAAAAGTTATAAAATGAAATGAAAATAAATATACAATGCTAGTATAACAAACAAACTTTTTTATACAATTTAAATGATTTCTATTTTTTTGTTCAAACGTTAATTTTAAAGACTAGATAATATAAAAATTGCATTAAAATATTTCTTATATTAAAATAAAAGAATACTTATATTATTTTAGGTTTCTATTCAAATTTTAGGAATAAAGGACTATTAGTGTCAGTTTCGTCGTAGGTAATGGAAAATTTCAATCCAAATCCAAAAAATTGAAATACTCAAAAAAAAAAAAAAAAAATAAGAATGAAATTATATAACAAATACTGTTTTTTATTTTCATAAAGTACTGGATTCAAATAAAAACTTGCTTAATTTTCGTCTTTAAATTTTTTTTTCATAAACAAGATAATGACTTAAGAAAGACAATAATTAACTGTACGTCAGTGTTTTCCTTCTTATCAAAAGATAAAGCTTTCCCTATATATGTAGATACATATCTTGTTTTAAATATTTTAATAAAATAAAACACGAATGAGAGTTGAGCTCTAAAAAAGAAGAGAAAATTGAGATGTGCCATGCCAACATGCAAATATTTTACATAAAGGTACGTTGGAGATGTTTTATCTTTCAAAAAGCACATCTGTTGAATATGTTTACTAAAAGAGAAAATCAATGTATAAAGACAGACAGTTCTAAAAACTTACCACTTTTTTCTTATTGAGGATGCTGTCTAAAAGAGATAGAGAAATGAAAAAAAAAGAGTTGAAATATTACATAATGGCAACTTACAAATTATTTTAGTACAAAAAAAAAATTTGAATTATGATTTACGCTTGATTACGTATATATCCTACACATAGATATAACATAATATGGGAATAAAGTGAAGCATATTTTATGGTATCAATTGATTTTGTCTCTCTTTTTCAACATTTTTAAACATCTAGACTTCTTTAAATTGCTACGAAATTTCATTCAAAGTAATATACAGACTTTGAATACACTCTTGCTCAAAATGTTTGCACACTCTAGTTATTAAAAAAAAATACATTGTACATTGTTAGTTGTTTACCGTACGCGGAACGACGACAGTGTAAATAATAACATCGAACAACGAATGAAGAACGAACGAAGAACGAATGAGATCTTTGAATTTTTAGTGTTCGGTGTGCGATGTTGTTGCCCGAACAACGTGAGTGAAAAAAGTTCATAGTTTTTCAGTGGCGTGCCCCTAATAATGTAACAAATGCAGGAAGTTCTAACTGATTTTTTCTTGTTTCCCTATGAAAAGTGCATTGTGTTGTTGTTATCCATTTTGTGTTTCGGAACGAACTGGATGAAAATACAGAATAATGTAAATGGTTTTTCCTTGTTCGGTGTTTTGCAAAGAAGAGCGAAAAACGTACACCGAATAAAAAACGCTAATGTAAATCCAGCTTAAGAAATTTATGTTTTCATATAACGTGGTCAATTTAAATTCACCAGAAGGAGGCAAATATCTGGAGGAGCCGAAAAGGACAGAGATTTTTTGAAATTTTTCCGTAATTCCGAAAACCATTCAGAGGAGGATCTATAACATTCTAAGGGGGATTCGTTTTGCAGCACGTATAAATCGTGTCATCTTACGTAGCGATATTTTGATTTTTCAGTTTATGAATAATAAATTAAAATAAAATATAGAAATTTCAATTTAATGAACGAAAATTCTTTAAGATATTTCATCTTTGTTTTATTTAATAAATTTGCCTAAAATTAATTTATTTTACCAAATTGTTAAAACATATTGACAAATATAAGACAAGATTTTTCATCATTCCAACTTAAAAGAAAACGTTGATATCGAACAAATGCTGTCAAAGAAAGATGTAATAACTTCTATGAGAAATCAAAGAAAAAATGCAAAGAAAGTGCAAAAAAATCCTATTCATAAATAATTAAGATAGCAAAAAAGTTAAAATTTGTTTCAGCTTACAGAAATAAGCAGTTTGATAAATTTTAGCCACGCTGTTGGCTTAGTTGCATCATTTTTTTATTGGTTCTTCCATAATTTACTTAAGTTTTAGTTATTCAATTCGTCACATAAAATAATTGCAAAGCTGTGCAATAATTTTACGCACGATTGTAAATCATTTTCGTATTGAAACACAAATATAGTTTCTGTAATTGGAGGGTATATGAATAATTTAACATTCTCTTCTTTTCCCAGTACACAGCTGAATGAATTATTTTAATTAAGAAAAGAAGAAGTTTGAGAGAATGAATTTTAAAATTTTAATAAATAATTAAAGAGCAGACTTTGTGGTCAGATTAATGAAACAATTTCATTCATTCAGTATTGTTTATTTATCTTATTTTTTATGGTAGCAAATATAAATGCTTTTGGTTGAACCAATTTGATACTTTACACAAGGGAAGTTGTGCATTTTCGTAAGAAAAATTGAGATAACAATCAAACATGACATTACGAAAAATTGGGTCTGACTGTTTTGTCTGTATATAAATGATTGAATATAGTTCCTGCCGGAATTGTAGTGTCGAATTTCTTCGAACTTGTAACTTTAAATCCTTAAATTAAACAAATTTTTTATTGAAAATTCAAATTAAATGAAAAAATATCTTTAAATAACAAAAAGACAGAGCGGGGACAGATAGACCACGTGGAAAGAAGAACCGCATTTACATGTAGAAACGAGAAATCACAAGTATTGTACGAACATTTTTATTGAGCAACAAAGCTTTTTAATATAAGAGTCCATAGTTAATTGATTTCAATCGTATTGCAACAGCAGATAGAGGTTGACCGGATTTTTTAGAAGATTAAAATCAAATGTAAGAAAACAAATAGTTTCATTTCATTCATATTATAGTTGTATACTAACGTTTTTCCAGAAAGTCAATTTAAATTATTTTTGTATTTATTATGCAATATATTCATCAAACTAGGTGTGGGGTAAGTTGAACCAGGTGTGTTTATTTTATTATTATTTTTTTAGACTTTTATTCAAAAAAATCGAAAAAACTTATTTCCCTTCATATATTAAAATATTTTGGATTTATTATTCCTTGCTCTTACTAACCTTTGGGTAGGTATCATTATTTGGTATACCACAGGGGGGGCACGTTGTACTACTTGATAAAATAATTTACTTTTGTATTTTTAATTCAAAAACATAAACATCATTCTATTTATTTATATTCGTTTTTATTGTATTGTGAATGGCTTGAAATTTATGAGACTTAAAGGAAAAGTGATTCATTTAACACCAACTCTTTCCTATTTTCAATGAAAGCTTAGACGAAAATCTTAAAGTCTTCAATAATTGTACCAACCAAATTCTCTCTAGGTTTTAATTTTTATTATTTTTAATTAAAGTTACACTTCCCTTTCTTTATTTTTGACTGTGTGTACAGGCTTTAACATAAAATTGTCTCTGGCAAGTAAAAAAACAAAAATTACAACGTGATACGGAAATTGCAATTTCCGATGGCAATATGGACTTTTCAGTATTCGTGCATAAGCGGGTTGAAATTTGGTGTTCATTTGGAATTTCACAGCTTTAATTGAATAAAAAGGAACAACGGCCTTGTGCACTATCCATCGACACTGCACGTGACAATGTCCTTCCGGGTGCATCCAATGCCTTATCGTTCCTCGTCGTCGTATAACCATTCTATTTTTGGTTTTGCTGAAACTAGTTAATAACCAGCTATACAAGCATATAGCAATGGGCAATGGTTAGGTTGAAACGTTAAAAGTCAATAATTTGCCGATTGTTAACTTGATGCCGGGAATTAAAACATGTTTAGTGATGCAGATGTTGTTTGGTCATTTACTTTTTGGTCAAGTTGGTTTTATTGCGTTATACAAATCTTTACAGCTAAGACCTTAGGAATATTTTCCAAGGCAAAAAAAAATCAAAATTTTAACGTGCAATTCCAGAAAAAGTTACTTGTTATAGCAACGTTTTATACCACACGAAGTTAGTCACTGAAATGTATTAAAATAATAACGACACCGCCGCAGGCCTTCTATCGGGATCTGATAAAGAGTGTCTCAAAATTTATGCAAAAAGTTATTTTTATAGAAAACAAAGGCGGGCGACCCCTTTATCGGTCTTATACCAAGGAAGTGGTGCGTCGTAAGGAAAAATTCTTGGAGACAAGTTTTGTTATGGTTCCGTTTTTCCAATTGTCCAGCCGTGGCCGAGCTACACGCATCTCAAAGGAGAAACATGAAAAAAAAGGTTTTTTTCCGTATTTTTCATACAAAACTCCGTTATATCGTCTAAAATTCTAAACTGTTAAACTAACGAACAAAAAAATCCTTTGTAAAAGTTATAGATAATTGAATATCCTTTAAATAATTAACTCTTATAATTAGGTTGTTAAAAACAGTGCATCAGCATTCATTCTGTCATTTCTGAAACTGGAAATGAAAGTTCTATAGATTCGTTCGTTCGAAACTGTTCGACAACTAATTATTTCGAGAACAGAGTTGCATAAATATTAATAAGCTGTATATAAATAAATCCTAATGCAAAAAAACTGAAACACTCATCGTACCGATCATAGTTAACGGTGCAGAAGCATGGATTTCTTTAGATATTTTTGAAAAAAGCTCTCGATTATTGAGCTGATTTGAGTAGATCTCTTTACAAATAGGAACTTTGTTTGTACTCAACTTTTAAGAAGAACGAAATGAATATCGACGATCGAGCATTTAGATTTTTTGATATGTTTGCCAGAAAGGGCACCATCTTTTAAAATCAAACAGTCAGAAAAATAAAATTTTAATCCCAAGAATTTTATTTTTTGAAGCAATAATTTACATGGGTTAAAAAAACCAAAGCATCTTAATTCTTAATTTTAGAATGCCGATGTAAACGAAAAGCACGTATAATTATTCTTGAATTAAAAATGCAAAAAGTTAAATTTCAAGAACCTAAATTCTTATCTCAAGAACGAGTTGTTCAAAATAATTTTTTCTGGGTGTCTTTGTTTTGTTTTATTTGTATTTTTATTTATTGTTTCCATCGGTTTATCCATCGTCAAGTTTTCAAAATTATTAAATTATTATAAAAAAAAACAAAAAATAATGGTGTACAGAACCTGTCGATGGATTTTCATGAAATTTAGTTTTAAGATTAAGAAACAACTCAACTCTGGTAAAAAAAATTGGTTAAGATCGCATCAGCAGTTATCAAGGTAGTCGAAATTTAAAAATACAGTTAGGTATAGGTATGCAAGTACCGTTAAAAGAATATTCTCGAAAGTTTGGTGTTTTCTGATAGACCTTTGAATACTTTGCAGTCGTTTTCAAGAAAAATAAGCTTTTCCATAATGGTTAAATACATATACACATTACATACAGCAGGAAAACTGCTCCAGGTATATTACCTTAAAAACGCCACCTAAAGCATTAAGAGCCAATCGGTTCATCCGCTTAGGCTGAACTCTTTTCTTCTTCTTTATTATCGTAAAGTCATGTTTGAGTGCTATCTTTCATCTTGTATTTTTTAATGAATGCATAACTTGCCTTAATCGCAAATAAAAAAATAAAATCACAACTTCAAAGTCGTTTTGTCCTTGAAAAACATTTCCTTTATTTTGTGTAATTTTTTATTATTTATTTGTTTTCAAAATTAGGTGTGTGTGTATTTGTTTCAGTTTATTGTGTGTGGTATTTGGCTTGAATGGGGATTATCCAGGAGGGTCTGGTTCCAATTTCGATCGATTGGCTATAAATCATGGTTACTCTTTTTCAATTTAATTTTATTCTGAGGGGAGCTATTTTTTTTTGTCAATTTATTTCTGCCGCAGACTCTGTTTTTACGATATCATGGGTTGTATGTGGATTCAAATGGATATATATTCTTTTTATATTCGAATCCAACCAATTAAATGATAAATTCGAAAACAATGAAAATCTGAATTGTGGCCTAGTTTTCAATTTGTTATAAAAAGCAAGCAAACAAGAAATAATTTTTAAAGTTTGTACATACGTATTTTTTTAATCGATTTTGTTAAGTGTGAACCAACGAATGAAGTGTCTATTTAACATTTCATACAAATAAACATGGCCGGACGGACAGGACAGTCCTCTTGTATGCTGATGATGACACATTATGAAATTCTTATGTTGGAATTTGCTCACACGAAGATAAGATATCCAATTAAACATTCTGCAGAGGACTTCTGTCAACAAATATCACACAGCAATTTTCAATTTATTTTCCTATATATGTTTATGAATGAATGCGTTACTTGACATAGATACCCTTTGCGTTTACATTCTCTATGGCTGTCATGTCATCTATATGTTTGAATAAAGCATCCAATGAATATGTTTAGAAATAAAGTGAACAATAAATTTAAAAGGGTGTGGGTTCTAATCGTACCATCATCGCTTAGCATCGCAGAGAGGATATTGTGTTTATCACTTCACTGATGCATATATGAATCTGTTTATTGTAAATGTTTCTAATAGAAAATTCTGACATTGTTTCCTGTTGGAATGAATATCTATAGATGCTTTTTAAACTGACCATACATTTACAGATATTAGTAGATATTGTGGGGTTTATTTGTTCATATGTTATTAGATATTTGTGTTTTTTCGGTATTCGATTCCAAATACACACATCGCATTCTTCAGAGCCATATTTTTATCAGAATATATATTAGAATTATGTTTATGCATAGTGCTGTGCTGGTATAATCTCTACGCAATAATAAATGGATAGACATGATTATTACCGCAAAAGTTAATTTGTAAAAACGACTTTGCAAGATTGCAATATTGCATTTCCTGATAGAAAATCTAAAGGTGACTCACGTGACTCGCTTTAAACTTTTCTGTGATCACATAAGTATGATTGAATTTACACTATCAAATCTAAAGGTGACTCACGCGAGGCAAACTGATCAATCAATAACTTAAGAGTGTAATGAATTGACTCAATAGTTCCTGGTGAAACAATTGCCAGGGAACGAATGACTCAAATAACTATATGCAATGTGCCAAAAGGTAGGTTAATAACATTTTAAAATATTTTCAGTAACTAATGCTAAATTACCGTCACAAGTAACTTGCAATAACTTGTTCTACAAATAATGGTCCAACTAACCCCCTCTCTGGCTCTTTCTGCCAAATATTTTTTTTTTCGAAAAATAAAAACTCTTTTTGAAGAAATTTCAAATCAAGCCAAAGGTGAATTTTTTCATTCAAATTTATCTTCTAGTGACGGTAATTTTCGTTAAACTTTTCTTTCATGTATTTCGTAAACAAGTGCATTGATTTTGTTTCTAACATTCTGATAATTCTGTTTCCTGATACTGAAGAAATTAGAAAGAATTTCATCGATGAAATAACGTTTCAATCAATACTTAGTATTTCAATAAATTTCAAATTCGACTTAATTAACAAAGTAATTCTCCGCCAACCACACTGAAGCTGGTAATTTGAAAAGTGGCCAATATCCTCGGCTAATATAGACAACGAACAAAAACAAAAAAAACGACATGGATCGATGATGGCTGATGGCCATCTTATATAGATATGGACAGTATTTTTTACAACTTTCTCGCCCTCTGACTCTCTTATATAAAAAATAATATCGATTCTATCTTTTAATGTGGCAATTACTTTGTCGTTGTGTTGGCAAACAATTTAATGACTCATAACTACACTTAAATGCTTCCAATAAGAGTGTGCGAGGAAGGGAGGTTGGGTGTAGATGAAAATTCGAAACAATCGTAAAATGTTAACATGAAATATATTTTCCAGATAGATAACTATATAAATGTATCTCTGAAGCGAAAACGATGCACTGAAAGTGATAATGATACTTGACTGGAAGAAAAGGATACAAAACAGCAGACTGGCAGGATATACTCGTATAACAACAGAAATGTAAACCGTTGACTTTCGCACAACAAAAAGGTTTTGAATTGTTTTAATTGTTTCGCGGTGAATGAATGCAGATTTACAATACAATGAATAAAAAACCATTGCGCTATTTTCACAGGATGATGATGATGATGAGGGAAACTTTTAAGATTTAAATATACTAACGGGAAATGCATTAGATATAACTGCTGTGTTGTGATGAATGATATTTCTTTGTTTCGAAATAAATATTTATGCAGTTTAGAAAAAGTTACGTTATTATTATAGAAATATAAAAAAAAAACTGAAGTTTATTTTTTGTTCAATAAACCTTTCTAATAATAGAAGTTTAAAAAAAAACTGTATCAAAGAAAAATCATTCCAAAATTGTCTTTTTATTCGAATTAATTTACATAGTGTGGTATAGAGAAGTATTTTGCCTCACCGGGTCATGAAATCTTTGTGAGAATTGATATTCCATTTTATGCCGTATTGTATTTATGCAAATGAATCTTTGCAGGATTAGCTTCACTACATATAAACAGAATAATACGAAGAGGACAATAGAACCTTGGGTATTATGTAAGGTGCTTACTCTAGATTGAAATATCATGAATGAAGTATCTTAATCCTAAGAAATGACATTTGATTTGTATTATTCACACTGGGATATTCCTCCTTAATAATAAGCTTGAATGAAGATTGTGTATGGCGATACTATAGAGAAATACATTCCTACACATAATTACAATTTCATCGGACGACAAATTTAAGATAATGCAATACAGGTGTAGAATTTTGCTGATGAACAGTAAGCTGGAATCGATTTTGGTTTACTGGGGACCTATTAGATTAAAATGTAGCTAAAAATGCATTTTTTGCAGAAGAAGAAAAAGAAGAAGAATAAGAAGAAGAAGAAGAGGATGAAGAGGATGAAGAGGAAGAAGAAGAAGAAGAAGAAGAAGAAGAAGAAGAAGAAGAAGAAGAAGAAGAAGAAGAAGAAAAAGAAGAAGAATAAGAATAAGAATAAGAAGAAGAAGAAGAAGAAGAAGAAGAAGAAGAAGAAGAAGAAGAAGAAGAAGAAGAAGAAGAAGAAGAAGAAGAAGAAAAAGAAGAAGAAGAAGAAGAAGAAGAAAAAGAAAAAAGAAGAAGTTAGGTTCTCCAAAGTTATGAGATCACTATTACGGTCTCAAGGAAAACTTCGGATTTTTTGATACACGCTTAAACATTTTAGGGTTCTTTTTAATACACACGTAGTGCCCCGTGGCGTAGTGATTAGTGTCAGACCATCACGCCGGAGATCTGGGTTTAAGCCCAGCTTCCAACTTCGATAAAATCTAATGTTTTTTTTCAGGGGCACTGCCTCTTGCGAGGAAGTGACAAATCCTCCAAGATTATCATTGTCAGGAAAAGTGCTTCTCACCTTAGTCGTTCGGATTCGACATAAAATTGTAGGTCTCCTACAATCCCGTAGAACGAACAACACACACAAAAGGATTGACCGAGAGTTGTAAGTCACTAAGCCGTGGTTCTTCGGAGCTGTAAGTGCCACTAAATTTATTTATTTATTTATTTAATACAGCACTTGCATTGCAGTCGTATGCAATACACTTAAAATTACATCTCAATATTTCAAAAGTATTTTTTTGCATTTTTTTCGTACTACAAACAGTTAAATGCAATCCAACGGATTAAAATATAATACTTTAATATTAAAATGTAAACGAACGGATTGAAATATTAACTTGAATTATTAAAATGTAATACTATCACACCTGAGGTCTGGGTTCAAATCCTGATTGCACATAATGTGTTTTTCAGAGAATAATATTATTATCATCACGAAGAAAGCATCTCTACTTAGTCGTTTAGAATTGATGCAATCAATACTTTGGAACTAACAATGCACACAAAAGTATTGGTTAAGAGTGTTAGTAAAACGCCTTGGTTCTTCTCAGAGCTGTCGGTGTCCGTAAATTTATTTTGTATGTTTGTATTTTAAATGAATACCTATATAATTATTGTAACAATTCTTGCATACGATTATATTAAATTTTATTATTTTTTATCTGAATATCTTTCAGTTAAGCTTAGCAGTTAAATTCAATGTTTGTTATTTATTTTTTTGTTCTTTTTTTCTGTTAAATAAAGTTCTGAATAGCTATAGAATGAAACTTACTTAGGGATTGTGAAACAGAACAAGCCCTTATAATGTTTAATATGAATAAACTCAGTCTTAACTTTTATCTTGATGACAATTTGATTATTGGAAAAAAGAAATTAATGGCAACTGTAGTTGTGATGCTTATGAAACTTGTTACGCATGTTTGGCAATCTAGATCTAGATCCTTACACAGTTGAATTGTCTCTATAACTAAAATTACATTAACATTTCAAACTGTTTTCATTTTTTTAAAAATGAACATCCTATCGCTCTTAATCACCATATATGTAAATAAGTAATAGGGGCCAGTTCTGATTTTTGTTCGGAATTGAATTCGTAAACGAATTGATTTTCGCACAGATTTAAAATATGTGTTCTACATTTCGTAAAAATAAAGTAAAGTTTTCATAAATAATTTCAGTCAATAAACAAATTACTTAGATTTTCCGAATTTGGATTTGCAAAACAAAATCCAGACCAATTGAATTTCATATTTAGAACACCGGGCATTTGAAAACAATAAAATTTAGTGTTCAAACGAAATTCAGAACAGGGGTAATATTCATATAGACAGATAATCGTACACCTATAGACGTACCATATGTTTCGCTCAATAATATTAAATTATATTTCACCCCAATCACATATAAATCCCAAAGCACATCCACCCACACGAACCCAAATTCATTGTTATAAATTGATACCATAATATCTATAAAATCCATAATAATTTGCATCCATCAAATGAGTATCAACGAAGAGAAATCCTTACCAACAAAAGACTGCGTTGGTCTAAAAGTGATGAGACGAATATTTATTTGCTTTCACATTTCATCAAAATGATAAGCCGTACTTTTGTCATGACATTGTTTTAAGCTGTGCGTTGTTTAAGCTTAAATTTATCAACCCATGATGACAGTTTTTAATCACTGCCATTTGCATGAACTTCAACGCCTTGTTGTTTGGTGAATCTTTTTCAGTTCCTGTACCTCTTTTAATGTATATTGGTGTTGGCTTTTCGCATGGTTATTGCTTCATTAAATACCTATTTAAATATTATGTATATAATGTTTGTTTGGGTTGAAGTAGAAGTGTCGATCGAGAATGAGATCGCTTTGCATTTTGCTTGTAAGTAAATAACATATTTTATAGATTAAGCAAAAATAAAAGGATGATTATGGGAGACAAGGGATGAATGAATAGATCTATTGATAAACTTGGTTAAATTGATTTCAAAAATATTTTAAATCTAAAATCTTCGTTAGAGCACACATGGGAGCGTAGCCAAAAACATTTAATGCCACCTTGCTTTGTAAATTTTATCAAAGACGTTAAAGTTGTTTTGAGAAAATTTTGGTGCATTTTGGAAAGATATTTTTATTGTCTCATCCCAACTGGTACATAAATAGCTTTTTTCTGTCATTGATATGAATTAAGCTATCAATTTTGAAAGAAAAATCAAAAATTGATACATATAGTTTACTCATCAATTGGATAGTTTGTTCTGTAAAAGTTCCTACTGTAATTCCTTTAAGAACTTCTGATGTTCGTTTTGGTTCAACAAAAATTTCATAATCCTACACAAATGTTTCTTCTTTCAGGTACATATAGCTACTCGTGTATTTTTTTTTCTAAGAAAAGTGAAAAAAATCTCTAAGGATTTTAAGGATCTATTAAACTATACTTCCATCAGTGTGCATCATACATTCTCCTACAACAAAATCACTTGTATTTCATTTTGCCTATACAAGGCAAAAAGAAAAAAAAAACGACATCAACTATATGAATTTTCGAAGTACAAATACTATACGGAAGGTAAGAGGCTTTTAGCATTAAGTGGCTTTTACACTACTGGATTCTGTGATTCTTTTGGAAAATGGACATTTTTCATTGCCATAGGATATGTCGCAGATGGAATATATAAAGTTAAGTTGGTTAGGTAGAACAAACAAAGTAATGTAGTATTGTTTTATTAAAGTATTTGTATTTAGAATCTTGGATTTATTTGATTAGTATGGTCAATATTGTTTTTACTTGTGATTATATTGAAATAAGGCAAGTTATGCATTCGTAAAAAAACAATCAAACATGACATAACTATGGTAGAGAAAACGAAAAAAGGAGGCCCGACAATTATGTCTGTCTGTCTGTATCGACACCTGCAGCTTTAACGGTTGGGCCGATTTTCTTCAAACTTGGTACAATCTATTTTTAGAGAAATATCCTTGGACCTCTTTTTTTATTTTTGACCTAGGTATAAAAATAATGGCATACCTACCATATAAGCGTGATCGATAATTCCATTTTTATCGAAAAAAATACGATAAATTTTCTATAAAATTTGATTTGAGTGATTTGTTGCCAATGGGGATGTCTTTGATCTGATATTTTTTTAGAATCAGGTTATCAACGGTACCTATTCATAGAATTGTTTTATATTACACCGTCTATCTTAAACAACAAACAGCCAGTGCGACTTTAACTAAATTTAATATTCCAAAACTACTCCTAAATCTGAATAACACTAAAGAAAAAAATTGAAAAAGAGTAATTATAGTAGAAAAGGTTTTTTTTCTAAAAACCAATATTTAAATTATTCTATTTTTCTCGAAAAAATACAATCAATTTTGATAAAATTTTATGTAATTGCAAATTTTTCCTGGCGGTGATGTCTTTCTTATAAATCTTTTTTTATTCTATAAATTTGATTTCAAAAGATGTTTGAAAAAAAAAAATAAAATGCACGACTGGGTCACACGAACTTGCTCTTGTAGCAAATTATGGGGTTGGGAAAATTTAATTTACTGAATAATGTTGAAAGGTGGAAAAGTGTCCTAAATATGAAATCAAGTTGTATGGTAGCTATCATTCAATGGCTGTTTAGGCAAAAAAATTAAATGCTATCTTATGCTGAATGCTTCCATAAACTAATTAACTACTGTACCAAATTTAAATGAAATCGGTTCAGCCGTTATCAATTTATGGCCACATTTGTCGAAAACCGTTAACACCGAATCTCCGTTATGTGCATTTTTTCACCAAAAAGTACTATACACACGAAGTTTGAAGAAAATCCGTCCAACCGTTTAGGCTGTAGATCGGGGCACAGCCAACCGCACATCCGCACATACGCACAGACAGACCGACGGACGGCATGACGAAACCTACTTTTTTTACCTTCTCTATCATCGTAATGCCATGTTGGATTAAAACCTCGATTTTTTTGTTCTACACGAAACCAATACTTGCCCTATTCAGCAAGTAAAAATTCAAAATACCTACATAGGTATAAAATTAAAAATCTTTGTTTTTCATAAAAAAAAAAACTGGTCAAATGATTTTTCCAGACGTCAACACTAAAGTAACTTATATAAGTAAGTGGAAAAAAAGTTTCAACGAGAAAATAAAAGGCCGGTGTTTTGCAGGCTCCAAGAAATGTCGGTACATTTTTTTTACAAAAAAAAACAAAAAAAAAATGTATAAAAAGTTTTGGAGTTTTTCCTAAAAAATCTTAACTTTTCCGATAATTTTTTCAAAGTTTAAGGAGTTTTTTCGGCTCACTGAAATCATGCAAAAAAAAATTAAATTTAAAAAATATAAACATTGCTTTTTCAATTAATGTTGGATCATTTTTCCTTTATAAATAATAATATTTTTTTTAACACTTGAAATTAAATTTGTTGGCATTTTCTCCAAATTGAAAAAAAAAGCCAGAAAATAAAATTTTCCAAAAGTGATCAGTTAGGTACCTGTAAATACATATAAAGCTATTCCTGGGTGTTATAATGTTTTTCTAACTAAACTAAATTGATAAATCAGACCCAAGAGATATCATTTTGGGGGTTATTTTGACATTTACTTTTTGGCTCTTTTCTTAGAAATTTGACGTACTTTCTTCGACATTTTAAAACGCTTGGTATTTTGGTTTTTTTCTTTCCAAAACACTTTTTGACAAAATTGCCGATAGAACTAAAAATTAATTTGATTGAAAAAAAAAAAAAAATGGTATCAAATTCTAATAATATTTTCTAGCGCAAACCTTTCTGGCTTTTCATATTATATTGGCACAATTTCTAAACAAATTAAGTTAAATCAAAATGTTTGTTTTTCTCTCTTACATCTTTTTATCTGCCAAAATTCGTGCTGGAAACGATTTTTTACTTAAAATACACAAAATTTCAATATGTTTAGACTTTAAAAAACAACTACCTACCAGCCATAAATGTTGTTTTTTTATTTAACTAGCAACATTTTACAATCTTACATGCACTGTTAAAAAATAAAAATAAAAAAAAAAAACAACTTGAAAAGAAAAGAAATCAAAAAAGAAATTGGCTTTTAGCTGAAAGCAAACACACTTGAATACTACTTAACGCAAGCCCTTTTGCCAACATCTATATACTTCTTTTCAGTTTTATCTTCTTCCTTTCAAGGACGAACGATGTCAAAAAAAAATTCTCAAAACGAAATTCAATTTGCTCTCAATTCTTTGAAACGATAATAATATATATTCGAAAAGTTCCTTATTAAATTTGATTTTGTTATGAAGGAGGGATGTCCTTATTGTCACTCATTAAAAAATAAAAATAAATGAGTAGCGCAACAGCGTCTGAGGCCTTTCATTATTATCAAGGAGGTGGCAATTGCCACTCTTTGTTGGCTTATTTAATAAAGGATGCTTTCATTTTTGGAAATAAATTTCAGTTCAATTGGTTTTAGAACTTAAGATTTCAATAGTTTTTTTTTTCCTACAGTTTTCATGAATTTTATCATCTTCAAAATTAAATCATTTTTCTATAGAAGTAAGTAATGACAATTGATGTAGTTTCACATGGAATGGTTGATAATGTAACCATCTTATGATTCCCTTGGATACAAATCCTTTCATTACATGTCAAGTCTCCTAAATTTCAACAAAAGTAATAATATACTTTTCTTTGTTTTATATTTTATATCTGATTTGTTCGGTAGGCAAAGCAACGCAATTGGATTCAACTAAATCTTGTAATGGGAGACGTTTCAAGTCATTAATATCTTACCACTGGTACCTTCCTATCTTTACCGCAAAGAAAATCCCTTTGACCGTCAAAAATTTCTATTAAATTTTCTTTTTTTTATTATTTTTCTCAGCCCATGACCAACAAAAAAAAATGCCATAGATAAAAGCTTAGCTATACATGAAAGTCCTGGGAGAATGAAACTAGTAGATTGCACCCTTATAAATCAGATAAGGCTCTTTTACCTTGTCTCCATTTCTTTTCTTATTTTTTTTTTACTTTCCTTGGAGATTGCATTAATTCACTTTTGTTCCCTTGGAATTTGTCCAGTAAATCTTTGCTTTAAGATCTCTTAAGCCCCATCATAAAAAAAGGTTCTTTGGCAATTATAGTCCAAGTTACGAGAGACATTATTTCTTAGGATTTCATCGGCGGACCACCAATCGACATGGTCGTATAATATAGCCTATGGGATTGGTATCATGGTAACGAAATAATAATTATCCTTAGATGAATATAAGACAAGTATTTATGGGAACTGTTGACAGGTTAAGAACAATGGAAATAAATATAAATACGAATATAATATTAAATAGTAAAGTAAGTAGATGTACTCAGTTGTACTTTATATGGTGACTAGGGATTTATTTAAATTTATAGACAAGCTGGAACATAAGTAATGTTGTAATCTGAATGTGGTCAAGTTTTTGGAAACTGCGTCAAAGGATATTGTACTTTTTCTTTAGTTGATCAAACATATGCAGAAAACAAGTCATGAAACGCTATACTCTCCCATATCGCAATTTTTTTCTGAATATTTCTTATTTCCGTAATGATTCAGTGTGATGTTCGCATAACGCAATTTTCGATGCAGCTCTCCGGGCAATCTTTGCTTAGTGGTTAGGCATTGAATCGCTTGCCTTGTCTCGGATCAAATTCCTGTGCCAAGTTAGCGATTCTAAACCATGGTAAGCGAGTGATGCAGCGAATATTGTTAAATTGGTACTGGAGGACATATACGGTTTTAACAGAATGTTGCTACAAAAAAAGAGCTTAAACACAAATCGTCATCAAAGTTGTCGGCTCTCACTTGGCCAGTATCATATTCAAAAATTTCAAAAAGTAAAGTGTCAAATAAGTAAAAAAATTACTTTATCTTTTACTTAACAGCAGCGTATATATGATCAAGCAATATAAGATTTGATATTTTAAGACAAAAACAATACTAGCCTTGCCGTTTACATCAAGTAAAAATGTTCATTAAAATAAAATAAAAATCATTTATCAACATTTTATAATTCATCTGTATCTATAATGTTCGGTTTTGTTAACTATCAGTCAAACTTCCATTTAAACGATATAAAATATATTAATCTTCTGGTTTTTAAATTCTTAAGTTTCATTTGAATCAAGCAAACGAAATAAACTTCAACTTTATTGTGTTCGCGAAAAACGATCTTCTAGAATAATTTTTTTGTAAGGTTTTCGGTGATGAAAATGGAAAACTTTTTGCTAACATTTCATGCACCTAATGTGTTGTAGAACTTTTTTATCTATCGTTTTTATTATTTGTTAATCTTTGATTTAATTTTAATATTTAATAAAGATACTAACATCACTTGTTTATATATGTAAAAGTAGCGATAAATGAATTTCAGTTTCGAAAGAAAAAGTTGAGAGCATTTTTTGTTGTAATTTAAGAACAAACTAATTAAGGTGCGTACTTGTAATAAGCCTTTTATGTTTCGTCTCTGTGACTGTATTTCTTCTCCGAAAAAAGTCAACTCCCAAATATGGCAATCAATCTAAAATAAAGAACGACCCCTTCTCTGCATTTTGAATAAAGTTCTTCCGTTGAGATCTAAAAATTGTAGTTTGAAAGATTTGCTTAATCTCTTAGGTCCAAATTTTTAACTGTAGGGCAACCTGTAAGCGAAGCCCTACATCAAATAATTAAATGGACTTAAGAAGAACTAAAAACCAACACTGGAGTAGAATCGTGCAAATTACACTGGCAACATGTTGACACAAGAAAAGGACTTTGATCAACCCAATATAAGAACTACTAAGTTGAAAATTTGATCATATAACTAAATAATGTTGCTTGCTATTCACAAACCGAATAGTCATGTTTTTTAGACGAAATATACTATGACTCTGAAGAAAGATATATTTCGTTTATTTACCGCTTCCCCCAGTATGAACTTCGCAAAATTTTAACCCCATATCTTGAATATATTGATATACCTTGTTAAATATTAAAAGTCAAAGGTTGTGTTTTCATAACTTCCGGAAATTCGTGATTACTATATGTTTTTGAAGTAGATACATATTTTATTATGCCACTTGGATCCTTGTTTTCCAAACTGCTCTTGTTTTTAATTAATAGATTGGTTTACATAGCTTTTGAGCTAAATCAATACGAATTATTTGCCAAGTACAAAATAACCAACATTTCTAAGTTGAGTAAAGGAAATAATTTTTAAATTAATTTATAAGTCTTTCTTTATAAAATACTCTTTAACATGAATCGTATATTTGAAAGGATATTTTATTAGAACCATTCTGTATCATTAAAATGGGATTAGTTCGTTTAGTCGTTAAGATAGAATTCATTGATATCTCTCTGCATTACACCATAACCATAACCATACCGAAGTATTAAAATTGGTTTTCCCTTTAGATAAAACCCACTACCCACTTAGAAATTAAATTAATATACCTTTTCACAGATTATAATATTTTCAATTTAATTTATCTACTCATACCATTTCGTACTTTGAAGATAGGATAGATACAACATCCTTTTTTTTTGTTTGAAAAGTAATCGAACTGAAAATAATCTTGACACGTATATTCATGCTCATAAATATAATCCTAACTATGCAGGGGTGAGTTTAATGTATGGTGTTCATTTTTTGAAGGAATATCCCCCGCTTGGGGGTTACTAAGTGAGAATGGGGTAAGTGGCAAAAATCATTTAATATTTTATAAGAAGGGTAAGCATTAAGATTATTTAAGAAAATACCCACCTGCTCTGAGGTTTGTGAAGTGTTTTGTGTGGGTATAAATGTAGATAAGTACTTAAGGAAAGCAATCATTGGAAAAAATAACTAATTTATTGAGAATCTTCAATTTTTGATATTTAATTTTAGCATACGGATTATAGAATTTGAATATGTGGTTAGGTTTAGTGGTAGAATTTTAGGAGCCGTAAATGCTAATCTGCTTTCTTTCAACAGATTAAGTTTTTGAAATTATTACAAATGGAATAAGTCCTTGACGCACCCCAACGTAACTTTTGATTGAATTACTTGAAAAACAATTTTTCATATTTTATTTACCTTTAACCAGTTTTTGAGGAAAAAAAAAACACAATACCAATTGTTACAATAATCGCCTTAAGCTGTTTCTTGTTCTAACAGTCTTGAAGCATTATGATTAAGTCATTATGATTAAGGCAATAAAATTCATAATTTCGTTGGATGTTAATCAGATTTTATCAAAAATACTTTCATTTAAAAAAACATTAAAAGAAGAAACTTCAATGTATATAAAACGCTTTACGGAGCTATTTGGCTAATTTAATATCATAATTAAAGAACAACGTACAAGGGAACAATAAAAGTGAAGAAATTGTCAGGAAATACGTTATGATTTAAGGAAATCGTTGCCCTCGGTTAGTAATGCTGAGCAATAATAAAATATAGACTTCTAAGTTTTCCGTATATAATTTAAATTGGTCTAACTAATGTGTTTAAAGTTTAAATTTTTTTATTCGATAAAAGTGATTTCGTAAGAAAATCTTAAAAAACACTTAAACTCTACATTTTCAGGAATTTAACCGTAAAGGCTGGTTAAGGATGAATACATTCCTGGAATATAAACTAAAGAAAATATGAATATTTAATACCTACTATTGCCAAAAGACTGCAAACTATTGCAAAGCAGAAACAAAGATAAAAATGGATTCAAAAGAATGTTAATGACTGCATAATAACGCAAAATGATTCAGTAGAGAGCAAAAGATACAGAAGACAATACAAATCTAAAAAAAAGGCAAAGAGAATCGACGGCAAAGAATGCAAACTACTGAATAGGAATACAAGGTATCTAAAGAAATGAAATTTAATATAAATTAAAGCAAATTCGAAGTACAAAACAGGGTTGCGATATAATGAAATAAAAAAAACACTAAGCCATAAGTTTTTTTTTTAATTATGAGTTGAGAAATAATGAATTCACATGCTCATATTGATTTACGAATTGAATAAGATTTTAATTCACAAGCTTGTGATTTGAAAAATATTTAAAAATATTTTCAAGCTCTCATATTTTTTGAACATGATGAGTCTTTTATATCTGCTTATAATGTGTAGGTGATAAAGATAAGAAAAAAGTAGATTTCTTAAAAAATCAGTGTATTAGCAGATACAAGACTCATTTTATTAAAAAAAAACAAGAGAGCTTATGAATTAAATGTTTTTCAATTCCAAAGCCAAAAAGAGATTGTGAATCAAATCAGGTTCTATTCGTAAATCAATAAGTGCTTATGATTTAAATATTATTTTATTCTAGAAAAATTTATATTTTTTCTAGAAAAATTGGATTTTCTATAGCGTTTATATGGCAGGTACCGTTAATAAGATGATTTTGAAAAAAAAATCTAACGGAAAACTTTATCTCGAAAAAAAAGGGTCACACAAAATTTCATCAAAATTGGTCGAAATTTTTTGGAGTAAAATTGGATTAACTTTAAGGCTTATTTTGCAGCTACCGTTAATATGTTAGCTACAAATCCATTGTAAGAAAATTTCATCAAAATCGATCGTATTTTTTCGAGAAAAATGGAATTATCTGTTAC
The DNA here is from genome assembly GCA_951217065.1 of Baccha elongata. Classification (NCBI taxonomy): domain Eukaryota; kingdom Metazoa; phylum Arthropoda; class Insecta; order Diptera; family Syrphidae; genus Baccha; species Baccha elongata. The sequence goes on from OX578272.1 coordinate 153,306,428, forward strand.
GCTTATATGGCAAGTACCGTGATTTTCAGACCTAGGATAGAAATCAAAAATACGTCTGGGCATATTACTCTAAAAATACAGAGTACCAAGTTTGAAGAAAATCGGCCGAACCATTTGGGTTGTGCGTGTCGATACATCCAGACTGACAGACAGAATTGTCGAACCTACTTTTTTCGTGTTCTCTATCATCGTAATGTTTGATTGTTATCTCAAAACTTTTTTTTTTTAATCGGAAGTAAAAATGATAAAGAATGTAAGAACTGAGAATAATGTAAATTGAAGATAAAGACAGCAAAAGAGTGCAAACGAAAGTAAAAATCTGAAAAAAAATACAGAAAAAGACAATAATGGAAAATAAATAACAGCAAAAATATGCAAATAATGTAAAACACTTTGAAATCCGAGAAACACTACAGCCAATTTAAAGAGATACAATTAATTAGAAATAAAAGCATATGTACAGGACTGCAAATATTGCAAAGCAGAAACAACTACGAAAATAAGTGCAAATAATGTTACTGAATGCAAGAAATGGGAACAATTTAAAACAGTGATAATGAAAGTAAAAATTAGCAAGAAAAAACAAAAAATAAAATAAATTTAGTGGCACTGACAGCTCCGAAGAACCACGGCCTAGTGCCTTACAACTCTCAACCAATCTTTTTGTGTGTGTTGTTAGTTCTACAGGATCTGAGGGAAGAAAAAACAAAGAAAACATAATAATGGAAGTGAAATAATGTCAAAATTATTCAAAGACTGCAAAACTATCAAAACAACCAGATACAGATAATGTAATAGGTTTGCGGGTTGCTGAAAGAGAAATTAGCACAACTTTTACGTACTTATATTAATGTAGACCCATCGTTATAAAAAGCAATTACGTTAATATAAATGACAGCAATAAAATACAATTTAATCCAAACGAGTGCAAAAGAATGCAAAGAAAACATAAATGTAAAGAAGTTAAATGAGTGCATTTCCGACTTTATACTTAAGATTAAGTTGTCTCAACACTTTTTTTAAACTTATTGTTTATGATCCCAAGTGTTAGCTTATACTTATATCAATTATTGTATACCATCAAAACTTTAAGTAAAGAGTAGATTTAAACTCATATATCAGCTTAAGTTTTATATTGGTTCAAACAACTTCGAGTTCAAACAAAAACTAATAATCATATTCTTCTGATCATAAACTCAAACTTCTATTACCGAATATAAGTCGAATTTAATAAATATAAATGAAATCCCTTATCCCAAGGACTTTGGTTTGTCCTTCGTCAATTTCCTTAAAACTTCACAAATCCGGACAGATGCTCCAAAGTAAATTTTTGTATTCATCAATCATGAAAATTGATTAAAACTTTGTATTCAACTGATTGTAATGACACTTAAATTATTCATTTTGATAATTTAAGAGTGTGCTGTAATCATTTAAAATCTTTAATAATAAATTCAGTTAGTTCTTTTTAATTTTAAGTTAAAATTAATTTATGATCGTTATGTTACACACATAAAATGTATAGACGTGAATAGGCTTAAAGTACGGGAAGGGTGGAAACAGTGAGACAATGCAAACAGTGTAATTTTTTTTTCATATTTCGGACCATATCGTTTTTTGTGTAAAAAAGACTAAGCAAATTTTATTACAAAACAAACTATACTAACCAAATTTCTTAATTTATAATTTAAACATATTCTTAACACAATATTCAAAAAACGAAAAAAAAAATCTCTTGTAAGTTCAATTAGTTGTGTATACAAAGTTCCAAATGACCTGTCTGAATGTTATCTTTAAATAATGGAATTTGTGCTAATCCAAATGTGCTTGGCAAACGTGTTTGTATACAATCACATAAGATTCCTTTATGTATCCCTTCTAATGTCACGGATGAAAATCCGGTTTCCTGGAGTCCAATTATTTTCAAAGTGCACGTCCTTAATATATAGGACTACTGATGCACTGACACAAAGAGAAGGAAGCTTTCCTTAAGTAGCAAAGATGACACTACCTCTAATTGCACACTGAAATTATTCTGGTACGTGCTTGGCTTTATAATAACTCACATGTGTCAAAAGACTGAGCTCAAAAGCTGGCATTAATATAACAAAGTTTTCCTTCTTTTTTTAAGTTTGTTGTGAACAAACATTTAAGCAATAAAATGTCCTTTTTCTCTGTCTGGGGATGGTGTGAGTTTGTTGTCACGTCAAGATTCGGCAATTTGATATGTCAACAAATACTAATAGACAATTTACAAGTTTGTTTTTAAGAGATTTATGATTGATTCGAAAAATTAAATGATAACGACATAGTGTTGTTTATCGGAGGAATATATTTCACCTTATGTTTGCTAATTAAAACGTTTTTATACATACCTAATATAATATATGTACATATAATCGACCACGTAGAGACGAGCAATAAGGTGATTCTCTGAAATGCAATGAAGTAGATATTGCATCAGAATTGCAATTGGATGATACGGACAGGAGAAGACCTTACAACTGCAATGTCTACTAGGTTGATTTTTACACGAAACAGAAGCAAGAGCAGCGACAATTTGTGTGTGGTTTTTACGGCTCGCACACCTTACGCAATGACATCGAAGACAAAATAATGTTTAATCGGAAGTACATAACTATAATGGCGCAAAACTATAGTCGCCTCGTTTTAAATCAGTTAAGTGAAACCTAACAAATATTAACTTAACATTATCACCAGGTAATAAGTTTGTATCATATTATAAACAATTTATGGAATTTCCAGTAATAACTTCCAGTGAGAGATTTTGTTGTTGGATTTAAACAGTGTTTGTGTGTAGTTTCATTCTCTTTTGAGAGGGTGGGTAGTATATCTGTCAAAAAATAAGAGTCGGATCTAAAAAGATAAAATGGAGATTTCCTGGTTTTAAAGTATGTTGAAAACACGTTAACAAAGTGTTAAATGCTTTTTAGGATCGTGTTATTTTGACTATAGTTTTGCGTCAATGTCTTTGTTTGGCAAATATTTTTTTAACAAAATATTTGTTACTTAAGATTAGATTTTTAGGTTCAGCCGATAAGAGGAGGTCCAAGACGGCTATCTACGTTATGTAATTTTGTTGTCCTTTGTGGAAATCCTAGTAGTTCTGTTTAATTCCTTAAATATAGAGGTATTTTTTTAAAACTTAAATTGTTTTTAAACATAAACAAATACACTAATGGGCGTTATACTAAACACACTTTTTCATGAATAGGGAATCATAAGTGAAAATCATCAAAATTTTCGGTTGAATTGCAAAAGTGGTTCTTAAGGACTGTCAACGCAATTACCTTTCTTATGACGGAAACAATGTTATTTCTTACCTAATTCTTAAGAATTTAAGAGCGATCTGGTTCGCTCTCATTCAGCCAACAAGCTGAACTTAATTAATAGTCCAGTCAAAAAGTAGTTTGACATTACAAAAAATATACAAATGTATTTTTTTTCGAATTCTATGTTTTTTGGGTCACTGAATCCGAGTCTGAAGAAATCCAACAAGATTTCCTGGTGCGTTTTGAGATATCGGCGGAAAACCGCAGAATTTTTGCACTTTTTTCGGTTTTTTTACTAACAACTCCGAAAATTTAACTGAAATTTCACCTGCAACAAAATGAAAGACCATTCAATTTACTATTCATGTAAGCTCGTTAGAGCGCGTTGAAATTTCAACATAATTTCCCATTTCTGGTAAAAAAAAAAAATAAACAATTTGTTTTTACATATGAATTTTTTACGGTTTGTTTTGTTTGTTTTTTTTATAGAAATGGGAAATTATGTTGAAATTTCAACGCACTCTAACGGACCAAACGATACAACTGAGAAATAAACAATATATTTTGTAGGAAATTTGATAGTCTTTCATTTTGTTGTGGTAAAATTTGAGTTAAGACGCATAGTTTCCGGTTTTTCGCGGATATCTCAAAACGCACCAGGAAATTTTGTTGGATTTCTTCAGATTCAGATTCAGCGTCCCAAAAATATATGTTTATTTTATGTAACATGACGGCGATTTTCACAACGCTTTGACTGGACTATAATGCTAAAGTGCGATTATTTCATTCTTTTGTCTGTTTTCTGTAAAATCTTATTGAAATTAAACTTAGAAAATACTGTAACGAACTTTTTTCTGAACGAAAATATTACGGTAAGGGATTTAAGATCCCTTTATATTCTATAAAGAGTTTACAATTTTTTTATCGGGTTAGGCCGGGAAGAGGGGTTCGATACGCATATCTATATAATTTGGATTTCGAAGAGGAAAAGGGCACTTGACGTGGCGTTACCAAGTAAAAGGATATCTCTGAAAATTTGATAAGTGGAACTGGAAGCGGCTGTTAATGCTGACTGAATATAAAGATATTGGTTGCAGCATATATGTTTACTTCGAACTCTAGGTCAAAAGAAGAAAAAGTATGAAATTGACGTCAAGTTTTTCACTGGATAAGAATTCAAACGGGATTATGCTCTTTCTCGTAAGAAGAAATGCTCCTAAGAATATTTTTGGTAAAACAAAGTTAAATAATTTAAATAATATGTACTTTATTAACTTAACCAAAAGCCAACAAAGGGACAAAAGCCAACTATGTTTTTTTTTTTTCGGAACAATTTTTTCCGATTGAAAACGAATAAAATGTTTGCACCTTTCCCCTACCATCAAATACCATGTTGAATTTTAAATTCTTTTGATTACAAAACATTATTGATATATCAATCAAATATAACTGCATTATTGTGTGCGATTGTATTTTGAACTCACATTCATCGCGTTTAGAATCTATACAAGTTTAAATTTTCAAAGCCGGAAGCGCTTTATAAGAACATAAAGGTAGACGACTGACTGAGTGTTGTACGTATACGTACAACCCAGATGAAAATTGCATGCACACAAGAGAGAGGTAATGAAAATAAAAGGATATGACATTTTACTGCTGTGCAATAATTTACAAGAGTGTGCCAAAAGAGCTCTCAAATTTTCTCATGTCGGAAGAGTTTCATTTTCATATGGAACATCAGGACTCGTTTCATGTGTATAAGCGGAATATTTATCATTGAATCAAGTGAAGGAGGCAGATATGAGTGTTGGATTTCGGATTTGTTTATATCACCTTGGGGTGATGCCATTATAAATTTCCCATGAGAGTTCTTATCTTGTTTTCATATTAAATAGCTTTTTAAATAGCTTGGGACTTTCTCAAGAAAGATGTTTAAGAAAAATGTTATGAGATATTAGAATCAAGGCTTAAGATGCAGATAAACTTGTTTTGACTATATGAGTCAAATGTTTTCTTTTTCTTTAATTTTTTGATCATATGGGGAGAGTTTTGAATTAAAAAAGAGAGTTCCTAAAAAAGTTGAAAGTTCTGAGTTAGAAGAATCAATGGACAGAATCAGAATGGCTTATTTTAATGTTTCTTATAGTGCTTGGCAATAAAAGGAAGTTATCGTTAAAACATGAACCAGAACGCTATGCAATCATTTGCTCACGAAATATTTAAATTGCCTTAAGCAAGGACCAAGCTTCGATGTAGTCCCGTTAACAAAAAATGATTTTATGGCCACTTGACTGTCAGAGAAAAATGTGATTTTATCATCTTTGCATTTTATCATCTTTAACAGCAACTTTCATCACTGCCAGGACATCAACCTGGAAACCTATAACCAGGAAGTATGCTAGTTTTTATTTTGTGTTTCTGAATAATAAAATCATTTTGAATTCCTACATTTAGATTGTCGATTCAGTTGATAGTGTTGTTCTCCCAATCAAAATTGGTTACCATAGACAAAATTTGGGTATTTAACCGTGATCCCAATCAATTGACAAAAACAAATCGTAAAATATTATTTCTACTTACTCCTATAATCGATTCAATTCCCTAAAGTTCTAGTTGACTTATTTCATTGAACTTCCATTTAGATAGCGGGATCAATATAATGCGATCAATCATTTTGATTTCAGTTCAATTGGTATATAATTACTGAAATCCTTTTATTCGGGATTAAGTATACCAACACTCAAATTGATTTGTCGATTTACCAGAACTTGACAATAAAATATATAGCATTTATGAAGCTGTCTATTTCCACGAAATATCCTACACCATTTATATGTTTTACATAAGAAGCATCATTCTAGTATAGTTATATTCATAGAAAACATCATTCATGGCAGTACTAGTGCAATATCACAAAACTGAGATAAGTTTCTCTTAGGGAAGATATCACTTGCTAGATAGAAAGATATGTAAGAAATATTTTCAATTTTTAACCGTCACACATTGTTTACAAGTTTGAAACTTTGCATCAGCCCTTGTTCTGGGTCGGAAATTCCAACAAACAAAAAATACATTTCCAAGACAACAAAAATATACAAATATGTATCTCTGAAAAACTATAAGGGAAAAGTCATACAATATACAAGTACATCCTTGTGAATTTAAATGTTTTGTGGGAGTTGAATTCTTAGTTTTTCAATATTTTCATGAAAGTTTAAAACACCATTGTCATTGATTTTCATATGTGTAAGTAAGAAATGTAAATAGAAATTCATAAGAAATTTCTTGACGTCTTTCAGAAACTATATAGAAAGATTTCAAATAATATTTTTAGAAAATAACTTTAAAAAGAGGATTCTGCATATCCTTTTGGTCTATGGAAACAGAAAATCTATGCAAATAATTTTCGTTGTCATTATGATACGACGAAGCTTTCTAGTTTTTTTTTTTCTTTCTATCAGGTATAGGAAGTCGATCAAAGTGTACTAAAGTTTGATGTATCAGTAACTTTGTAGAAAGACACAAAAATAAATATTTGTTTTGCATTATAACCTAAATGTTCTTTTTTTAAAATTTATCAAAAACATTGATAGAGGAAAATTTTCATGATGTTAATAGAAAATAAAAAGAACTATAGCTTTTCCAGTTGCCTCGAGAATATGTCATCGGTATTATTTTTTTTAAAGCGGTGTTCACTGTGAGCAAATGTTTGCTGTCAAAAATTAATAAATTAGAAACAAGAGGACATTAGGTTCTAACAATACAATGCAACCGCAGACAGCTCTCTCTATATATTTAATTATTGTATTTATATTTTGAAGGATACGTTTTATTTTCGTGTCGATTAATATGTATTTCGTTTATAAGTTTTTATAAGTATTTCTTCGAAGTTTTTGAAGAAGTAGTTCTTAGGCTGATGTTGCACCAATTAGACAGAAACAAACAAATATTTCACATAGCGAATAAATTGTATATTGGTGCGTAATTTTTAATCAAAAATCAAAATGTTTAACGTCACACTTGTTAAAATGCTGTTGCAGCCCCACAGACAGAAACATCAAACGCCAATAGACATCGCTCAAATGTTATAAACAATTCATTTGTTTCGCCTGTTTGCCTAGTTTGGTGTGATTGTACTCATTGAATTTTACGCTTAAGTCTAGTACGTGGTCGATGTAAAACGAAAAATCGCATACAAAAATGACTAAGCGAAATCATAAACGAAATTTTCCGTTCTTCTTTCCGTTTTGGGGTACGCTGCTCCACGACGAAATTATGGTATATAACCGAATCAAGTCTCCGCTACTGTCCACTCTCTTTTTGCCCACAATTTATTTGACCGGCATATTAATTGATCGCGAAATTTAGAAGTTTCTATTTTGTTCGGTGTTTTTTGTGATTATTAGTATTAATAAAGTAAGATCGCACTGAGCGAAAGTTTACTTCGGCTACACTACGCGGCACCAAATTATTTGTATGAGATTTTATGACGTAACACGCACTTAGCAGCAGTGGAAATGCAATTCATCGACACTTCGCGACAATGTTGGTAATGTGATCAATTATGCCACGTGGTGTCGCTGAAGTAAATTGTCGCATAGTGCGGCATTACTTTTATGTTCTATTTTTTGTTTTTCAAAAATATTTTGTTAAAAAATAGTTTAACTCCGCATGAAAATGTTAAAGGTAAAGGTTTCGTTAGCAATTCGTCTGTGTTTTTGGAGACGACGGAAAATTTCGTTTCACTACAAAAGCGTACTAGGCTTAACTATACCCTTTAAACATTTTTTCGATTGTGCCTGACTTCATCTATTGTTTAAAAATGATTTATTTGCCTAGTTTGGTGTGAACGGCATTTAAAGACGTGCACATCGACGTCAGGCGATTAAGCAAAAATATTTTCGTTCACCTGCTTATTCTGCATTATTTGATGTGAGGATTATGTTCCTACATATAAAAATAAATGAAAAATTTAAAGGTCAAAATAAAATTAAAAAAAAAAATTATTCGTGTCATTTGAAATTTCTGAACATAAAAATATTCAAAGAAACCCAACACTGCAACTATAAATGCATCATTAGAATTTATCATCTAATCCTATTCTAGTTTCAAGCTTCATCTATCACTTTAGTTTTTATTTAAATAAAAAAAGATTATCATTAATCAAAGCAAAACTGCCATCCTTTTTCTTGTTTATTATTTGAATTATTTGTTGACCGAATGTGGGATATGCGGAAAAAAACTAAAAAAGACAAATTGCACACTTGTACGAATCTTTAACTTTTACGATTTAACGTCACCCTACCTCGTGAGTCGTGATAGTAAATGAGTTCCTATATCTTCGTCCTTTTTGTCTTTTATTTCTGAATCGTTTTATTTTTCTCCACCTTTATGCTGTTGTTGCTGAGATTCTATTTCTTTAATGTTGTGTTGAAATTTTTAATGCGCAAACCAGAAGTTAATTTATTGGTCCGAGTGTGATGGACCAATATCTTCTATTTCAAGTATAAAAGCAAACTTTTTGTAAAATAAGAAAAGACGAATAATAATATACCATCACATTTGTTAAGACAAAATTGCTTAATTCAAAGCCATCATAGTTTTTAATTCTTTTTGCATTAGTAATTGACTGAAATGAAAGTTATATGAAACTAGAAAGAGTCCTCGACTATTTTTACACTGAATTGTCAGTAGCCTTAGAACAATATATGTATGTACTAATAAAACTTTAAAGATCCAGATTAATAAGGGACAAGGTTAGAAAATATCCGAAAAGAGGGCGCTCTAATCGCTAATAATTCGCATCCTAATTACTCCACGGGAATTCTTGATGGAAACCTCGATTCTCTAAAGTTAATTTTTAATAGTCTTGGCTATAATTTAGAAAATATTTATTTTCATAATGTTTAAATTTCATTCATTTCTATTAATTTTTATTCAAAATAAAAATGTCAAATGCAAAACTCACCCTCAAGTTGGGTTAAAGTCCTTTATTTTGAAAATTATATGAAGAATGTCCCTTTAATTTTACAAAGCTAACACCATTAAGAAAAGGTCAACTCTCCTCAAGTTTACGACCGGCTAAATATTCACAAAGAGCCAACCCTATTAATATTCACAACCCAAGCATAATTTGCATAGATATTAAAATTTGTCCATCAAATGAACAGCATTTACTCGAAAAGCATAGACAAAATGTGTTGCACTTGTTAATATTACATATTTATATTTGCCATGCTTGCAACAAAATCCTTATATAGACGGAATGGCAAAAAGGGACATAAAACCTTATCAGTGTCACAGACTGCATTTATTTTAAAGTATAAATTTGTCAGATAAAAGATACAAATCATAATTTTTTTTTAGAGAAACAATGTTTTTCTTGTTTAATTTTTTTTGTTTTTTTGTCAAAACAAGAAGACATAAAATTCTATGTAATTATTTTCAGCTGGCCGCAAGGGTAAAACAGCTAAAACGATAATTTGACGCATCTGTTGTAAATGTCACGTAGTGTCAAGCACGGTCGGCTTCTGGTCAACATTTAAGCCAGTAAAATAAATTAGCTACTCCTTGGGGAAATGCAAACAAAATAAATCCTCCACAAAGCCTCTAACGATCTCTTAGAATAACGTTATTGCTTGGAAAATGAAATGACACAAGGAATAAATAAAAGGCTTGCGGGAGGCACAAAGGAAAGCAATCGTCGCCGTTAGTGTCATGGTGATGGCAGCCAAAGGGTATTATGAATATTATAGGTTGGGTTTGGGTTGAACAAAAAAAAAAAAAATTATAATAATAAATGAAAAGGACACCAAAATGATACTTCTTCTATTTTTACAAATCAGCTTAATGTACTTTAACTTTACCTTTCTACATGTATTTTAATTAAGATATTATCAAAAAAAAATTATAACTTAAGTGCGATTGTTTTAAAGAAAAAATTCAATAAATAGTATTAATCTATAAAATAAGAAAAATCTTCAATATAGCTTTTGATTCTGTTGTCAATGCTTTAAAATACTGTAAAGCACTATTCACATGAGCACGAACAACGACCAACGAATGAACGAATATTCGTCGATTTTGTCATTTCTTTCACATGAGAGTTTTTAATTCGTCGCGAATGACGTTTCACTTTGACAATTGTTTTTTTTTCTGTTTATCAATATTTTGTTTTGTTTTGAAAACAAACTATTAAGAAAATGCGGTCGAAGCTATACTTGTTAAAAAAAAGGTTATTGGTGTCCTTGTTAATAAACAAAACAAGAAAAAGATTTCATGTGCATCCACTTAATGCAAATCGGAAAATTGAAGGAGAATATGTTTCCTTAATAAGACTGCTGGAAAAATATAGAGAAAAGTTCTTTACATATTTTAGGATGTCAAAGGAAACATTTGACTACATTTTGAGCTTGGTAAAGAACAACTTGGTTGCAAAACTTACAAGCTTTAGAAACGACATTATTTGCGCCAAGGAAAAGTTAGTAATTACTTTAAGGTAAGAGCTATTGTCTGTATTTGTTTGAATTTTGTTAAATGGTTATAATTTTTCTAGATTCCTAGATACGATACTCATTTAAATTTTATTATCAATCAAATTGTCTTTATCTTTTTATCCATATTTTTTCAAGGAGCCACAGCCGAACACCATTCACCACCGAAACCAAAACAAGAATGATTTTTTTAGGTTAAATCCGCGCGATTATTTTATTCGTTGCGAGTGTGGATCGAAGTGGAACGCGAATAAAGTTTGACAGTTCGTTTCAACTAGAATTTTTTTCGCGACGAATAAATTTGTTTTCTTAAATTTATTAATATGTGATATTAAAAAGTAAAAGTATGCATCATAAATCAAATAGAAACTATATTGCTATCGTTTTGTTAAGAATTTGTGTGGAAATATGTCTTCAAACGTATATAAACTCACATTTTCTAATTCATTCGTCGTTCGTTGGTCGCGCTCATGTGAATAGTACTTAAGTTCTCAGGAAATAAACACGTTTATACAAAAAATGCGTTACACTAAAAATAATATGCTTCTCATAAGCCATGCCATACCATACATATATACCATATATATATAGAAACAATGTTTTTGAGATTTTTCCGGAACATGGTATCCTGAATTGACGAGTTGCTGAAAAAATTGCGCAATTTTTTTCATTTTAGATAATTTTTCGGTCTTTTGGGTTTTCGGGATTACGTGTTTTCGAGATTTTGGGATTTTAAGTTTTCAGGATTTTAGGTTTCGGGATTTTAGGTTCTCGGGATTTTAGGTTTTCGGAATTTTTTCCTCAACCCAAAACAAATACACGGAACTTTTATAGTTACAAAGTTTTTTTTTATTTTTTTTTGTATATAAGAAATAGCTTGTGAGTTGCGCTGCGTTGCTGAAGTGGACCAAGGGCCTTATAGTGTTCAACTTTTTTATCAGACTTCCAAGATGAGGGAGCTGGAGGAAACCGTACTTTTCTCGAAGAACTTTTCTAATTCGTCGAAAGTTGAAATGCACCAGAAGATACAATAAAAACTAACATACCGTTATTAAGCTAGTATATTAAGTTTAGATATTAACCGTGACCATAACCCTCACTGAAAAATTCAGAACTAGCTTAACCAAAATCTAATGACATCATTACCCAACTATTTTTTCTCGAAGAAACTATATGTTATTACTTAAATTGCTAACGCACTACAAAGCGAAACTAATGCCATGTTTCTCCAATCACTTTGAAACCTTTAAAATGTTTTTCCTATAGCACCAACTATTTTCAGTTTTAAAATTTCAGTAAACCTAATCCCCATTTCTCGATTTTGTTCCCAATACATTTCAAAAAAATAAAACAAAGAACGTTGAATATCTTCAATGAATAAATTTTCCACCAATTTATTCCTTTTCCACAAGTCATGATGACTAAAAATTAAGGACGGGTATAAGCTTTATTCGATATGTCGATGCAGTAGATTTAGAAATTTAACAAGCTAATAAGTTTTATAACTTCGATAACTAAAATATTTCTAAGTTTATTTTGATGCAATTAAACCTTATTGCGCTATATGAAAAGCAACTAAGTATGACTGATTGGATGAGTTATTATTTGTATTTTAATAGAAATATCAGAACTTAATGGAAAAATAGTCTAATCTAAATATTTAAATTCTAAACAATTTATATATAAACTAACCTGAGTTAAATATAAGAAATTAATTCCTTATGAAAATCAACCAGGCCCAATTCAAATATCTGTTCTTAGTTCCATTGAAATCATAAGTTAGATTGTAGATTAAAATCATAAGGGCTGATTTTCTATAATAAATTAGATCAAAGGTTAAGGAGAAATAATGGCTGGTTTCACTATCTCTTAAGAAGTTTTAATTAAGTTATTTAAATCTTTCACAGAAAACAAGAAAATCATTTAAACTCAATGAAACTTGTTCAAAGATTATGAAACAAACAATAAATTAAATAAATTTAATTTGAAAGATTAAACAACCTAAGGGCAAAACGAACAAATAGGGTAAACTTCATTCATCTAGAAACACACACGCCTTTGATAGCTTTAAGGAATATAATATATCTCCGAGTAAACGTCAATGATTTTCCAAACTAATTGAATCATTTCTTTGACTAATTAGGCCGATTCAGTAGTCAGTTACCCATTACAATGTACACACACACACACACATATGATCAAACACACACGTATATATGTTTCCAGAGGCTTTTCATTTATTCAGTGATAACCCAAAAGTTAGTTCTATAAAGTTTAAATTCAATTTAGAATTCTCACATTCAACTATTTAATTAGCTCGAAAGAGTCGGTATGTACATATATGGTATGATGGTGCTGCCTGACAACGTTTCCTTTTGTAAATGTTTGGAAATTGGAGAACTAATTAAATTATTTAATGTTGAACTGTCATCGAATAGCTCTCGTTTGCCCTTCAAGGAAAAGTTCATTCTGTTCATATCTTTTTTTTATTTTCAAACGAAAAAAACGGATGTAGGTTACCAACTTACGACGAATAGAATAAATGACATAATTAAATGGTTTTAGATTTATTTGCTTTGATAGAATTACGATTATAGAAAGTAAAGCTTCTGACATAAAACCACATCTTGTATAAATAGAAAAAAATCTAAATTTTAATTCAAAACTTATTTAAATATTGATAAAAATCTACACGGATTTTAGAATGGGTGCTAGTTGTATTGTAACACTATACATTATTATAAAAATATTAAAATTAAAACGCTGAGCATGTGTAAAAGAAGCAATACAAATAAAACCACACTATTAATTCTTTTGTCAAACTATAAACATATTTGGAAATGAAGAGGTTGGCTGTAAGGTACAAAATAAGTGGAATTTGCGGCAACGAATTCGTCTACAGGAAGCAAAATCATAAAATATGGAAAAAATCTATTTCAAAAACTTGCTCAATATGTCGTTTCTCATAATATAGCCGAAATAGCACGTATTGAAATGATTCACAGACGTTGCAAGAAACAATCAAAGAAAAAATGGAAAAAATGTATCAGAACTTGGAAGAAATAGCTGCACCACCTTCTAATGAAAGCCAGACTTTTCAAAAAGTTTGAGATTCCAACATTAACAAAGGCGCAATTATTTTTAAAATTGACACTCTAAGAAGGAGAAGTGTTTAGGAGATTTGTTTGCCTAGTCCTATTTCTTGTGAATGACGACAGAATTATCAGGTGAACAAACTTTCCGGAAAACGAGTGGCAGTAGTTAACGCGCCGTCCGATGATAAAAAACTCAAGAGAAGCAAAAAGCTATTATGCCGTTCGGAATATCATGTCCATGATTCTAATCTGCGAAAGGAAAGGAAAGTAACAGTTCAATAATGTCAGTTTGCAGATTATGCCTTCTCGATGCAGTGTAGGTTTCATTTGAGTTTCAGCATTAGAATAGAAGAACTTCGCAATTCTTCAAGTGATATTTGGTTTATAAAACTTGCTATTGTTTTGCTTTTTAAAAAGTGAAATGGCAGAGTTTATGGTGACATGATCATGAAGAATTCAGACATTAGGGTCTGCGCATACTTAAAATCAATTAAGATCGGTTTAGTTAGTGAATTAGTGCTATATTGATCGAGATTGCTGGGTATAGTCATCTTAAATGATCGGGTCTACAAGCTAAAAAGAACATAATTAAGACATAAAAAAGCTTATATAATCAATTTTCGTTGATTATATAAGAAATATCGTAAACAAATCTGTTTTATTAGAGTTTTGTAAGAGGGTTGATCAAAAAGTACCAGAATGTAAAGACATGTTATACTTTGCTAAAGTCGTTTGATTCTAACGTTCAATTCAACAGACAACGTACTGAATATCAGAATAATTCAATGGTTAGCAAAAGCGAATTTGGTTGGTGTGTAGAGATACTTAATCATTTATGACAACAAGTCGATGTTAGTACAAGAATTCCTGGAAAAAACAAATGCAGGGACACCAGCATTCAGTTGGCCTCACATATGGAACAATCTATATAATCGGAAAACTTGCCGACATTTTCTGAGGTCAACCCGACGAATCCCATTCTAGATCTTATCGAAGGAAAAAAAGGAAGAAGAAGATGTTAGTTCAACAAATTTTAATGCGGTCAAAAAATTTGTATGAGAATTTATTAGGCTACTCTAGGAGAAATTATTGAAAAGACATAAATCCCTGTGTTTGTCAAATTAATTGAGCAGATTAGCAGAGCCGAATGAATGTCATTGGGAATGGTATTTTACATGATGATTTATGGGTGAAAAGTTGGGTATATGGAATCGTTCACTAGAGATTACGATCGATATGGTTGTCGAATCAACACAATCATTGCATGAACTGCGTTACGCATAAAAAACATCAAAGGAGTCCTTCGATTAGAGTACTAAAGTTTCTTGGTTTGGCAGGACGTTGTTAAAATATGAGAGATAATGATTCAACCAAGGATAACAAATAATGGCAATTCATGTTTTTCCAACAAAAAAAAATTCAATTGCTCATATATTATCACTTGTGATAGTAAAAATCTCTGAAGTATATTTTGTTTGACTTTACCACTTATTTCCTCTGAAATTTACTGTCTGTTTCATACTTTCAGCACAATTCAAAATCCTTTGATAACTACATACATCAAAAAAAAAAAAAAACGAAAATTATTATAGTGACGAATAAAAAACCTTTTACCCACATCCCTTCCATAAGAACACCATCCCACATATCATCATAGATACCATTAAGACTTCATCAAAGAAAATTATGCCATAAGTACCACTATATTCTTTCAGTGCAAACCCATTCTTTTATAGTCACACATATTTTAAGTGGGTATATGTATTACTCCAACAATACTTAAGTTGATTTATATTGTGTTTATATGAGACATTATTATACTTATAGTCGTTTGAGGAAAATTAACTATAGCACTGGCAGACAAAAAAAGGCAATCGCTGTTTTATAAAAAAGAGTCTTCTTTGAATTCATTCAATTCAGCAGAGTTTTAACTTTTCAATCCATCATTCAGTTATAATAGCATCCCTTCCATTTCCTGTCATGATATAATTATTCATACAAAATATATATCAGGAGAATTATTACTTCCTTTTGACGATACTCATAAAATAAAAGTATAGGATAAGCTTTTTTGAAGAATGTACCTCCGTTTACATTATAAAGAATGACGAAAGAAATACTTGCAGAAAATCTTACATAAGCCTCAGGTGTCGCGCCTGTCTTAATTCTTGATTGGTAACTTTTCGTTGAGATTTCTATATGGAAGATGGAATATGCATTACTCCATCTCTCATATAGAAGTCTCAAGTCGCTCACTTTTAAGCTGCCAAGTAGCGCACCGAATTATATGGTCTACCTTGAATCAGGAATAGCGCCTTTACTTATGGACACCCTAAAATTACACTTAGATTATGTGACAAGAGTTATGGCAATGGATCAAGAGCGTATTCCAAGATTGGTGGTCACACAAATGATAAATTCTGGAAGGTCTTGTGTCAATGAGTGGATCAAACTGGCAGTCGACTGTACGACTTCGAAACAATTTTAGCTAACGAAAATCCGAATACACTAAATTTAAAATTCAAGGAACTGATGAAGAAGGTCGGGAACATGACTTACGATAGGTATATGGTGGAGGCAGAATCATCACAATACAGGGCTTACTATAGTAAAATGAACCACTCCCTTAACCTTAACTCCTACTTCTTGTCACATAATTCATCCGAAAAAATTAGCTTGTTATTTAAGATAAGAGGAGAACTAATTAAACTTAATTATATACCACATCGGCCAGAACTGCCATTTTTGTGTGAACTATGTAATCTAAAAGTAAGAGAAGATGTTTTCCACTTTGTTGCAATCTGTCCGATTCTGAAGGAATTCAGGAGAAACTATTTTGGATCAGACATTCTTGATTTAGATGAAACGATCAACATTTTGAACGGAGAACTAGCTTGGCACACATTGCACGCTTATGCGTTGAACGCCATTCGATACAGAATCCGTATTATTGAAGGAAATTTTTAAAAAATTAAAAATACTTGAAAAAATTACTTGTAATGAACTTATGAAATTGTTATAAAGTACATAATTTTAATCCTTTAAATTGTGAATTGTTAAAAATATGTAAAATAATATACAAATGCCAGTCTGGTAGACGGCCATCGGCCAAACCATGTTAAGACTTAGTCATACATATAACAAGTAATGGAAATTTTGTATACTTTTTGAAGTCAATAAACTAACTAATTAAACTAACTAACTAGAAGTCTCAACGAAAAGTTATTTTTTCGGATTCTAAATAATTCAAAAATATTTAGAATAGTTTTGATGAAATTTCGATTTCAGCAACTAAAGGTGTGGGTGATGACCACAGGAAATAAGCCAAGTAAGATTTGATAGATTAAGATTTCTGCAATGTTTTCTTATTAAAAATAAAAAGTTTCTGAATATATGGTATTAAAAAAAAGGAAATAAAATTAACTTCTGATATCACGGGTATAGTTCCACTCCGAGACAAATTTATGTATGAATTAGAGCAGTGAAAAACAATGGGTAAGAGAAAACGTGAACTATACTTTCAATTTTAATACAAATACCATGAAGTGAACTACTGAAGGCACTGATGGTGCTAGAACTTTTTTACCGATTATGGGACAATCTTCTGTTTTTTTTTTATATTGGGAATTAACGCTATGAAAATATTTGCACAATTAAATATCAGAAACAACTACCTCAAGTTTAACATTGCAACAATGTCAGACAGTCATAATTCGTGCAATTTCATCACAGAAAAAGAAGAAACATTCTTACCAGGACCTAAACTTAATTGAGAAATAGAAAAAAAAAATTAACATCAGCGGAGGAAAGAATCTTGTCTTATCTCTAAAAATACTTACGGAATTCCTTAGGTACTGGCCACTGTAAACTTAAAAAAACAAAAGCAACATGCTATTATAAAGTAGTGGTATTAAAAGTTCTGTAACGAACAGGAGGAAACGAAGAAACTAATACGGTAATAAAAGGAAGACAAAACCATCTGGGAGCTACCAACAATTATTTCTACAAATGCTATTAATTTTTAAAGAAATCTGATCGGAAGATGAGTTAAGAGCATTAAGCCCTATAAGGAAACACAATAAATTTCTAGGACGCAGTTCACAAAATTTCTGAAGATTAGAAAATATTAAAAATGACAAGTATCAAAAAAAAAAATTTAATTCTTTATCTATGTCTAGACGTTTCAGCACCAACAACCTTAATCGTTGGACCGATTTTTTTCAAACTGGATATCTAGTGTTCTGGTGATATACTCAAATATTCCTTAATTTGATATTCTAATTCTTCAAAACGGAAGGAAACAAGAAGATTGATATGTCATCTTTGTAAGATTCTTAACGAGCAAAACTAAGATTTAACTTTTATTTATATGCGAAATATTTATACTTGAAAGCCTAACATTAAATAGATATCTACACTTTTTTTTTACGTCAATAGATACACTTGTTTTCGGAAGTTTGTAGTCAAAAACTTCAATCAAAAAGTTAGAAACAAACTTATAACATCTTCCAAAGTCAATGTAACAAAATATATGCAACTAATTAAATGCCTTTTGAACACCTGTAACTAACTGACGATAATATTTTCCTCTGACTAAAAGCCTATATCATTAATGAAGCCTTTATTATCACATTTGTTATGATATGTAGCTTCATTTATTTGTACATATTTTTGTTAGCGCTGAAGGTATATATATTTCCCAAGTGGCATCATGCGAAAATATTTTGTCTTCCATTTTCATAGAAAATCCAACCACGTGCTCAGAAGACTTCTTATACACATAATGAACATCAATATCTGACACTCATCAATCATTATCTTATGATTGAATACACGTACTCAGGTGCAAAAGAGCGACTTTGTAAATGATGAGTGTCTTTAAGTGAACATTTTTTTTTTAATAAGTTATACTTGACTTAAGATAATAAACTTGAACAGATAATCGAGTGTTTTGTAAATGAAATAAAATCTCTGAATAATGAGAGAACCTGACATCATTGTGTGCTATTATTTTTAAGAAAACTTAGAATATACCCTTAGTTAATATTAATGGAACGCAAATGTTTAAGAAATGAAAAGAGGGTTAGAAAGGAAATGAGAGGGAAACATTATTAAGACAAGACATTCTACATTCGTGTTGTACGACTAGAGAATGAATATTGTACGGTTGAAATATCTACAATTTTGTATAAATGATTTTAGATATTCATCTCTATTTAAGGCACTACAAAATTACGATTACAAAGCATTGACTTAATTCAAATATTATGAAGGTCTGATAAAAAGCTATCTATAACTTTAATGATCATAATTGTCCTTAATAAATTTATTGCGTAATTAAAAACCAACAAAATTAATCTCAAAATAGCTTCTGCTTATAGATTCTATAACGATAAAATTAGACATACATGTATAACCATATGTAATGTTTTAACATTGGTACCACAACGACAACAAACGAGTTAAAAACAAAATAAAGATATTTTCATTACGTTCGAAGGTAAAACACATTTTCAAGAGCTCTGATGTTTTCATGCATAACAAATTCAGAGTCCTTTTCGAATTCGATGAATATTCATGCGCTTATGTTCCATTTTGTGATTCTCTTTAAATGGACATTGCAAAAAGTACGGATTGTTAGGTATCTGTTTTTTTTTTTTTTTTTGTTTTTTGCTGTTCTCTGTCTGATGAGCGTGAAAAGAAGACATTTTCATTCCATTGCTAGGTGTCCAACAAAGTCCTTTGGATGGACATTTGAACAAAATTATATTCGGTGCTGGGAACAAAAAAAAAATATAGATTCTGTCTGTGCATAGATAAATATTAAATTGCTTCTCGTCGTTAGTAGAAAATTTTACAAAAACGCCTTGTAAGAATATAAAATCTGAATAATTTTCTAGATGTCTAGATGGTTTCATTACATAAAGTGCAATCAGTTTTTGGTGAGATTTAAGGACTAATAGGACTCGTATGAATGTTTGAATCAGAAACATTTTTTTCTAATTGAATTTTGCAAAAACTCATCAAAACTAGAACTAGAATAATCTGACCAGCCAAAAATATAATAATTTTATGGCATTTAAAAAAAAAAGTGGGCAGGGGACTGAGATTTTGTTACCAGGGGACTAAAAAAAAAAACAATTATATCTTATAAATTATCACTTACTCAATTTTAAATAAGACATTTTAATTAAATGGCAGAAACATCTGATTGATATGATCGACTCTGAAAGTAATTCTAAACTCTAAAGTAGGTTTTTTTTAGCTTCAATATTACAATTAAAAAGTTATGTTGGATAACCGATTTAAGTTTGCATAGCAAAACCCTCGACAAAACCCATTAAAATGCTTCTTCTTCATAGATAATCTGGATACTGGATAGAATTTTAGTACCTTTTTTCATAAAATAACCAGGGGACTGAGAATTTCACATAAATTCAAAAAACATACTTGCGTATGATTTGAAAAAAGAAAAGAAAGAAATTATACTATAATGCTGAGAAAAACGCCTGCTTATATTGATTTGTTTTGTATGTAAACACTCACCAGGGGACTGATAAACAGAACGGACAATTAACAGGACAACGACCTCCCTCACGAATGTCTTTTTCTCAAGTGATATAGCAAACAAATGCAATATAAACACGACATTGTTTTGAAGAAGTCGATCGATTTCGAAAGTAACGAATCTTTCAAAGGACTGATTAGAAATGCGGAAGACCATTTTAAGTGACTTTTTTCGCAATAATATGATTTTCTTATTAATATTTTTCTATTTCATAATAATTTTGTGTCATTTAAGATTTTTTTTAGTGTTGGAACTAAAATATAAGAGCAGCAATGATTTTTTTAAAGTTAAAACGTTATTTTGACATGCCAGGGAACTAAAAATTAGACGCCTTGAAGAATTTTTTGAGCAAGAAAAACAACTTTTAACAAACGACAAGGAAAACGTTTAACAATTAATTAGGATGGATCCCAATTTTTAGTATTTTAAGTTAAGTAGTAAAGAAATTTATTTTCGTATTCTAAATTCTAAATGTTTTGGTGCCTGTTAATATAATCTAAAATTATATATTCCCGATTAATTATTTTTGCATTTAGATACTATGCGATCAACGAACTAAATTGGCGGTCAGCTGAGACAGCCAGTACAAAAAGTTGACATTACTGAGATTCGCCTGTTATTTTATTAACAGCGACATCGTTAGCATTTAAAAAAATTATTTTACCTACGGACATATATATATATAATTATTTTAACTTTTTTATTTAAATACACACGAGTACAGTTTTGATTAAAAAGTAATAATTTCTTTTAAGAAAATTATGTTTTGCATTTATAAGATCTGACTCTATAACCACTTATTAAAAACTCTCCCCATAAATGGATCAACGTGGACCACATGGAGGCATATATTGTGTCACATTATCAACTTTAAATCATGTTTATTAGATTAAAGGGGATTAAGACCGATAAAAACGCGACACAAAATTTTCTATTGAGTGAACATTCTTAAACGAATCCAACTTATTTTTATTCAAAATTTTAAAAATAAGTAAACAAAACTTCTATTAAAGTCCACCACACTGCCATTAAAAAGGACAAACTTAGACATAATGTGTTAACCATTAAATTGACTGTGAATCATAAATAATTAATTAAGAAACCACTTGGTAAATGTTTGCACAAGCACGTTTAAATTAAATCATTTAAACAGATGCTTAAGGTGATAAGGAAAATAACCAACCATGGAGTTGATAATACCAGTTTATTTAGGAGCAGTAAGGTTCTGATTCTAATGTAGAAAGAAAAGTTAATGAAAATAATTTTAGTGGATTAATTCCTAAAAAAAAAAAAACGTGAGACAACAAAAACATGACTTGGTTGTCCATAAATTATATCTTTCTGACAGTCAATCTAGAATCTAGATGCATCGACATTTCAATTCTTTTATTCAAAATCTGACAAACTGCACTTAAGAATTTGATTAGATAAAGGCGAGGCTAAAGGCTACCGCGCTAAGAAAATTTAAGAAAAAAAACCGATTTCAACACCATGTTTTTGCGACAGTAGACTTATGTAGTCGGTTTCTGAAGCTTTCAGGATTTAAGAGTTGAGACGTGTATGGTGGCTCTGTGAACTTGGCACCCGACTTTGGAAAATCGAGTAGAATCAACAAAAAAAAAAACTTGATTTTCCAAAGTCGGGTGCCAAGTTCACAGATCTGGCGTCGCCTAATCCTGTAGTCAAGAACAAAAGTATAATTGATGATATAGATATTTATAAAATGGACTTTTATTACATTTATGACGAATTACATAATTCCAACTTTTTGAAAGCATGCCTTTAAACGCCTTTAGTATTTTTATATATTAGTTTTGTAAACTTATCTTTTCTTTAATATTTGTTCCAATAAAGGAATCCATTTCATTAAGAACACACACAAAACACACTCAACTAAAACTATACAAATTTGTTTTCTGATTTATGGTCAACGTTCTTATCCTAGTCCAATAATCTTATTGTTAACTCAGAGAAAATCCAATATTAAACAATTTATATTAACAACATAATCTTTTCTTATTTCTCTCTGAACAAATATTTCAAAACGAAATTTCTGTGAATGTATTTATTGGCAAAGCGAATTCACTACTTATTACAGTAAAATTATTTCCATCTTCATTAGTTTTCAATTTTCATGTTTGAATGCTGACTCTATGATCAGATGCTCCTTCAATTTACAGGAGCTGTACACCATCTATGTGGTATACGTATATTGGCAATAAAATCCAATAAGCAACCATAAATTGCCGGAGTCATGGCAGCCACACAAGATTCCAAGTATCTACCTAATGTATATGAAATATCATTTTGGACCAAGTATTGCTTTTACATTTATTCTAATCGTATTCTATGTAATGTAGGATTTGTAGAAACACACTTATGTTGAAACTATATCCTTGAGCTTAGTTCGAATCGATTTGGAATAAAGGAAAGTAAGATGCATTATGTAAATGTAAATAAGTATATGTGTATATTTATTACCATTCGGTGTTTGCCTTGCTTTGGAAATGAATACAATCGCGTGTGTTTGTATTCACAATGTGATCCCCAATGACCAGCTCTGTATAGCACTTAAAATCTGTATTCGAAATTCTAGGAAAAAAGAATGTTGGAAGAATTTTTATTAAATTTCTTTTCCAGTTTTTTTTTTCAATATAATTCTTATTGTGTTCCGGGTTTTTTATTGTCCTTTTTTGTCGCTTCCTCTTGTTCCTTAATTTGAAATCTAAAATGTATAGTAAATCTTTATTTTTTGTTTTGTCCTTCCTACATAGTCAGTATTCGCAGAAGTCGATAGAAAAAGGCGTTCATTGTTGGTATTCCTTTTGTTCAAAGAGCTTTTGATTTTATACCTTATCCTATTATTTTACGAGAAGGTATACACTTCACTTTATTTATGATGGACCTGCAACAAGGATGGTTACTTCTAATAAGCTTATTTAAATTTGAAAGGAATTGATTTAATACGATTTATTTTTTTCAGCGATTTCAAAGAAATAATAGAATATTAGAAACTACCAGACTGTCACAAGCAAGCTGATACCAAGTCCTTATAGAAATGCCAGGAATTTGATGTTTTTTTTTGGAGACTACCTTAATCATATGCGAGAAAAGTTAACACTTAAAAATTATTAAATTTAATTGCTGTAGGTAGATCAGTATTTAAAATCTTTAAAAATCAGTCGTGCCCTTTATTAACAAGAGAAAATCACTGAATTAAAATTGCACTTTTCGTATATTTCATGCTTTTGCAAAATTAAAACAAAGGCTTTTCATTGAATTCCTGACTCTTTAATTGGAACTTATTTACTGACATACATTTAATTACGTATTATTTTTGGTTAAAGAATTGAAAGTTATTGAGATGCAAATAACTCTTTTAAAACTTACAAATATGCATAGATTTATAATTTGTGCCAACTCGTATTTTCGAACTCGATATAACAAAGTGTAACCTATAAACAAGGACAATGAAACATTCGAACCTTTCATGTATTCTTTTACATTTTTTCTTTTATTTCACGTAAATGTTCATTTTAATTCCGATAATTGAATTCGAAGGATATGAATAAAAATGTTTACCCTTGGAAAATTGGGAAAGGGACACAACACGCGTTATTTCGAAAGTTTATCAGGAAAATAAGTTTAAGTTTTGTATACTTCGGTAAGGCTATACTGCCTCCCATGGTCATAATTTACTGGCAGCGAATTGTACACCTTGTGTATGTTCTTAGTTGGAAATATTTTAATTTAATTCTGAAAAAGAGTGGTGGACATCCGAGTGATGTGAAAGGTGTGCTGTGCTCTTGGTCATCGATATTATGAACTTAATTAAATAGTATAAAGATCAATAAAAACTTTGATTTTTTTTTTCAATGAAGTGAATCAAAGGTTGTGTTTAAAGATAGTATGGTGGTCGATTAATTCTACTGTGCGTATAATTCTAAACTGTTTTGGTCACGAAACAACATGAATTAATTAATTATTAAAGTGTCCATCAATTCATTCGTTAATTAAATTATGAATGGTCCACCAATTGCAAAAGCAATTCGAAAATAAATATTTAAACGTGGAATCTACTATAGTGCAGGAAAATTAGACCAAACAGTCAAAATTATAAAAAAAATCCGTTTGGCCTTCAATATACCTAAGTACTCGAAATTTGGACCGAAGCTTATTTTTTTTTAAAGTGAAAAAGGGTCAAAATCAGTTTTTGAAAATTATACAATTTATGAAAAAAATCTTATGAAACAAATAGCATATAATTCCTCAACAACAAAATCGTAAGAGAAAAACTAAAGCTCTCCCAACATAACGGCTTTAGTTTTTCCATTTTTTTCCGAAAGAGGCTTTTACGAACACTTCAGGATTTTGGCTAAAATTTCACATAACGGAAATTCGGTGTTATAATGGTATTTTTTATAAATTCAGGTGTAAATTCATAACGGCTGAACGGATTTAATTTTAATTTGGCATGGCATTTAAGTTAAAGGTCTCAGACAAAATCCAGCTTTGTAGACTTTTACGGGGCATGTGGAACTAACAAACTACGACTGAACTACTAAGGACAACCAATTTTAGAGACTCATTGGAACCCCATTGGCCATTATTTAATTTAACATGTGACATATACGTAAAGTTTATACCAACTTAAGCGATGGATATTTCTTACAGTCACGAATTTAACATACCATAAAAAATCAAATATTCTAGTCGATTATATTAATAATTTACGTGTTATGGCCCCGTTTTTTATGAAAAAAAAACACACCTGTGCAATGGGAGCATTGAACAGAGCAGAGTATAATTTATTTCGCAGATCGAGGACGAACGCTTCGCATACCTGAATAAACACGCAAATAATGACTTCCTAAGCTGCATTTACTAAATTCTAAATGAGAAAATAATGAGCTGTTTGAATGTGAAGAAATTAAAAAAAAAAAGAAGTTTTTTAAGGAATGATGATGTGGATTGAAACGCAAATTAAAGACTCGGTCGCATTCAATTGCAATTATGCCAAATAAATTTGGAGAATGAAATACCTTTGGTTTTTATTTTTATATTAAATTAATCTTAGTTCCCGTAAAACGATGTTTTATATATTAGGTATATATTTCTCGTTTATGACTCAACGTATAACATTGATAGCGTAGGGTAAAAGTTCACAGAGAGAATTAAAAATCACCGATTACAAAAATTGTCGGATCAATTTACAAAATGCCACTATTTTTAGAACTATAGCCGATTTGTCTTGATTTAATACAACTTAGTTGCAATTTATAGTCCAACTACCTTTAATTTACAAACTTTCTAGTTTAGTGAATTTATAAAATAAATTGCAATTTACAATTTGAGAAAAAGTAATAAATTGCAAGCATTAAGAATGCAAATTGAAACCTAATAATATCAATTTTATTTTCATCATTAAAATAGCTCTTAATGCCATTTTTAGATCGTAATTTACAACAAACATTTTGTAATTCACCACAACCGAGCAATCAAATCTATAACTTTAGTAGCGATTCCAGAATTGACACTTTTTAGTTGTAATTTACAAAAAAACAAAGTGGTGAATTGCGAAAACACAAAGATCATTTCTAGAAATAGAGTTTTGATTCGCGAGTTGTTACTTCGAATTCGCAATTTTAAAAAAGATTTTGTAATTTGGCACAAAGCGCAAGGTAAAATCTATGTAAGCGTTATTATATCTCGTAATTTCAAAGATCGAATAACAAAATCTCGCTTTTTTTTTTAAATCTCGAAAAAAGAAATCTCACAAGTTCAAAACCCCAAAACGTTTTTATAAACTCGCAATAACAAAATTAGGTTTTTTTAATTCTCGCATTAACATATCGCACACAAAAATCTCTATTTGCGGGATTTTGTTATTTTCAAGCAAAATCCCGCAAACTAAAATCCTACTTGATTTGCGTGTAAAATCAAAACAGCAGCACCCAAGAGTAAATTCGTGTGGCCCAGTCGAGTCATTAAATTTATATAAAAACGAAATCAATCATTCTTAGGTTAAATGCGCATTGATATAAAATACTAATAAATTATTATTCGAGAGAAACTTTTTGCTGCTACAAAGGCTTTTAAAACATACTTTATCTTATAGTACTTACACCATTTTTTGGTATTACCCCCCCCCCCCCCTTCGAGACATTATTATGAATCCATCATTTTTATTCATGGATTCAGATTTTTGAAAAAGCCTTGTGTCACAGAAATTTATTTATCTTGATTGATATGCGTATAACTTTTAATATTTTCGTACATCATTAAACAATTTCTCTCAACTTCATAATTCCCCTCAACTTGTAATAAGACCCGTAAATATAGGGTTTCATATTATACGAACGATTGATTTATTTCAGATTTTGATTCAATATACGACTTTAGTTTAATGCAAGACATACAAAGGCGTAAGGAGAACATTGTGTGGCTTTATTTATCAATTTTTTAAATATTTCAATTTTATTTTTCCACACACACTGACAGGTAAAGAAAAACGTTCCTTGAAAAGGCTGTAGATAATGGAGCTATACTTCCCAACATAATTCATCTCTAATTGACATAATACTAGATACATACCTAGGCTATGTATTGTAATGCATTAAGTCAAAAATTTGTCGCCATTAAAAATCTACGAATGTTGAACTGATTGCATTTGAAAGTAACTCTGCCGCCGTTAGCAACGTGATCTTATTCCACTGTTAAATTTATAATTGCATTTCTATATCTGTTTGAGGAGCAAATAAGGGTTGACTTTCGTAAAAGAAGTTAATATACCCAGGATGAAATTTGCCTGTCGCAGTGATTTCTGGCATTTCGTGTAAAGGAACACCCATCATTCATCCCTTTTTTCCTTCCCCATTAGAAATTAATTTAAGCTCAAGATGCGTGTTGATGTTATTTTAGTAACCAGACAACTTCTATTTTTGGTTTTCCTTTCGACTTGTCTCTGACTTGTCAAGACTTAAAATTTGTTATTTATAAACAAACACATATATAAATATTTTTACTTATTTTGGGTAAAGTTAGGTAGTCATTTGTGTGTTTATGTACGCTTTCATTGTACTCTCACGAAAACCAATTAAAAACTCATTTAACAAGATACGCTGCTCAGTAAGCTGACAGTAACAAACTGTTGTCATTTTAAGTAGAAGATACTGTATCTGTTTTCTTCTTTTAGATTTGTTTTATTTCTCGTTAAGATTTATGTAAATTTCTTCTTGATGAACAGTTATGGTATAAATGTTGAATGTTCCTTTTTTTTTTTGCTTAAATTGTGCAGACACCAGAATCTCATCAAAGAAGGAATCAAGACGGGCATACAAAACTGTGAGTATGAGGCTGTCTTTCTCGAACTAGTTAGGAGGTAAATATACCGAAATTCCCAAAAAACTAAGGTGAAAAAGGAGGTTTAAAATTCTCTTTTTTTTTGTTATAAAAACTTAAAATTTGATTGAAATATAACAATGAATTCCTGCAAAAATAATAAAAAAAAAATTGGGTTATGTATTTCCATTTAATTATTTGTGTTAATACTTGAGTTTTTCTATGTGTACCTGTAATTGATACTACATATTTTATTTTAATTTTAGTTATACTTACGTCAACTTCTTATTTTTCATAAATCATCCATGAATATTTCCGCAATGTAACTTGGAAGCAATAATTTCGTAACAAAACAGCTTCACAGAAACACATATTAATTCATAAATTTATTTTACATCTACAGTATTTATTTATTTGCTGACTTTGAAGAGTTTTAATTACCATATTTTCAACCAAACCGTACTAATATACAGGGTGTCCCGAAACTCAACGCCAAGTGGATACCGGAAGATAGGGTAGGTTATATCCGTATTGGGAATAGTAAGGAAATAGTAAGCCCCCAAAAGGGGGATTTTATGGACTTACTCTAGTAGTGAAATTTTTAAAGAACAAACAAAAGCCCATCAAATTTTGTAAACATTTTTGTTATGATCACTTTTTCCCAAATAGCAACCGTTTCCGAGATACACGCAGCACAAAGGAGACAAATTACAAAAAACAAGTGTTTTCTTTATATTTTTCAACAAGCATTCCATCATGTCGTCTAAATTGTTAATCTGACAAAAAAAAAGTCCTTGGATAAAGTTATAGAAAATTAAATTTCTTTTAAAAAATTAACTCTTAAAAATTGATTGTTGCAAAACACCAAATTAAACTTTATTAGTTTATTTTTCACTTGTAAAATTATAACTTTCCATTTTTCAAGCAAGGTTATATTGTCTTAACATTTTCAAGAATCCATTTTTAAGGGTTAATTTTTTGTAATAAATTTAATTTTCTTTTACGTTATCCAAAAACTTTTTTTTATTTTTAGTCAGAATGGAATTCTTGATAAAAAATATAAGGAACACAATTGTTATTGTAATTTTTCTCCTTTGCAATGTGTGTATCTTAGAAACGGTGTATATTTGGAAAAAAGTGATCATGGCAAAAATTGTACAAAATTTGATGGGTCTATGTTTGTTATTAAAAAAAAAATCACTACGCCGCACCATTTCCGTGGTATAAGAGTTAGTCCATAAAAGTCCCCTTTTAGGGGGTTTATACTCATTCCCCTCATCCAGGTCACCTCCCAAGGATCAGAACTTTTAGTATGTTAACTACTTAAGCAGCCTGAACAATATTTTGAAGAATGGCTTACTGAACTACTACAAAAAAAAAATCAAAATTTTACTTACTCGAAAACGGTTTAAATGTTGGTAACATGATTATGGAAGTAGGAAGAGGCAAGTGTTGCACCATTTTGAAAACAAGATAAAAAAAAGCCATTTTTTTAAAAAACTTGCCGTAGTTAGTGTGATAAATTGTTTTTTAAAAATATGAAGTGTTAAAGTTAGCTTACAAAAATTAGTTTGAACAAAGACTCAGTAAAACTAAATTTTTCTTGCGAAACTTACAATATTTATTTTTGATTTAGAGATTGCATTTAGTAGCATTGTTATTAAGGATTACTTAGAAAAAAAAAAATCAACAAAAAATATCAAAATTTGTGACCACAGTACATAAAAATGTGGCCCAGGGTATCGATTTTCTTAATTTTTCTAAAAATTGCTATTATACGTAACCCGGTGAGATAATTTTTTTTTACTATTCCCAGTACGGGTATAGTCTACCCTATCACCCGGTACCCGCTTGACGTTGAGTTTCGGGACACTCTGTATAAAAAAATATAATAGGTACATAAATTTCGATTTTATCGATACTATCAAAATTCGTTAACGGCTAAACCATGACCATTCCCGCTATTACCACAGCATTCTAAAATATGTGCACTCTTCTCCACAAAATAGCGTTCAAAGGACACTGTGGGCAGTGGCAATTTAATTGCCTAAAAATTATTCATTAAAATTTAAATACTTTTGAAATCGAAACTGTAACGCAATTTGGTTTCGATGGAAAATGCGGTCTTAGCAAAAACGAATTTCTGTTTTAATTTATCGTAGAATTTTGATTGGTTTGAAAACAAAGTGATTTAAAAATTAAAAATTCACATTTAACCCAGGTGAATAGTCGAAAGAATTTAGAATTTCATTTTCATGAAATTATAATAAAGACTGGAACCAGTAAAATGTGAAACTTTTCAATCGCAATTATTTTTTTAAAGTTGTGATATACCTGTGTAATATTATGTATGTTAGACGCTTAATTCTCAAAAATACTTTTAGTTTCGTAGAATTATTTAATTGAATCAACAACAACCTCTGTACACGAGCAACCCTTGTTAGACAAGTCGATCATCAGACTGCTTTAGTGGTGCTGATCTAATACAACAATCTCATGTTTATTCGAAAAACACTTTATTTAATTTTGAAGATGTTGTTTCTCGAACCCACGCATTCCTGTGCCGTGAAGGTAACATTTTCATATTTACTTGCACTACCCTTTCCATGGGCAAACGGGGAAAGATCTGAGAGTTGAACGGATAAGGGAGGAAATTTTGAGTGAAAGATTTGGCATGGGCCTTGAATTAATTAACTCAAAATTTGGTAGGGTTATTGGTTTGCATTTTTGTATTAAGAATCGAAACAGGTATATCAGATCTTTCTCCCTTTCGTCATCGCTAAGGCAAGCTTCCAATTCAAGAAGTGAAAAACGATGGCGATGGCACCCACGGCCTCAGTCAGGAGATATTAATTGAATCAACTTACGGAGCTATATTATACAACATAATCGAAGAAGGTCCCTTACGAGGACGCTAATCCTTTAAATTGCTATGAATTGTGCTTAGAGCTATTTTTCAGGTTGCTTAAAATAAATCTTTGAGCAGCAACTTGCTGATGACGACCCTTAACGACTAATGAACCAGCACGTGCAGTAGCGGGCCAAAAGAAGATTTAAAAACGGCGTATTTATTTAAACAATGCAGCTACTTTTCAGGTCTCGTTTTGGTGTTGGAAGAGGACTTCGGAAAAGACATCGAATGCATATACCTAATGACAGTATACGCAAGGGGGTTTAAGTCGCAAGAATTAAATCTTACTTGTGCGCAACTTTACAGAAAAAAAAAACGAAACCAAATTTAATAAAGAAAACATCAATGATTAGGATTGTTGAAAAATATAGCTTTTACGGCAACACTTTCGTCGAGAGACTAAAGATGATTGAGTTTCGAAAAGAACATCGTAATAGCCAGCAAATGTTTTTCTCATAATTCATAAGTTCTGAACTAAGGTTTTCACCGAATTATTTGACCATTTTCTAGATTGACTACATTCCGATAGATATTTAAACAACATTCTGGAGGTCCGAACTTCCGAGCTAGGGGAAACTCTACAAAGAAGAGAAGAGCACTATGTTCTAAGGAAAAGAAAGCCCACCAGAAACCGCGACACATGAAAAAAAAAATTCAGAACGAATGAAATCGATAATTATACCAGCAGGTAAAAAGAATATTTTAGGCTGAAAATGAGAACATGGTAATAGAATCACAGTCAATTGTTTAGGATAAGTAAATTTTTACAGTTATAGGGAATCTTTTTTTCCATGGAATTTTTCTCATAGTTATTCGGGAAATTGCTATTGAGAACTATATAGAATTACGGAAAAATTCCGAGGGAAAAATGTTTCACACGGAAATCTAGATAGGCCGGGCTTTTAAACGAACGCGGTCATTGTGGACAAAATTACGTCGTTTGTTCTATTGAACTAAAAGAGATGTACAGTAACAGACAATGATTTAGTCTACCAATTTTAAGAAACAAAATACAAAAATTAAAAAGAATGCTTGCCAGTCGATCTTTTTTATAACTCAACATACGCGAAAAGGCCGGAATCAACTTATGTTAATGAGAAATTTTGATAAAGAAATGTTGTAACATGCCAATTATTCTTTAACACCATATTGTGCACACATGCAATTTTTTAAGATAACATATAAGAAAGTGCTTGTTTGCTTTAAATGAAAAATTCTTCGATTGATTTTAGTTGCAGTAATGGATTATTTGGTAAAATAGGTTCAACAATGCTCTCGACAGTACTCCGAATGAGGATTGGCGCGAAGAACAGATCAGCTCCTGATCCAAAAGAAGCAGAAGAACAAAAAAAAATCAAAGTAGAGGGGTTCAATGTTTAAAAAAAACATCTGTTCTTCGAAAACGATTAAGAAATTTTTAAGAAACAAGTTATTTCATCAATTTTAGTTTGCTTCGCTATTTATTTTTAACCCCCTGTACTAAGGTTTTCAAAAAGGTAGTTTAAAAAGAAATTAATGGCAAATCATCAAAAAAAAGAATCGATTGTCGTATTAATGTCAATTCTAACATGATATATTTTTTCCCAAACTGAATCTAAAGATCCATTTCATATCAATTCCCATTTATTATTTCTCAGAAAAAATATTTGTCCACAAATGTATGTAGGTGCTTCTTAATACAACACTCAATAAAAAACCTTTTGTATAAAAAAAAACCAAAACACCTCTCATCTAAAACTGAACTCGCGAAAAAAAGATTTATATAATATATTTTTGTATTGTTCCAATGGATGCTGCTTTCTTACTTAATCAGAAAGATAAATTCACAAAATCATTGAAATTTATTGAATCTCATTTCGATTTCGAAGTGAAATTGCTATTGTTCAATGAAAGGAACACTGGTTCTTTTTTGCCTAGAGCGAATATTTGAATTTATTCGTGCATTTTCTCCATCATCGCAGGTCCTTTTATTATTATATATATCTTTTTGCTTATTTTCATTCTTTGAGATATTCTCCGATACACTTTCAGAACCTCGTTAACTTGTTCTTTGTCGATTGATGAGATCAACTACTGGCGTTCTTTTTTTTTCAGCGTCAAGGGAAATTTTCTTTTTTATATTTTAAATTATATCGAGAAATTGTAAGGAAAACCTTTCAGTTTTGATTAAAATAAGAAAAATATAAATTTTTATCGCAGTTGTAAAATATTAAAGGAACACAATTTTATTAGAAAATTGATGAGTTCATTTGAAATAAAAAGGTGGAGACAAAAGAACTTTAATCAGCCTTATTGGTAAATTTGCATATCAAGATTTTCTTCTTTTATCTGATGAGTGTGGTTCTTAATGGAATACATTTAGTTGCCCTTTGAGAAAGGAGAGACAGTACTTAATATACCTGCATTTCTACGTTTTCTAAACTTAAATCGTTGGCCCAATAAATCCTAATGGAGAAGCATTACAGCATCTATGGTTAAATTCGATATTTAAACATTATTGTCGGAAAAGAAATGGAAGAACAAGAAATATATTTAACGCACAACCGAACTAAAGAGCCAGCTTTGGGTTTCCATTTATTTACAAATTATTCCAGGTATTGGGTTCGCATTCAATTCATTCAATGACCCAAAAGTCTATTGAAGAATCATTGTTCCAGAAGGACTGTAAAAGACATAACTTTATTAATTTTTACATTCAATGTCAGCATTGAAAACATAATTCTGAATCATGCTACATCCAGGTTCATAGTAAATCCGTTAAAAGATTTTTCCCAATAAAAAGCACGCTGATGGCACGGCATACGTCCTTTCATTAATCAATGTTTTGCGAACCTTCAGTCTTATACAAGCAACAATGCTCTTTCTATATGTAACACTGAGTGGTTGTTCTCGCGGGCGCCAAATGTAAATAATTGCTTTCAGTTGAATTACCATCAAAGAAAATCGGGCAACAATTTTATGCATCCCGACACACATGGATGAGTGTTTCCAAACGAATGCACTGTTTTAAGGCCGACAAGGACACACCGACAACGCACCAGTTGAAAACATTTTCGCGTATATAAACCTCAATCTACAAAAGAAACTTGTAGTGTAAATTTTATGTGCATATTATACAAACGCACACAATTCTTGTTCTCACCATAATCCTATAGGAAATTCATTTGAATAGGTTGCTATTGGAAGAGCTTTTCATGAACGCATTTCACTTCGTTGGTTTATAAGTATTTCTTTCCTGCAGTGTTGTATAGAAAAGGCCTAGATTTTTTTTTTATTATTTGCTGAATTGAATGATTCCGGTAGGAAAAATATTTATTACCTACAAATTTTTAAAATTGATACAGATAAATATTGATTTTCCTTGTCATAAAATTGTATGTAAATCTGAGAAGTAAATCCAATCGAAACACAAATGCAGATAGCGGATGGAGCAAGTAAAGGAGAGATTGAGATTTCAAAGACCGCGAGTTTTTTTTTTTTTAATTAAGTTATGAACCATTGAGATAATTTAAACTCCTTTATTTCTCGCCTTTGTTTTGCCATTGACACCAGATTTTTCGTGCTTTTTATTTTGTTTTGAATAGAAAAAGTGTATGCTTTTGTAAAAAATGAAATGGAGGACATTTAAATTGTCAAACACTTAAAGTATCTTGTAGGGCTGACACTGTTAACTTGCTAAAAGTTATTTTTGATTTGATTTTTCGCATTCTTTGCATTGTTTGCATTCCTTTGCATTCTGTGCTATTTTTTGCATTCTTTGCAATAGGTATATTATGCATTCTGTCTATTATTTTTCATTCTTTTGAATTCTTTTGTATTATTTGCATTCTATTGCATTCTTTTGTATTCTTTTCTAAAATGATTCAAAATATTGCAAATGAATGTAAAAGAATGCAAAGAATGCATTATTTTTAAATAATTGCCTTCAATTGTATGCTGTAAAATTAATGGGAAAAAATGATTGCAATCATTTTGATTTCAAAGTCTTAAATTAAAGTCAATGAATGCAATCTTTTGATTAAAGTCAATGAATGATTTTTAAGGACTGCATTCGCAAATAATAGAATTATTTAAAACCTAGTAAATGCAAAGTAAATGTATGTAAATGTAGTTCTTTTATTACATTGCATGTACCTATAATCTTTACAAAAAAATATAGCTGTCGATAGTGAATGTTTTGAAAAAGATATACAAATAGATACATTTCAAGGAGATCACTCCATTTAGATTTGCATCTAAACATATACTGCTTTGTTAATGAAAAACAAACTGTAATTTGAAGTCCAATTTTTTAGAAAACTTATTCATGTATTACTAATGTTCTGAAATGAACTGGAACAATAATTACCTTTACGTTGAGTGTGAAATTTTTGTAATCCATGGATTAGTAAACTCGGAAATTAGACTTAAAATTTACAGTTCATTTTTTATTAATAAGGATGTCTCATCACTACAGCAAAATGTTAACTGCACTTTTTGTTGGCCTTAAATCGGAGATATGGAACGATATACCATCTTAAACAACATTTGTCTTGAATTTATAGCAAGAAAATCTTCCCAAACGAAGTATTCTTCTTTTTGGCGATATTAACTGAACACGAAGATCGTGTGATTCGTCACCGTTAATTTTTTTTTTTTGGGTTTCTGAAAACAATCAGCCAATTTAAGACGGAAATATACGTCAAGTTATGGTAGAGTATAGGTATAATGTTCCGAAAATCATCGAAATTTAGATGTTTTGTAAAAATCGTGGACTACATATACGAGAATTTCTGTCGATTGCACAATTTTTTTCTTTTTCATATTTTAGTAAGCTTTGTTTCTGTTGAGCCCTTGGGTTACTTGATTTGAGAGCAAGTTTGTGCAACCTAGCCGTGCGTTTTAATTTTATGAGAATATTGCTTAAATTAAAATGTACAGTGCACTGTTAGGTAGGTATACGTTTTGTGCTAAACTAAAGATACTTTGGTTAAACAAAAATACGTATGGACATTCAATAAGGATGTCCTACCGACAAAAAGAATGAAATTCGTAGAGTCGTATACATAAATCAAACAAAATTTAATAAATACAATGACTCACCTTTTATATTTTCAAATGGAAACATTATGATGTAGAATTATACTTTCGCTATTTATCTTCAACCAATTATGCACAAAAATAACACCATTTTATCATATAGGCCGCGGACAGCGGTACCGGTCCGCCATCACAACAAAAATACATCGAAATTCAACACACAATAATTATATTCTAATCGAACCGAACCAACACAATATTTTTTCCAAATAAAGCTATTTTAATGGATTCGTTCCATTCTTTATTATTATAATAAACGATCTCGACATATTAATCTTCAATTTTATTTAATTTTCAAAATTATAAACACACAATTCTAACACAAAAAATAATAAATATTTCTTATTCACGAAATCACGACACAACCAAATCACTGTCACTGATAAATAACAAGAGAACGCAATCCTCTGATCGTTTTCTCTCACTGACCTCACCACAAGAGAGTATGTATTGGTCAAATGACATGTTATGATATAGTATGTGTTATTTTCTTCATGATTTTTTGTCTGGTGAATTTCACACGTATTCACAGACACGAAATGAAAAAGGTAAACAAATTGGATTTGAAGGAAATATTCTGTAAATCATATTTGTACACGACCGCGCGGTAATTGACGATGAGAAAATTCAACAATGCGATATCTGGTCTGGTGGCGAAAAACATACTTATGGAAATTGTGTATTAATTTATTATTATTAAAAATATTATTAATTTAAATATTAATCATTTTATATACATAATGTATGTAGGTACCTATGTAAACTAAGTATCTTTAAGTGTAGGTAACTTTGTCTACAAAAAAAGGTATCAAAGAAAAATATTCTCCCTTGAGATAATATTAATATCATTTTCTGTTTTCTTTGCCATCCATTCGCAACCCTATGTTTTTCTTTTATACACTTAAACGAATATTGA
Organism: Baccha elongata; assembly: GCA_951217065.1. NCBI lineage: Eukaryota > Metazoa > Arthropoda > Insecta > Diptera > Syrphidae > Baccha > Baccha elongata. The sequence continues at coordinate 153,343,124 of OX578272.1, forward strand.
AATATTCACATTTCAAAGATAATAGAGATTTCATTTAATCGTACTTATTTCTTTTTTCTGAAGCAAAAATATCTTTAGGCACAAAGAAGAAACCATATTTATTTCGATTGGGTAGGGGGTAGGGAAATTACGTAGATGTGTGTCTGTTTACAGAAGGGAACAAAATTTGTTAAATATTTTTCAAATTTCCGTACATAAAATAAGTTCCCAGTGTTAATGATAAAGTCATAGTAAATTAAGTAGATACCTACACATTAATAAAATAGTGAAGTGAGGAAAAAGAAAAAAAAAATATTTTGAATTAACAAATTAATCTTTTTTTTTAGTAAGCTATAGTTTCTATAGTGACTTATTGAAAGCTATAGTTTCTATAGTGAATTATTGAAAAAAATATATTTTCGGTAATAGTTCTCATAAACCAATTGTTAATTAAAATTCACAAACTGTACTGTACAGCTAAGAAAAATTACGACTTCTATAAAGCTTGACATTCGAAGTTAATTCAAAGACCTTCTTTAGGGCTTGCGAATCGAAGCACAATTGGGAAATTTTGTACTTTTGAGAATGTTTTGACGATGGATTGAAGTCACCGAAAAGAAAAAACAAAACACTGGAAGCAAACTTAATTTCCTGCAATTTTCGTTTGAACAATTTATTATTTTTAAACTCCCAGTAGTTCAATTTATTATTTTTACAACAAATAGAAATGTTACCGGAAATTTGTTGACGTTTCAAAAAAGGACCTCAAGAAGTTAAAACAAATGGGTGTCGTTTGCTAGCCCGAGTTTAAGTTGTGTAATTTTTCGTCAGATTATCTGTCCAAGTCAACAATTCACTTAAATAATCGCCTTGCTACAGAAACTACGAGTATATTCGCATTTTTATCCATCACCCACATAAACTAGTATGTTAATCATCAATTAATACTGACAATACTGTGACAGCTAACTGTGAGCATTGTTTAAGAATTGGCTTTTTTTTTTAATAATTCATTTCAAACAGACGATGACAAGGTTTTTTTTCTCATGATATGAATCAAAGATTCTGCAACAGAATGAAGAAAAAGTCAGTCCTAGATAAAATTTATTAACATCAAGTATAGTCACAGATAAATGATGATGTCATTTTGGCCAGAATAATGTGGGTATTGGAGATAACACAAGCCTTTTTTTTGTCACTTGATCCCAACAGCAATTTGTTATTTCAACCAATGGATGCATAAGGACAGCACAAGGATGAAAAGCTCAGGCAACTGATTGATACCTGGGAATTAGCTAAATCAACATAATCACGTTGATTGGTGATTCTGTGATTTTGGCTCTACATCTGCTGGTTCATCCATCCATCACATTCACATGTCACTTGAATTTGCTAAAGGAAAGTGTTTTTAACAGTTTTGGGGTAGTGGGGATGTTTTACATACAAATAGATTCATTAGTTTTTTAGGTATACAAAAAAATAACTTATGTTTAATGCCTGCATCTACATCTAGGAGACAGTCATTAACAAAACAAATAAAATTACTTACAATCGAAATAAAAGGAAAAATTGCATCGTTAGATTCATGTTGGGCTCACTGGATAACCGAAACTCTTACAAGCCCGTTCGAATGAACAAACTAATTATGTCGCTCGTCAGATGAGTGAACTTGAAACCTTCTTGCAACTCACGCGGAAGACTCTCTTTGGTGTTAAAAAATGTACGTTTATTAATTAACAAATGGGTATTTGGCTATGCTGACAAATTAAACTTGAGACGAAAAAACAATTTAGTTTTTTCTGGTGCCTTAGCAAGTTGCGGACAACAAGCCAATAGAATAAATATTTGTCTTTCTGTGAACGGGGGTATGACAAAATATGTGCTAAAATTTTCATCACAACGTGAACATTGGTAGCTTCGAGTAAACTTTTCTACCTTGTTATTCCGGTTATGATACATGGTGCAGACGCATGAACTCTTTCACAATCGGATGAAAGCTTTCTTGATATAAGAAAAGGTTCTACGAATAATATATTGGAGATGATTGCCATTACCGAAGAAGTCTGATAAAAAAAACTTGATAATCAAGGGTTAAGTTGACTCGACTACGTAGATTCGACCGACGGTCCATAGGTAACGAGAAACGAGAAATCGCGGCAACACTAATCCAGTAGAAGAACTCGAACAACTTAACAACTTGCTTGGTACACCTACTGAATATGTTAGCCTTCGGAATGTCTAAAACAGCCTTTATTGTCACCGAGTAATTCCGCAAATCTACTCACGTTGCATCATGGATATGTATATACGAATACGTGGATCAAATTCTTTGCAGAAGTCGCCGAAGAAATCATAGACACAGTTTTTAAACGACTTTGTCGATAGCACTTTGACCAATTTGTACAAAACTTAATATTTGAAGATTCCTTCCATTCTCAAAAAACACTCAAAAAATGACGAAAACACAATTTTTGGAGAACTAAAATGGACCATTCCGAAATATGTATAAATTTCTTTTTTGTTTTGCACAAAAAACTTCTGAAACATCTTACTTTTGGAATTTTTGTTTTAGCCCGGCTATAACGGGTACCTTCCATATAACGATTTTAGTTTTTCCAAATTTACTCAAAAACCGCTTTAACGATTTCGATAAAACTTTGTGAACGTTATATTTGAACTGTTGTTAAAATAACTACATTTCAGGTTTTTGACGAAAAATTCACATAACGGAGAATTGGTTTTAACGGTTTTTACAAATTTGGCCATAAATAAATGACGGCATACCCGATTTTATTTAAATTAGACAATTGACATAAGATGGCACTATAAGTTTTTGGCTAAACAACGGTTTTATGGTAGCTACCATAAAACTTGATCTCTCCTTTAAGCCATTTTTCGATATCTTTTGCCTTTTTACATAACTAGTTAAATATATTGAATTTTTCGTAATCCCATAGTTTGCTACAAGAGCCGAGTAGTGCATTTTTTTATTTATCCGCTATAGAAACTGCAAATAAATTCAATTGTCCGAAAATTGTAAGACCATTTATTAGAAGTAATTTCAACAAATATCCAAGTTCTTATATTCATGTAACCAATATTATAGTCCTTCCATGTATATCTTTATCTACGGTGCATAAAAAAATAAAAAAAAAAAGGCTAGGAAACTGTATTCTGGTCCATTCTATCGTTTAGCTGCATGAACTTTGATCCCATGAGTTTTATTAGTACGAAAAGTTTTCATAACGTAATGATTTATCATAGTGCTGCAGTGCAGCAGTAGAGTTTCTTCTTGTTTTGCTTGCCTCAGGACAACGAAAGGCCAGGGTTTTATGTATCAAGTAAAAGAGTGTTTATATAATGTCTGTGGGATAGTTGAACCCTGTGCAACATTTCCGCCGGCTTGAAGTTCGTATAGTCATTATTATGTAACAGCATCTCTCTGTCTGAATATCGGGTGCTGAATAAAATTTGAAGTTCTATCTTTTGCCTCGCCTTCACCGACAACACATTGTTTCAACCTAATTGGATATAATGACATCGCACGGTGGCAGCGACTAAGAGTAACGCAGAATGGCGGCAGCGAATTTCGAAAGTTATTTTATGTTTTCCTGTTTTGACTTGAAATGCTCCTTGAAATTTGTTTGGCGTTTATGTACATATACCTTTCGTTTCGTTTTATAAAATGTTTTATATTCATGGAAGGATGCTCGAAAGAGTTTTATTTTTGTATCTTTGTTTAGAGAGTATAGATAGGTGATAGGCAACATTGTGCATCTCAACTACTGCTATTTTTGTTTTTAACTCTTACATTACATATACGTAAAAATCTGTGAAACTTTTCTTGAAAACGGTGAACTTATGAAACTTTAATAAATCGTTTAACACATTTTTTCTGGATTAACACTTTGTATCAGAGAATATTATGGTGTTTAAGAAGATGCGATATAAAAACCTTAAATTGATGATAAGCTCAGTGCAAACTCGATTTTGTGAAGAACATGAGCAGAATGGGAAGGGAAATACCAATGTTTTAATTTATTTTTTGATCAAATAACTAATTTTTATTTTTTACGGTTTCTCTTTGAATTTCGCGCCATTTTAAATGTTTTTGCGGCGGCTTTGCATTGATTAAAATAAGAAAGTTATTATAAATTTACTTAAAAAAATGTTAAAATCTATTTGATTCGCAAAATAAAGCCGAAATTATTCGAAAAAAGGATGAAAATTTAATAAATTAAAAGTTTGCGAAATCGGAATTTCAAAGACTCAGCAGTAAATTACCAACAAAAAGCTTCTTAAATTTATTTTTCGGTAAAACAGTTTAACTGCTAGAACTCGTTGAACAAAAATAAACAAATATATTTGGAAAAAAACCGAACGAAATTTTCCGGTGCGATGAAAAAATAACGAAATGCGAAAAGATTTCACAATTATTTCTTCTTGCAACAACTGCGTACCTTTCTGCTAAACTATAATATAAGAACGGACAATTTTTAAACATTTTTTTTTTTGTTTCACATTCAAACCGAATTGTTTTAGTGGTCCAAAAATTCACTGCGATACGTTGAAGACGGACAGTTTTTTTTATTGTCAAAATATAACCATTGATTTCGCAGGTGTGATGTTGAATAAAAAACCATAATGACACTACGAAATCCTGATCGAATTTTCGAATTATCTTTTGTCCATTGTCATTTAACATGAAAAAAATTATTGGGCCATAGGTCTAAGGACAGTTCTTGTCATTTACATTTCGCCGTATTTTGTTTAATAAAATTTTTGTCGTACATTTGAAAATACTGAAAAAATTCGTTTTTGGTGTGAATCGAAAAATCCTCCACCAAAATTGTTCGTGTCAAAATTTCATTGATGGTATACGCTGATAAATGAAGAATCAATATATACTGAAATGGATTTTTGTAAAAATTTGTTTTCTTCTTTTAAAGGAATCTCTAACAACTTTTCGTACAGAGAAAATTCAAGTGACACATAATTTGCTTGCGAAATTTTGACGTTTCAATTTGTTGGTGTTTCAAATCTTTAAGATCTAGACACCAAATTTTATTATGCCTAATGGTTCTTGGAGACACCGAAAATTACATGCGAAATTTGAAGTGCCCGACCTGTTTTCGAAAAGGAAATGCAGACCTAAAATAGCAATTTATTTAAATTGTTAATTTCAAAATTAATCTCTCAATATACACCGTAGCACAATATAAAAACTAGAGAGAAAATTTTCGTTCAGGATATGCCAGTGTTGTCTGTGTATTGTTTTTCATTTGATATCACGCTTGCGATATTTTCTTTTTGTAGGTACGCTGCTGAATAATAATTTTGAAATGTATATTTGTTCTAGATTTTCTCGGACATATTGCTATAGTCTCTTTTCGCAAACAACCACTTTTATTGACACATTGATTGCTTGCGAAATTATATTGTTTCAATTCTTTTTTTGCGAGTTTTTTTTTGATGGTGGTAAAACTTCACATTATAAATTTTATCGATGCCATTTCAATAAGTTTCTTCAATCATTTGGACTCATCAAAAAATTTCGTTGAGTTTTCCACAAAATAGAAAATGTTCGCTTTTTTTCCGAATTTGGTTTGACTTTTTGCCAAAAAATTAAGAGGTCGAAAATGATAGGGTTAAGTTTAAAAACATCCCCAAGAACATAAAGAACAAGTGAGAAGAAAACTTCTCTTGACCAAAACACCGTTTGGCTGAACTATAATACCCGAACTTTCCGACTTTCCTGTAAATTATATTTAACTTACATCCTGTGGGTGCAATTGGAATTCTAAAGAAATTTCTTTTGTATCCTTTTTTTTACTCTTCTGCATCCTTTGATATATATTTTCTTCCAAATACGAATTTTCTATAATACATTCATTTATCTTTTTCCCTTGGAATAGCACCGAAATTATACTGCAAGATAGTATATAGAAACAAAAAGAATAACCAGAAAGTGTGGGCCCACAGCATAGAAGCCAGAACTTATTTTGCCACAGGGAGCAGTAGGGGTTTCTTCGTAAGTTATAGATACTTTATATTTAAAGTAGAATTTATATAATATTCTAAAAATCGTTATAAATCTTTGCAATTTACAAATTTATGAATAATTTGGTTTTTTGCAGGCACATAATTTTTGATATTAAGTTTAGTATGAAATTAAATGTTGAAACAAAAATAAGAAAAATTTATTGAACTCATTTTTGGTATTACATTACATTATTATTTAGAAGAAACTAAGTTTTATATCGACATAACAAAATTTTAGTTGTCTCCCAAAAGTTTTTTTCGTTTTTCCCATTAAATTATCTCGCAAATCGACAATTTCTCAAAACCTTTCTATTCGTTTTTTAATCACATTTTATTTAGAAGTAGCAAATTGTTCTTTTCCAAAAACTTGTTTTTTCGAGTTTTATTTTGCGCAAAATTCTTTAACATGTAAGAGATCGAAAAACAAAGCAATTTTGAAGCTTAAAAATGAAATGCGAAATAATAAATAGCTAAATACCTAATAAAATGCAAAACAATAAAATTCCAGATAAAAATTGCGAGATGAAAAATGTGAAATGAAATGATTACATACATTCCGAGACAAAAACTTGCTATAAAAAAATGCCAAGTTAACAAAAGCGAATTGATAAAATGTAAGACAAGAAATTGCGAATAATAATCGCAAAGTGAAAAATGAAAAACGCAAAAAATATTTAATTTATAACTTTTATCTCGTATTTCGCATTCTCGATTCATAACATTTTCCATAAGTTTTTTAATTTCAAGAAACTGAAAACCACTCTCCGTCGTCGTTGAAAAATTTCTTTTAAAAAAGCTACGTCTTGTGTTTTTCAATGAACAAAAAATAAGCAACATGAAAATGTTCTCCTTTTCCATGGTCTATTGTCGGAGGGTTGTTTGGTATGTGAATTTATTGTTACAAAACGGGTTGCTGAATTTTATTTACATTATTTTACACCCGAAAGCCTTCCTTAACTTAATTTGTTTGCACTTACAATAAATTATGGCATCTGGTATTGTGGCAAGTGGCAAGGACCAACACAGTCAACACTAAAATTGTTTGGAGAGGTTGACAGGAATAGGTAGGTAAGAGTGCTAATTTTCTTTCGTGAACAGTGTATACACAATGTGCACAAGAACTTTGTTCGTTGTCCGGAGACCGCTAAGTATATTATGGTTTTTTGGTAAATGAGAGTTTGTATATATTTTAAAAGAACTTCAACGAAGGAAAACAGATTAGGCTAAACTACCATCTAATTGTTGAGGTTGAAGCATAGAACATGTGTGCTTTTTTGATGTTTGAAAGATGGTGTCGTGATGGTTTTTGTAAAATCATTGAATATTTTGAATAAAATTTAAAAAATGTAACAATATTTTAAAATAAAAATTGATATAAAACTACTTGTAGTTTTAATTTTTAGATTGGGAACAAAAAGTCGATTTTATAAAAATCGATTTAAAAAAATCGATTTTCAAAATATCGAAAAGAAAAGTGTAAAAGAAAAGTCCAAAAATAACTTGTCGACATTTTTGCCATTTTTTTTTATTAAATAGATCGAATATTATTTCAGTCGAGATTTAAAAATTTCGATATTGTAGTCCGGAAAAAAAATGTCGACATTTTAACATCCGAAAAATCGATATATCGACATTTTAAACACGGGGTCACGTTGTTATTGAAATGAATTCTTCCAATGGTAATACGTTATCGCTTTACATTTGATTGATATTCTTATCATCGCCATTGGCTTGTTGCTATTAGAGGTGACACCATCAGATAAATATTATTAATGTCTCAAGTTTTTTGATCGCAGCCTGTACTAGTTTTACCTGGTTTTCAGAGTTCCATGTATATGATGAAAGCATATAAACATACATACTAAATACTTCAAAAAAGGATTAAAACACTAGACCACGTCCAATATTTTCAATAACTTGTGAATTTGTATCAAATATGATACATGTGACGCTGACATATTTAATACATTGGATAAAGAAACAATAGCTACGTCCAGGTTTTTTTCGTTCCGGACGTAGAGGTGTATAAAAATCAATTTTGTATAGGGACAGTGAATTGTCTTGTTTGCCTTGATCATATATGATACAAGGAATGCTAAAAAGCAGTTATAAACTGAGTTATCATGTTCATCGTCATTTCCAGCCGTAGATTTTGCAGTTTTTATAGTTAAAAACGTTTCAGTGATTTCTCCGAAAACAGCAACATTTTATAATGATTTTACTGTGTAATCATTTACATATATGAATTGCTTTATTTCGGTATTCTTGATATCTTGCCATTTGCATTGTATATACTTGTTATAAGTTCAGCCCCTTAATTAGCAAAAACTTCTACAGGGAGTAACTTTAGATTTGTTTTCATAAAATTGGCTTGTAAAAATTTGAATATCTTAAGAATGTGTCTCTTCCCAAAGAACCAAGATTTCAAAGTAACTCATTATAGCAACGATGTTAAACCTTATACCCCAAAACAGTTAATTAAATTTTTCTTTTATAATAACAAAAAAAAATAAACAAAACAAAAAGCCAGAGCTCAGAGTTCAGGTGGAAATCATTTATATAGATATATGTATATAACTAACAATATCGGAGCCAAACATTTCAAGGAAGATATTTACACCCCATTAAGGAAAACTTTTTTCCCAAGGTTTTATGGGCTTTTCCGTTGCTCGAGGCAGAGAATTTGCATAATTTGAGAATAAAAAGAATGGTATCAATATCATGCCCGAAGAGTTTTATTCCTTTATTGGTTCTGTGTGGGTTCCTTTTCCTTTTTTTTTTTTTTATATAAACATATATATACGAATATATTTTTTAAAGCTGCCATTTCTTTTGTGTATCTTTTTGTAACCTTTTGGCTGTTTGCTTCTGCTACACAAAAGAAGGAAAATCATCTTTTCAGACATTGGAATATTATCTTTTGCCAGGCGTTCTATTGAACATGTTATTTGTCACTATTCACATGGGTTGTAAATAAGGGTATGAAACAAACACATCGAGGAAATGGCTTTAAATTTTTAAACATTGGTAACAATTGGTTTTCTTTATTTATTTTTTTTTCTGATAGATGTGATAAAATTTTTTTTTTCCAAACGCTTTTTTCGCATGTTTGTTGTGTTTTTTGTTGATATTATGCGAAACTTTTAGGAAACATTTAACTTTTATAAGATATATACTTCATTTATGGAGGATATATTGTTCTTTTGTCCTTGGGAAATAAAATTTATATCTACATAGTCAAAGTGAGTTTTAAGTGAATGGGAAGAACAAAAGTGAGTGAAAATGGGAAATAAAATCTATTAAGGCAATTTTCTTGACGAAAATGGTTCTGCCGACTTAAATTTTTTAAATGAAATGCTAAAGTTATGAGAATTCTTCGGTAAAAAAAAGTAAAGGATGCGTAGAAGAAAAAAGTTTTCAACTAAGATATTTTAGAACGATCTAAAGAAGAAGACTTCCCAATATTTTAGAACACATTTTATGTATATGCTGAAAAAATAATCCTTTGTCAATATATTAAGACACTAACACTATCATGTGTGAAATTTGGAAACAGACCAAATTGTCTCACAATTTGCTGCATTGGGTAATTTTTGTCGTATCAGTGGGACCTGCGGCGAATAATATGATAAAACTTAGAGCAACATTCTATCGCGAAATTAGTTTCTGAAGAAGAAGCATTGATTAGTTGAATTGCAGAGTGTTGAAACCAAGGAACTCAAGCAATAAGATGGCAGTAGATAAAATCTTTTAACGCAATCAATGGTGTTGTTTTCAGTCCCAGTTAAGACGAAATAATTGGTGAACAACTTACATGAGTAAACGTATGCGATTATCGATGACCCATAATCTGTAATGATATCTTCCTATGCTAAAACAGAAAAAGACCACTAGAAGTCAGCAACGAAATTTCTGGGTAGACAAGATTTGGCTGCTCATACAGCTAAGGAAGGCCTACATTGCAATTCTGCAGACTACTGCAACCAGAGGTCTGTTCTAAGGATATGGAAAGAACACTTTTTTGGACTACCAACTGGAACAGACGGTCTTTAGGTCGAGGTTTTAAAGCAGCAGGATTTGACGTGGCTTTTATTCGGGCTTAGAACTATTAGAATAAGAACGCGTTCAAACAAAATTATATAACAACCCTGGAAAACATCAGTAATGAAAAGTTCAAGGGTAATTTGGAGAACTTTCGTAGTTGCGGTATGCCTCGAGAATTAGCTATTAATTAAATTACTGTCCGTTTAATATCTTATACCAACTGAGAAATACAAATCAGATAAACGATTATTTTTAAAAACAGTAAAGAAATTGTATTATTGAAAAGTGTGCAACTCAACACCATTTATATATTACCTATACCCTTTTCATGTCAATAAATACCTCTTTTGTTTCCCTAAACCAGACATGTTTTATGCGAGAAATATTAAATTAACGTTAACCTAACATAAAATGTAGAATGTAGATTCGAAAATTGTTTCTGAAGAATTATATTTATCAATTACTCATCTCCATAATGCGGATTTAATTCAATGGAAAATAGTTTTTGTACAAACAAGAAAAATAAATCTTCTTGCTTAATTTGTTATAATTTTTTGTTATTGTCCGAAAGATAGCAACCGATTTTGGGACATTATTTTGGCGCGCTTGAATTTTTGTCCAGTTATTGCTTCAGGGCTACTTATAAATGGCTGACAATTATGGCTACCGGAAATGGCCGGAAACCAAAGATACAGCTCTTCAAAGTGCAGACAAAATAACCCAACGGTAAGTTACTTTTTTGTACTAAAATGTAGTTTGAAACGTTTAAAATAATAATGTACAACTGCCATGCCATAGCAACTCAGAAAACAGAATAAAACAATTAAAAAAGACATTTATTGAATTATTTGAGTTGCTCTGGCAACCCTTTTTCGGCTTCATAATGCTATGGCAGTTTTAGTACAGGGAAACGAGGCAAAAATAAAACACAAACCGTGCATTTTGTGCTCTCAGTGGAATTTTTTTATGTGTGGTAGAGGAGTGCCTCCTGAGTATAAAAACAATATTTTCGTAGTCTAGATCCGCGTACTCAAGTCCGAAATTTTGAGAAGACTTTTAACCTAATTATCTCGAAAACCGTTAGTCTGAGAAAAAACTTGCGCAGCACGAATTTGTAGCAAATAAAATTTTTCATCTTTTTCACATACATTTTTTTAATTTATCTTTAATTTTTTAAAAGTTATAAGCAAATAAAAATAAGTGTCTTACTTGCGTAGTATTCGGAGTCACGGAACTTTTTTGTTTTTCATATTACATAAAAAAAGTCAAGGTCAAAGTGGTAGACAATTTTATAACAAACAAATCTCAGTTTTTATATTTTTATTTGGTCTTTTCTTAAAAAAGTTAGAGTATTTCAAACAGAAAATGATGCAAGATTTCTGCAGTATAATCATACAAAGCAGCCAGCAATTGTTTTTGTTTGAAATTACAGATAGTCAACCGAAACAAATCTTAATCCTTCCAAATTATTCTACTATTATGTCAATACCGCTAGGCACAAATTTTCTTTTAATACAAAGACTGACTCTGCAGATATTCAAATTTTGTTGGGGTCTTGTTGAGTCATCTTAAGATGTCGTTACCCTTAAAACACATCAAAAGAGGTACTGCGTTGTGGGAGGACTCTTATTGATTTAAGTGGTCTGAAACTGCAATAGAAGTTCCTCTGGGTTGCATTCTTAGTCCAATTTTATTTGCATTGTCTATTTATTATTTAAATGAAGTGTTTACGCAAATCCTTATTAAACTATTTCTTAATGCTGATGATTTGGTCTAGCTCACAAATCAATAGATTGCGGGATTAATGTGAAACTTGGACCTTGAAATCAATAATCTAAAAGGTCTTTGAACCCAGACAACGAAGAAGACTTCCCGATAAAAGCTAGTACCTGAACAGAATGAATGTTTCTATGGTAACGAATTAAAGAATCTACGATTTTTGTTAACAGCATACCTGAAATTTGGCAAGAATCCGAGTCAAAGCTTAGCAAACATAATGTAATCATCGCGTAATTCAACAAGATATAGATTGAACTTTTAATTAAAATACCAAGTACTCGTATATTAAATGCTACATTTAACATTTATATCAACTACGGTTTTTTGCGTTTGGATACACACAACTACAATTGAGAAAGTTTTTCATTTAAAGAAGATAACTTAGATGACGGAATAGTTAATTTTGATAAAGCAGTTTCTTCAACGAGCTGAAATTATATAAAAGTCTAAAACACCAGTACCTCCACATAGTAAAAAATTATGCATTTCTTGTTGAAATACGGAAAGTCTTTCATATTTTTAACAAAAGTATTCCAATCTTTTAAACGTCATGTCAACAGGCAGACAAAAAAAAAATTTGCCTTTAAAACAAAACAATATTTATTGAAATAAAGAATCTTATCTTACAAAACATTTTGAAACATCTTTCATTGACTATGAAATATTACCAAAGTTTAAGTGAATAATAAAATCTACAAAACTAATTACGTTTATTTCAAGAAACTAAATTAATACTATCAAAATATTCTGACCTACATTGTAACACTGACTGTCAACCAGATGTCATCTCCCCCTAGACTATACTTCCTTAAGCTTAAACTTTCTCAAGATGCCACAAAGTTAACTTTTCTTTTGGATAAATTGTTTTCAACCAATCGCTACAAAGTTCTGCTAATTGTGTAGATATAAATTTATATCTATATAGAATTAAGCTGCAAAAGGACAAAGTGTCTTCGTAAGAAGGCTTTATCCTAATGTTCCGCTTGTCAATTTACTCACTTGACTTTGTCGTCGGAACACATGGAAAAAAAAATAATACCAAAGAAGATAAAAACGAGAAGCTATAGAAAATGCTTCAAAGGAATTTTATACCATCATATATAGAAACGAATTTCATTTCTTTTAGATGCCTGCCTACCTAATGGGGATATTTTGTAAATCCTAGAGGGTGAATCAAATATCCTTATTTCTTTTGAAAAAAAATTATTTAGACGAAAACTTTGTACGCTTCAGCAAAGGGATGATTTTTCATCCTGTCATCATCAGTCGGTTCCACTACATGGTTTTTAGTTCAATATCCGAGAAGGGTGTAGTGTTTCATATTATTTCAAAAACCCTTAAAAGGATTCTTTTGTGGATTACCAAAATTGGTGAGTTGAGTAATCAATGCGTTGTTTTCTATATTAAATGCCCGAAAGAAATTATTTGATTGAAAGGCAATTATGCTATCATGCTTTATCAGCCAGATATGATTTGTATAATGTAAATTTAATACAATATTTTCCCTTAAACAATAGGGATCGATATTATAATCAGAAAGGATATGACTGGGATAGAAACAACGATAATAATAGCTATGACAGGGTCGCACAAGGTTAATCTTGGTAAAAATAGTTGTATTTATAGTTAGTAGAAGAAATAAATAATGGAAAAAGTTCAATAACAATAGCATTCAAATTAATATTCAGAAATGGAAGAAATGGTAATGCGATGAAGAAGAAGAAGGATTAAGAATGAAGAAGAAGAAGCAGAAGAAGTACTAAGCGGTCAACCTCCAAGGAGCCCACTTTTAAATAATAGACTATAGAAGAATCATCCTTCAAAGTTTCTCATACAAAAACGTATCTGCGTTATGATCTGAGAACTGTTCATGGGCAAAAAGAAAGGTAGTTATTAGTACCACGGTTTTAAACCAGAAAAATCTATGAAATTAATCAAATATCCGCATTACGTCCGATACAGAAAAAGATAAGAGAACACCAAGTCGAGGCTTATAAACGATTTTTTTTATTAACTCTACAACAACTCTATGTAAAGGGTGTTTTTTTCGAGGTATACAACTTTAAGTTGGCATTACTTTTCAAGACGGCGACCGATTTAACAGCTGTCAAGTGATTTATTCTGAGTTTGGTTTGGCAATTCATCATGAATAGACTAATGCCTGAACAACGCTTGTAAATTGTGTCGAATGGGCCCAAAACGAGATGGCCGTTGTTCCCGATTTTCATAAGCGAATTTTGTTTAGCGATGAAGCGCACTTCTGGTTGAATGGCTACGTCAACAAACAAAACTGCCGCATTTGGAGTGAAGCTTATCCTCAAGTGTATGTCGAAACACCGTTACATCCAGAAAAACTGACTGTTTGGTGTGCTTTATGGGCTGGTGGAATCATTGGTCCGTACTTCTTCAAAAACGATGATGGCCACAACGTTACAGTCAATGGTGATCGGTATAGAGCCATGATTACTAACTTTTTCATTCCTGAGTTGAACAATCATGATGTCCAGGAGCTATGGTTCTAACAAGACGGCGCAACATGTCACACAGCTCGTGCCACAATCGATTTATTGAAAGACACGTTTGGTGACCGTCTAATTTCACGTTTTGGACCTGTGAATTTGCCTCCAAGATCTTGTGATTTAACACCGCTAGACTATTTTCTGTGGGGTTATGTAAAGTCATTGGTCTATGCGGATAAGCCACAAACGCTTGACCATTTGGAAGACAACATTCGCCGTGTTATTGCCGATATACGGCCACAAATGTTGGAAAAAGTCATCGAAAAATGTAATGCCACAAGATTATCTTTCGAATAAATAAAAAATCATGTCAATCGAATATTCCATCGTTGTTTTATTGCAATTTAAAGTTCTATACCTCTAAAAATGGACACAACTTCACCGAAATATTTTATGTCAATAAGGTGACAAGGAGATGCTCTTTCATGCCAACTCTTCAACATCATAGCCAAATGCCTGTCACAAGAGCGAATTAAAATGACCCATTTAAAACATTTATTTTTATTTAATGTCCTTGTTCTTGGACAGGACCTTTCAATATATCTTAATTTTATCGGTTCTATGGAAAAGAATGTCCCTCCCTAAATTTAGATATTAAATTATTTCATAAAACTTCGATTTGTTTTGTTGATAGTAATTTTTTTTGCCAGAAAAGGGCATTTTTTATTATTTTAATATCTTTTTTTCTTTTTATAAGTTTGGAAGAGGATAACTTTATGTTGATTCAATCTTAACTGCTAATGAATTATTCAATGAAATCTAAAGAAATCAAAGTTCACCACGTGTCCTTTTTATTTTGAAATATTTTATTTCAACTTATAATCAAAATACAAAGGTTATCCATATTATCAATCTTTATGTAGATATTTTATCTATAGGCATCATTGTTGAATATTTGATATATGTATATTAATGAATATATAGAAAATGTTGTTATTTCTTGTGTTGAAATACCATGTACCTTTAGAAATTCTAGATTCTATCAAATCCTTTACAAAGTCATAAAGGAAATGTCGGTCGAAAATGGCTTCAGAATAAAATTTCGTAGAAGTGAATGAACATTGAAAATATTTTCAATCAATTTGCATGTCAGTCAGCATTCACAAACATGAATTCAATGTTTCTTTTGAAAATGTGTTTGAGTTATTTCTCTGACCATTGAAAAAAATAGACAAGCCGTTTGTAAAACCTGTTATGCTGATATTGAGTTATGCTATTAATTTACTATCCCTTTAAAGAAGGGATAGTGAGTTTTGTATAGTTTGGATCTGGATCCAATCAAAATATAAAAATCATCACGTCGTTTTGATGCATTTGCTATACATAAGTATTATTAACAGAAAAAGACGGCTTACCAATTTTGATTATTTCGTTTGGCAATGTTTGAAAGAAAAAATGTTAATTAGACCAGAGCAATCCAGCCTTTGATTGGCAACAAGTGTTTTGATATTCAGACTGAATATTCTTATACGCATTTATGATTACTTTTTCAAAAGCATGTCTTACAATTAAAATTTCTATTGTTTTAACAATACATACATCGATCAATCAATAAAACAGGGTGGCCCATAATGAAGATGGTACAACTTTTCCAATCGGAAGATGGTAGAACTTTTGTTAATTGCGGCAAATGTCAGTTTTGATACTTTAGAAACTGAATAACCAAACTGGGTTCAAATCAACAACAGTGAACGACTTTTTCAATTTGCTCGAAAATTCCATATAAATGCTGCGATTTTTTTAAAAGTGGCACAACATACAAATTTTCATATATCATTCAATATTTTATTGGCATGTCAATTTATAAATTCTTTATTCAATCTTAATTTCTTCTTTAATATGTATTTTCTTTAATAGGACTTTCTTGATTCAGTGTTTTTTGTTTCTTTAATATCCATCTAAAAAGTTTTTATTTTTTTTTTAAGTATTAAATCGGTATTTCTTGATTCTTTAATACTTCTTTAAGCATTCTTAAAATGGTATTAACTGCACCATCTAATGCGATGTCTGTGTCATACTTGCGTCATTTTTATTTTGGCTTTTTAGACAAATATTTTTAAATATCAGATTGGTTCAGTTAGTATTAATGTAAAAAGCAAAAGATAAAAATAGGAAATTTTCAAAACTAAAAAGATCAAAACAAATTGATTATGTAGGACGTAGGTAATACAAATTAAACAAAAGAACACACATTTCTCATTGCTCATTGAAGGAGTAAAAAAAATTAGATAGAAGAGTGTTATTGCGAATATTTTAAGAATCAATTAAGAGGAATAATTTCTTCTATAAGACCACCCGTTTGCGCTTTAATATGAATTTAAATGCGTAACTAAATAAGTAATGCTTTAGAATTTCTAAAATCCTAGTATCACATCCTTAAGTAAACTATCCTGTCTATACATTACGATTTGCCACCTTCACTACAATTTTAGGCGCCATTCAAATTCTGTTTTAAAATGTCTGCGACAGTTATCAAACCATTTTTTCAGGTACCAAACTAATCAACCTGCCAAAAAATTATTTCCACAGACTATTCAAAAGATGTTAAAAAACCATTTTCTTATCCGCATATTCAAATGGACACAACCATTTATCATCAACAAATTTGATTTTTTGCCAAAAAAGATTGAATATTACATTTTACCACAGAGCTAAGCCAAAAATGTATAAAAAGTTTATACTTAGATTAACCTCATAATAAGGTAGGTTGTTGTTACGAAAAATGTCTGTCCACTTTAGATCCCTACAAATATATATGCTTTTGTCATATAAAAATTTTAATTGGCAAATTGCCAGGTTATGTTTTGTAAAAAAAAACTAAACGCAAAATGTCTATTTATAGCTAGATGGCTATGCTTTATCCATAAATTTAAAAAAATGGTCAAAAGTAAAAAATATTATCGTCTTTCACAGTTTTTATGATAAAATTGACAAATTGATAATAATTTATTGCTCCAAAGGATAATACAATGTGACCCAAAAATATTCACCCAATGCTGTTTTGTTATATTATTCTAGGGTTACCATCGACAAAAATTATAAAAGCCTGACATTCAAGACTAAAAATTCTGATTTATGAGAAAAAAGCCTGACAATAAATATATTTTTTAACTATATGTAGGTACTTAACGGTTAATTATGTAAGTAAAAAGGTTTTTGTTCATTGATTACAACAACAAAAAAATTAACGATCTCGCGTATCGTTCGCCCCTAGTAATCCCGGCCACGTTACAGGAGATATCGCGCACCGGGCAGAATATTCTCGAATTCTCAAAAACTTTAAAAGCGTCAAATATGAATTCATGCATGTATGTACATTGTACATATATACCTAGATACATTAAAAAGTTCTTTTGAGAATTTGAGAAAAGAATCTTGTAAGATTTACGCTGAAGTAATCTCGTGAACTATATAACTAATTTTCAAAAAAGTGTACGAAATTATAGTACTTTTATACAATGTTTGCAATCCCACCGAATTGTAGTAGAATTTTTTGGGCGGGGACACGTTGAACGGGAAATCTTTCAGCGAGATGTAATCAAACTGAGTATTCATTGTTTTTTTGGCGGGAAAGCGTTACGCGGGATATTGTGTCTATGAAACCGTTACGGTCTTCTAGAATCTTTATTATGAATAGAAAAACTGTCTCTGACATTTAAGTTTTGAAGATAATTTAGTTCAAATGCTGGCCGTGACTAAGCCACTCATTCCATCCTTGCGAATGTTACAGAGGCATTTGAATTTACAAAACCAAAAACAAAAAAAAATATAGAGATCTGAAACATTTAGGATTTGTCAACTGACCGCCTAGATTGTGCGATTCCAACTTTAAATTTTTGTCATGTTTGTGTCAATTCAATTTTTATTTCATGGATTTAATTGATAACCTAAAAGCATACCTAGGAAGGAAAAATTACCTGACAAAACACGAAGCCTGGCCTGAGCCTGACAAAGTATAGTAAAAAGCCTGACACGTCAGGCTATATCCTGACGTTTGGTAGCCCTAGTCACAGCGGAGATATTCTAATCGGAACGAGCACTGAGGTTTTCTGCTGCCTTTTCCCTTTCGTATTGTTGGCGAAGAGAACGACTGGGAAATATGCGCCGAAATTCGGGTTGCACCAGAATCAATCTCTAATATATAGTTTAAATTGTTCTGCGATTGAAAAGAGTAAAGCGTTCTATTGGTTGTTAAAGTGTATTTCTCCATCTATTAACTTCACAAATATCAACAAAATATACGCCGCCATTTGCAGAAATAAAATGATCTCCTGATAGGGTGGCCATACTGAATATTAAACGGAGCCTGAAGTGACTTTCATTTTTACACAACTTGTTTGTTTGTGGCTATTTGTTCAAAGAAATTTTTGCCGAGTCAAAGCTTCTTATGAAATTATTAAGAATAAACATGCTTTTAAAAAGCTTTTTATGAGTTGTGTTTAAATTTTTTTTTAACGAAATTCTTCTTTTCCGAATATTTGCTGGTTTTAAAAATTCTGCTTACCATAATTCTGAAAATGATAAAGAAAACAGGTTAGGAAAGGGAGCTGGCTTAAAATCTAGTTTAAAATATTCTATTTTGTCGAAATTCTTCTTATTTTCAAAAATTCTCTTTTTCAAAATTCTGTACGTAAAAATTCAGCACAAACACACCGTTTAACTGTTTGTGCTGAATTCTGTATTTGAAATTCTGCTTACGAAAAATGTTCAAATTATGTAGGTATGTCTGTGCAAAAATATAATTTTTAAAATTCAAAATTTTGACATAGAAAATTTCAAAGTACAGATTTTTGTAGGCAGACAGAATTTTCATTTTGCAGAATTTTGTCACGCAGAATTATGAAAAATAGAGTTTTGGCATCCAGAATTTTGAAAATAGAATTAAATATGATAGTACAGAATTTCATCCCCAACCCGAGCGACCCAAACTGCGAGCTTTTTAACATTTTCCGAACTTTGTTTTGTTGTTTGGTTCGTATTTTCATAGTATATGGAATGTTTTTTAACAGCCAGAGTTTTAAGAGACACATTTTTGAACATTTCGTTGAAATCATAATTTTGACACGCTCCCGTTTATAATGGCAGCTAAATTCTGTAAAAATTAGTTTTTACTGCATACATATCTTCCTTATTGTTGTTCGAATAAATTTTTAATTGAAGTAGAGAAAAAAAAATAAAGAGAACTTTTGTGTTGAAACAAAGAAGACCTGCAACTCAACATTTTCTACCAAACTTCCACTAACTTTCTTGCCTCTGTGAAATTTATTTGTGAAAAATTTAATAAAAATTCTATCTTTTGTGGCTTTCTTGAAAGTTAGGTACGTTTACAGTAAGAACATTAAAACGCAAGAAAAAAGTAAATTGCTTTTGTGCAATTTTCCCTGTAACTCTACATTTGCATTCAAAGAATGAAAAAAAACTTTTTTAATATTTCCATTGAATGAAAAATACTTTATTTGCAGGTGTTGTAAGACTTTATCTGTTTCGTTATATTAACGTAATAATTAGATATATACGTAATACTTACTTACTGGAGAAAGACATGAACTAATATAAACATAAATATACAGTTAACTAATCTATTTGGTTACCCAACCTGCCTATTTTCGTTATTATTTGTTTGACACTACACCACCCATCTAACCAACCAACAAGGAGATAATAAGGTTAAGAACTTAAAAGCCCTTCACCATTGATTACATAAGAAAGCCTATACGAATCTGTTAAGTGAATTAAAAGCTATAGAACATTGCCAACAGGTCTTTTTTTTATAAAAGAGGAAGAGACGATGAGCTTTTTTCTGGCATTTTATCAAATTTATTCAACTTTTCCAAGGGTTGTTTGCCCTTATTACGTTCTTCGTCACTGTGCGGTGGTCCTACATATTTAATTAGCTGGGAATAGAAACGAAAGGAATGATGCTATCGTTTTGCTTTTTGATTTGGTTATTTTTGATTTGTTGGAGTTATGGAAGTTTGT
The DNA here is from genome assembly GCA_951217065.1 of Baccha elongata. Lineage (NCBI taxonomy): Eukaryota > Metazoa > Arthropoda > Insecta > Diptera > Syrphidae > Baccha > Baccha elongata. The sequence goes on from OX578272.1 coordinate 153,363,466, forward strand.
CATATGACAAAGCTTACAAAGGATCCGTAGTTGCAATTTGTAATTGAAACCTAGTTTTTAGGTTAAAACAAACAAAAAATTAATTAGGTAGGTATTTCTTATTTATCATTCTAAAAACGAATTTGAGGGAATTTAAAAATAATTAGAAAATTCAAACACAAAAAGTTTTTACAATTTGGTTAGGAGTCAAAAGGAAGTACCGATGCACACTATGGTATTGAATAGCTAAATAGTGTAATGGAAGTTAAAAATAGAAGCATAACGAGCATTACGCATTCGTGTAGTGCAGCTCAAAAATAATTTCTGGTACTTAACAATATGGGGTAATTTGATAGGGGATTCTTTCCAAAGAGTTGAATTGCTTTATAGGGACTAAATTTGGCTAGTTTAGCAAAATAATTTTTATCAACAAGCGAAAAATTAAGAAAAGGCAAGAAACATTACAGCAGTGTTTGAAATAATTTGTCTTGGAATGCTTTATAAACACCATCAAGTGAAAATTCCTTGCAATGTAGTGACAATATCAGACGCTCTTTTGGATAGTGACATTGCGGGTTTGTTCCGCTTAAATAACAGAAGGCAGTATTGAGTTTTCGAAACATTAAATGTCACTCGATTGTTAGTTCTTCATTGTTCAATACTGTCACAAGATCGAAGTTTGATAAGCTTATCAAACGCTTACGACGTCGCCGCTATATTTCCGAAGTACATGGTTCTGAATCTAGCTATACAAATATGAAAAAATAGGAAACTGTCATCTTTCAAATATTTAAGCATGATCGAATTTTATATTACAAATCAGAAAGAGACAAAAGATAGCCCTGGAGATAACTAGCAATTATTTTGTAGATTTCAGAAAGATGAAAAAACTTCCACTGAAGAAAAACACCTCTTCAGAACAATATATAGGAAATACTATTCGGGTAGGGATATTTAAATGACAGCTATATTTCGTCAGATTTTATTCAATCTCTCAAATATTAGAGTATTGAAATATTCTTTAATAATTTGTATATTTTATCTTTTAAAGTATCATACCGAAGTTCTTTCCCTTTTCGTTTAGATCCGCATAAAACAAATCCAACAAGAACAAAAAGTATGTAACTTTTTGGGTACTAGGTTGCGATAAAATTCTATCACATTATTTTCAAGCATTTCCATGCATAAAATATGCATTTTGCAGCACACCTTCTCTGTGGACTAATTAGCTATTTGTTTTTTGGGACATAAAATAAAAAATAAATAAATTTGGTTGTACTGGCACTGACAACTCTCAACCAAACATTTTGTGTGCATTATTAGTTCTACAGAATTTTACGTCAAATGCGAACGACTCTTAGAGGATTTGTCACTTCCTCGTAAGAGGCAATGCTTCTGTTCTCGAAGCTGGGCTCGAACCCAGACCTCCGGCGTGATAGTCCGACACACTAACAAATCACTGCGCCACGGGGCACTGCTATTTGTTTACATTAACTGCACTTTAAAGCTTTATTATTTATGGAGACGAGCTAAGGTCAAAAAAAAAACTTAGTGCCATGAAATAAATAAAACCAACAAGAAAAGTGGATACAAAAATTTTAAAAAATATAGTTTATGATTATATCACTCAGTGGAGGTCTTTAAAAAATAAACATATTTAAGAAGAATGAACAGAATAATAAATTATTGTTAAACATTCTTTTGAACTTCATTTTTACAAAAAATATTGAAGGTTAGTTCTATTTAAGAGCAATTAAATTAAGGCATTCATTTCTGACCGATATTTAAATCTTGGATAATATTGATTGGAAAATAAAAATCAAACTAATGCAAATCAGTGCCGTCGATTGTTATTACACTTTCCAAAAGAAAAATAACGCCAATTTTTTCGAGAAACCGGTATCGGGAATAGTTTTTGTACTAAGGGAAAATAACGGTATAAACATATTGGGGCATATTCAATATTGTTTTTAAACTACAGTTTTGCTTAGCCTGGGTTAAGGCAATTTAATTTAAATTGGATAAACTCGAGTTTTTCTTATTAACAGCTAAAACAGTGTATATGAACAAAGTTTTCTACTGTGTCATAATATTTGATTTTGGTTTCAAGTTTTGTTTTCATACAAGTTTTTTTTTTATGCAAGTTTAATTTTCTGACAATTACAACGATAAAAAAACAACCTCACTAATTACAGAGTTTATTATAATTATTTTATATCGTTTGGTTCTGGTATAAGCATTAGGTATGTGTTATCTCCCACATCAAAAGATCCCTTTTAATTACCTCAAGACAGTGATTCTCTTCCAGACAGTTATTGTTCTTTATCCTTTGAGTTGTATATTAATACGCATTACACACTACCATAAAAACAAATGTAACACAAGAAAAAATAGTCGAGAGATTTTACTCGACCTTAATTATTTTACTGTATGCTAAGGTACTTTATTGTGTTGTGATGTATGCAAGTTGTATATATAGAGAACGTCTGAAAATAAACAAAAGAAGAACATGCGTCTGGGTTTTTTTGTTTTTTTTTTTTTTCATGGATTCTGATGGTCGTCGGGATGCTTGGGAATGTTTTAAACCAATACTCTAGATCCCATGGGACTGCACACAGTAAACATGCCTAAAATAGCAAACCGGATGGACATATAACCAAACGAATGTAGGTTTTTGGCAAAAGGGTGTGAACATAGCCTGCAGGGTACAATATGTAAGTTCATGGACAAACATAGGACATCGTGCTCGATTGGTCAATAGAAATAGAAAGTCCCAAATCCCTCACTTTATGAAATGTTGTGATAGACCTTCTTGGTTTTTTTTTCTTGTATCTGAGTGCGATTGTTGCTTTCTGTATATTGGATTAAATGCTAACACTCTTGAGTTTTCAACGTTTGGATACATATTGGAAAAGGCACCCAAGAACTATTTCGATAAAAAATGCAATTCCAAGTTTATTGAAACATATTTTAAGATCATTAGACAAATCATACTACCAAGGTTCAGACTGTAAATTAACATTTCTATTCAATATGTTAACGTGTTTTTAAATAATAAAAACATCTTCATACAAAAACTAGTTGATGTTCAGTTATGTTCAGAAAGTTGATGCGTTAAGTTATTCGGTTTGTCAAACTAATACAACCTTTTTTTCAATAATCAAGAAACGCGTTTATTGATTTCAATAATCCATAAAAAAATGATTTTTCATACCCAAAAATAACTTTCGTTTCACTATCTAATGTATCAAATTTGATACAAATCAATTAATTTCTTACTGATTTTTAGAGTCCCATTTATCACATATGGTCAAAGCTTACAAGACACCTTACCATTCCTCATACAAAGTAATTAAAACACGTCCCTTCGTCCAATACTTTTAACATCTTGAGATTTTGTATCAAATATGATACATGTGACGCTGAAAACTATGTACATACAAATTGAGTGGCGTTTATCAAATTTAATACATTGGGCAGTGAAACGAAAATAATTCTGTATATATAGAGGAGTATTAAATCAATTTTGCATAGGGACACTGATTTGTATTGTATGATATGATCAGATATGATACATGGGACGCTGAAAACCAGGTAAAAATGAAGTAGTGTGATTTGATACAGTCGACAGTGAAGTTGTTAAGTGTTATTAACTCAACATGTATTGAATTTTAATGTGAACAATAAACTTTTAAGTATTAAACGAATGTATACTATATGTATAGATGACATTTTTATTATGATAAGTGTCGTTTATTAAATTTACGAATTATAGGTAATTTGTCAGTGCGATGAACAATTTTATGAATTCATAACATTTTTCTTTAAATGCAAACCCAGTTCTGACGTTTTGAAATTTAACAATCGTTTTTTTTTTCAATTTTACTAGAAATTTATTTTCAGTATACTGCTTCCGTAAGCTCCAGTATAAAATTTTAATTTGATATAATTGCCTGGAAAGTCAAAAACTTGTTTCAACATTCAAAATACAAATAAAGATATATTTATAAGAAAAAAAAAATCATTTCAGTGTGATTTAAATCCAGGGTTCGGAATCAAACGAAAATTCTTACTTTACAAAAAAAAATTTGTTTGGTTCCCAAAACTGACTAACATTTCTGTAAATCCTCTTTACTTAAAATAATTTCATATACAAAAATAATATTTCCTCGAAACACATCTATCGACACACATCTACCAATACGATGGTCTAAAAAACCAGGAAGCCGGAATCTTAAATTCACAAAGGAGCTCTCTTTCACTTGAAAATCGACTTCCTTATTTTGCATGATACATCAGAGGGGTATAATAGAATATCTATATGTCTTGGTATGGGAAACTGTTCTTTTTCTAGTGTTATTATTGGCCTTTTGTTTCCTTTTGCTCTTCAAGTGGAAATCACTCCTGGCGAACTTCACTAAGTGGGACAAAAGCACTTTTGCTTCCATTTTATAGCTGAAACAGAGATCCATTGTGATATGTATGATGGGTTTTGAATAAATTTGTCGTTTTTTTTTTTGTATACTGTTCTCATATTCGCATGAGTACCTTGCATAAATGTGTCTGCAAGAAGAACAAAGAAAATTTCGACTTACCCAGCTATCAGTTATGAGCTGAAAAACTATATTGAAAACTTTAAGATAATTTGGTAGGAAAGAAACTTTAATAGAGAAAGTTCTAACCATAAAGGTGTAACTTGGAAATTCATGATTTTAATTTAGAATGTTTATAGATTTTTGGTTCTTGAAATTAAAGATTAAACTATTATTAAGATAACTTGTGATTTTAAGGATGTATGCATATGTAACGTATTATACGAATTATATGAAGAAAATCACAATTAAAAATTTATTTGGTCTAATTGGACCATGAAAACACTGTATGACAACCCTGGCATAAAAAACTTTCATGAAAAATTGAAAGGAAATTTTTAAAGCTCTACACGAATTAAGATACCAGATCGTTTGAGAATATGAATTTTAAGTAAAGGAACAAAATTGTACTATAAAGAAGCTAGAGTGAAATATAACATTGGTGTCAGAAGTGAATAAAATACAACTTCTAGGGAAAAAGTGATTGTGTTGAATAATGAAATGACTAAAATTATTAATTATTTCAACCAAGTTGATCCCCAAAGCAAAACTAACCAAAGTGTTCTTATTATTGCTGGAATAAAAAATGTTCTTTGATCTGCAAGAAAGTTTGACTACACAATTTGAAAATTTAGACCACATTTAAAATTGAAATACCATTACAACTAGTAGTAAGTACCAACAACCAAGAATTAACATATCCAATAAGATAGCATTTGCCCTTGCCCCTTTCAAAAGACAAAGTAATAAATAAAAGAATTTTCTGGAACGGACAAAAGTGTGGTCGAATAAATGAAGAGAGTTCTTGGACAATTTAAAGAACAACGAAAATAAAAATGGAAGAAAAACAAGTAAATAAGTACCAACATAGTAGTATATGATTTCTGTATTCCTCTCTCCTTGCCTTTTTAAGCAGAACAAAGAAGAATGTTCTCGAACAGTAAATGAAATTTCTTGAACAAAAGAAGAATGAACATTTCGAAGAACAACGAGAATTGACATGGCAGAAGACTTATACTCTTTTCTACCAGACTCTTTCGACGAACAGAAAAGTAAAAAAAAAGTCATCTTTTGGACGGATAAAAGAAGAAAATTCTTCAATAGAAGAAATATGTTCTCGAACAAAAGAAAAAACAACAAAAAGAGGAAAAACACTTGTAGAAGAACAACCCAAAAGTAGTTTTTTAAACACAGAAGAAGCTAGAAAAAAGAAAGTACTAGAATACAAATTTGCTTTCAAAGACTAACGAATTAAAATAGTTGAAGAATTGAACAAACTTTAGAAGGCATGAAAGCAAAACACAGTTTCTGGGAAACTCTTGACAAAATTACTAACAAGAGTGCCTAAATCGGTAAAAATAGCTTTGTACTCTACTCAATTCTAGCCGATCTTTAAAAAGTTAAAGGTCCAAATAGACATACAAAATAAAACAGTCGTATCACTTTAAAGATATATCAATAAAAAATGGACTGAGTGGTTTTGGGCTACCCTTTAGAACAGCATCCATACAAATGAAAATCATCAAGGACAGACTTTCAATCGAAATTCATTAATCATTAAGATTTATTAAAGCTGTAATTCAGCTGATTGCAATGACACTTGAATACCTGCTCCAGAATTTTTAATTACTTTCGTATTTCCGTTAAGTTAAGTAAGCTATAAGGTCATCATAATTCATTATAATTTAAGTTTAATGTTTTTTTTTTTCATCGAATGAATGAAAAAAAAAAATATGAATTTCAGATAAAGTTATGTTGGTAGATGGAAAAATTATTAAAGTTTATTTATGCAAAGCACTTCATCGTTTAAAGACTCCCTCCAATCATATCAACAGTCTTACATATATTTTGTAAATTTTGACGTGTAAGAGAGTGTAAGAGAAGCTGTAACAAACATGCGCCTTATAGAATTGAATACCTACTTACGACTGAAATATGAAAAAAGCTTTTTCATAGAAAATCCTTTTTTTTTGCCAGAACCAACACCTAGTTTCAGTGTAAAGATTATACCACATTGTAAGTCCTTTTTGCCTATACATATATGGACACACAAAAACATCATAGTCATACATCTATAACGATGCAAACTTCGATTACCGCCGCCACTTCATATGAAATACCGACCTCGATTCTATACCTACTGGCCTATTGTTAAGCCTTGTGTATAAATAGAATGCCAGAAGCCTGTAGCGTTTGAAATCGGATTGTATTTTACAGATAATCTATTATAGGACCAAATCAACACACATACATACATATTTTCCATCTAGTATTAGATGAAACAGGATTCATACCCAGAATATGAATATAATTGCACGAAAGAGTCATGGTCAGAAATAATTCAATGGAAAGATAAAAGAAATAAAAAATGAAGGACACACAAAAAAAAAAAACCGACGGAAGTGGGTTTTGTTTGACGCCTCTTCGGTGTTGGAAGGTGTCTAATGGGCATCCGTTTTGTCCAGCTTGCGGATATCCGCAAAGGTGAAAATGGGAGGAAAATGCTCTTTTGTGCATTTCGTTTCTGTGAAAAATAAGAAAATAAATATTTATCTGTAAAAGTTGCCAATGCCAGCAGAATAAAATAAAATTTTCATAGAAAAGGATATAATACTGATTTTTTTGTTTTTGTGTTATTTCTCTAAATTAGATCAGTTCTTGAAATGAAAAGCAGGTGATTGTCGAGGGCAGAAAAAAAGTTAAAAAATTTAAAACAAAAAGGTGCAGTGAAATAAGTCGCACTTGTTAGAAACGAAAAACATTTTCTGTACAATTTCAAAGCAAATTTAAAAAAGTCCTTGTTGAACATTCAAAACAACTTTTTCTTTTGAATCCATTTTTAAATTTATTTATAACAAAAACACTTTAAACAAAAAAAAATAAAAATCCAAGAAATCAATTGCAATTTATCTAATACCATGGTTAAACGTATACTTTACTTATGGTATTAAATTCGTCTGAAGGAAATAAAAAGGATGCCAACTACATTGGCAAAATTTCAGTGAAAACAAAAACAAACCAGTGAATAAGTTGAAAATAGCGGCATTTTATGCCGACACACTCATCAATCAACAAGGAAGCGGGTTTTGCCTTTCCTCTCGGTTTTTCAAATTAACGAGACGAAGCAGGATTCACTTAGAGAAATGAATGTGTTGGAAATTTTATTAGCCTAATCCGTCTTCAGGGAAAATTTACGAAAATTAATTTCACAAGAAGAAAAGGAGAAAGTGTTTTATGTATTCCATACATATGTTTTTGTAAAGCAAACGAAATACTCAAAACGTGACTAGTGAAGCCTATCGAAATAGAACGTCCAATATATAAATCAATATAATGCTAATGAAGGTTATCTATTTGGGTTTCCGGTTGCATGGTGCGGTTGAGTTTGGAATGTATACATGAGCAAACGACGACGACGAGGCTATACATTGCTACGACCTTCAATTTGTGCACACGAAATAAATTGAGTTTCAAAGGCAGTAAATGGCATGGGGATAATTGTTTGTCAGTTCATTCACGAAAAGGATAATCAGAAGCATTAGCATTTTGATTTGTGTTTAAGTAAATGCGGATAAAGTGAGAGAAAAAGGATCAAAAGTTATGATCAAAGCTGATGTGATTTTGAGGAGAATGATAAAGGAAGCCGTAGCTAATTCATCATTCAAGGCTTCAGTTTTAATAAGTTAAGAAACAAGTTAAGAAACTCAAAGTAAATTAGATTGTATGTATTTGATAGTGAAATTAGATATTAAAGTAAAGTAGATAATAAGTTCAAAGATATACTTAGAGAAATAGTTTTCAAGTTGATTTTGCGGTTACAGAATTTATTTTATCAGCAATTGAAAAACAGTTGTTGGAATTTAAACAAATTTTATAAGTGCAAACATATTGAAATAAAATCATTTTGAACTCTATACTCATAGGATTTTTGCGGCAGACAAAAGTTTGCTTAAATGTTGTTTCCAACGAAAAATTTCTAAATATTTTTTTTGCATTTGTGCCATTATATGTTAAAAACAAACGTGAAATAAATTCAATTTAAAATAAAAAAAAATTATTTGTTGCAAATATTTGCTGGATTGTATTTTAATGTGAGCAAACACAACACAACTTTTTCAGAAACCAATCGAAATAATTCACAATATAATATAAACATTTCTTAACATAATAAAAAATGTTTAAGTCTCCTTGTAGTTTTTAAAAAAAATCAAATAAATTAAATTGAAGATCGATTCATTTGCTTCAAACGTAGAATACGTTTTCTCTATTATTTGCTCTGAAATATAAGCAAATTGATATTATTCTTAAAACTTCAAAATAAAGGAATATTTTTTAGCACAATGCAATAAGTTTGTTTGCACTAAACTAAAGGAAGAATGTAAGTCACTAGTCATTGGTTCTTCAGAACTTTCAGTGCCACTAAATTTATTTTTTTTATTTTAAAGAGTTTGGTTTGAAGGAAGTAAAATAATTGACCATAGAAGTTTCTATAAAATCAATTAATATTTTTATGCAAACGCATAAGCACACACATAGATGAGTATAGTTGGAAATTGAATTACATTTCAAGAATATTACAAATTGCAATGTAATTACAGATTAATTGCAATTAAAACTTTCAACAATAAAGTAACATAAAATTAATTGCGAAGACCGATGCAATGCAATCATTTTACCGATTACATTATTACATGTAATTTAAATTTGAATTTCTAATGAAAATTAATCATTAATTGACAAGTAATTGAATTGGATTTCAATTATCTGTAATGCAGCAGAATTGTAATTTCTTTTTTATGAAATAACAGAAGTTATACAATTTTTACTCGGCTCGGCTAATTTTTAAATAAATAATTCAAAACTTAAAATTTATAAAAAAAAAAACACAAAATTTTTTAAATTTTAGCTTGTACTTTTTTTCAAAATTTTGAGTTTCAAAATTAATTTTTCAAAAACTATTCGCTTAAACAACTTTATAAAAAAAACATATTAACTAAAAGTTTTTTGGCTTTCCAAAAAAGTATAACATGGCGTTGTAAGTTGTGCGGTGGTTTTTAAATAATTTTTTTTTCTGATTTAAGTCACTTTTTTTAGAAACCAGCCTCTCATTCCTCAATAGACCCCCCTCCCATAAAATATTTTTCTCGTCTTAGCTAAAACTACTCGCTCTAGCTTTTTAAAGTATGCAGACAATTTTTGTTGAATAAATTAAAGTTTAAGAAAAAAATAATTTCAAATACCGTTAGAGCGGTTTATAATGCAGGATAACTTAATTTTTATAAACAATTTATGTAACTAATTTTTATTATTATTAAAAACTCCTTGCCATCAATCAGCGCAAAATTCTAACATGCCAATAAATTTTATTACTCCGATAACTAAAATATTGTGAAGTGTATTTTGGTGCAATCAGACATTAAACTGAAACAAAATGCTGGTTCACAGAAAATGCTATGTTATTCATAATTTACAATAGATGGTATATTTATAAATTGACAAATATTGGATCTGATTGATTAAGCAGGAATCAATTGTTATTACTATAGAAACATAATAAAATTATATCTCTCTTTAAATCTTCAAAATACTTCAGTAAGAATGTTTTTTAAACAATTTTTAAAAACAATTTAACGAGACGCGTTAAATAAATCCCATGAAAAGTCACGAATAAAAGTTTTTTTTTCAATATCCTTAAAACCAAAAAAAAATAGGAGACAATTTCACTGAGTGAGTAATAATGTGTTCACTGTGCCTGACATCCTTGTTGTTTACATTTTGACAACAATAAATAAGATATTCCTTGGGGAAATATAAAAGGCCAACAAAGTTTATATATAAAAGTGAACAACAACAGCATTAAGGTGGGAAAATAAAACAATTCAGACTCCCATAAATAAAACTCGACAACAATCGTACGCAATGGAGGGTGCAAGGACGACCGTATAATACTCCTATATTCTGTAGATCTCATTTATTGTTCTATATAGTGGCATTAGATCGTAAAATTTAAGGATTTCAAATCCTTGTATGTTGTGTGAAATTTGATTAGATACTCTCTCTATCCTTAACCACATTTGGTCATCATTGGATGAGGAGAGCTTAAACAAGAAAAAGGATGATGACATTTGTCTTTGATTTGTAATTTGATTCTTTGACAAATTGGATGTGGTATAAAACTACATACTGTGATATAGCAACTATACAGTCATTATTTAATATTGTTATTGAAAGTGTCATAGAAGCATTTACTTCTGAAGAAACTCTAAACTCTCTTTTTACTCCTAAATTTGGAGTGTATCTTTAAGTCTACATTATAAACTTTTATTTGATGAATTGGATATTACATTATAAACTTTTATTTGATGAATTGGATATTTTCATATTAAATTCTGTTGTGTAAACATGACATTCATCAATCAATTAGCATCAGATGGAAATATTATTCCTCGTTATGTTTTAAATTTATTTTGAAATTTTTGCGGCGGCTATGCAATGGAATGATTCCTCAGGATTGCAAAATACTTCTAACAATATTCTTCAACGGAATAATTCGTCAGCAGTTTTGGCGCAACGAGTATTTCGGAGCACATTTATCGCCCGTGTCACGCCAACTAATTTTTCTCGAAAAGACTGTAACAAGAGGTGATAGTAGGATAGAGAAATGTCTTGTAGCACCATTCCGATAAGAATATGTTGAGGATGAACTATCAACCGATTACTGTGACCAATGAAAGACGAATTTATGTGACTAAAGGCTTGTTCCACAGTGCTTTGAGTAGGTTTCAAGTAAAATTCTCAGCAGTTAAATTCGTTGTTTGCTGTGTATTATTTTGTTTTTTTCTGTCAAAATAAAGTTCTGAAAAGCTTAATTGAAACTTGCTTAGATATTGTGAATCAAGTCGTTAATCAGAGCCTATAAACTATCAAACAGTACAACTTATAGCCCGACAATCTTACCAAATCGATCAAAAATGCGTTAAAAAGGCTGCAAATATTTATCAGGTAATTACGGTGGGCGCCCACTTGACCGATATTTTCAACAGTTATTAAAACAAAGTAAAGCTCAAAATAAACATTTAAAAGACATATGATATGATACCATTTTACAGATTTTATTAAAGAATATTAGGTGAGTATTTTCTTAAACAAAAGATCTCTTTTGCTAATCGCCCTAGATTGAAGAACCAAATTAACACTGTTAAAGACCCTAACTATCATAGTCCATTTCTATGTAGCGCAGACGACGACATGCAAAAAATCTAATGAGATAATACTCGTTTTTTTTAGTGGGAAAATGGCTTGATTGTTCTACGGATAATATTTGGCGAAGAAGGTTCAACGACGATTTTTACGAGTTTTTTTGCCAGAGAAATAAGTATTCAACGGCTCCGAGGGTTCGGTCATGTTCGTCAAGAGTAAATGAATAACAATAATCAAGCTCGAAAGGCCCTGGAAATCAACCCAGTAGATAGAAGTTTCCAGGAGAAAAATAACATACCTGCAATGGTGCGATCAAACAGTTAGCCAAAATAAGAAATGACTATAGAGAACTAAAACCGATTTGCAATTGAAAGATGTGAGCAAAGTAAAACAAATATCTTAGGCCATGTGCGAACAGCATTAAAATTTTATCCTCTGGCTAATTTTTGACGTTTTAGTTGAGGTGAATAAATGTTAAGCTTTTTGGTGCGCGAACTAGATTAAATGGGATTTTTTAACACATGCTTTTTTTAAATTTCCCCACAAGAATTAAAAAAATTCCCTTTCTTATTACTTTGCTACGGAGAAATGAATAGGTAAGATTGTTTTGTCAATTTATAAAAAAAAAGTCTCCAACTCAAACAATCGGCGCGCGTTTAAATTGTTGATATGTTGTATAGGATGTTTGGCTGATGTAAAAATACAATTTCCACAACCACAACCTCTCCGCCCCTTCGCTATTAGAAAAATCCTGCAAAAAATCGTCACTTTTTTGCTTATTTCGACTATAATTTCTTTCTTTTACATTTTATCGAAAAATGTAAAAGAAATTATCCACTGGCTAAAATTTTAGCCTGCTCCAGAGCAGGCTAAATTTTTGAAGTTTATATTTACCACACTAGTGTCATAATTTAGCCAATGGATAAAATTTTAACGTTGTTCGTACACGACCTTAGTTCAAATGTTGTTTTTTTTTCCGAGAACACCGAGTAAAGTGGGAGTTTTATAAACAGCTTGGCCGGATTTGTTTTATTCTATTATGGTAAAAATTCAAAATTTACATTAAAATTAAAAAAAAAAAAAAAAAATAAGTGCGCAATGATATCTTAATCAAGATTATCAAGAAACCTTGTGAAAAATCAAGAGAAAATAAGAAAAACAGTATGGTGCAAATCGTAAAAAAAACACAAAATTCGCATACTTTTTGGTATTCGGAAAGTTTAAAGTTTAAACCCTACTTTCGATTTTGAGTGTTCTATTGTGTTCCGCTGTTAAATCTATGAAAATTAATTACTTTGAATGTTTAATATGCCTCATTCTAGTTAAACTGCATTGTGATTATCGTATTGCATTTAAAAAAAGGAAAAATAAAAGTTCTCAAGTCTTATAATTTATGCATTGTAATAATATGCGTGTTCAAAAAGTCAAGGAACAATCTTTTACATCCCTAGTTGTTGGTATGAACCTATCTTCTGCTAAAGATTCAATCCATTCAACAATATGTGGTCGTGTGAAATTGTATGTCTTTCTCCGAATGGCTCCTGTTACAGTGATAGCTCTTTTTAGTCCTTATTTCAGTGGTTTGTTGCTGCTGTTGCTGCTGTTGCCGTTGCCGGTACTGCATTCGTTGCCATTGCCATTGGCTTTCGACTGCAAGAGACGATGATGTATTGTTTTGTTCTACCATGTGACCATATAACATGCGAAATAAGGTTACAGAGAGTCGAGGGTTTACAGTTGGATTGTTCAATATTTCATTGTTTTTCTTTCACAGAGCAAAGTTGGAAATGAAATAAAATTTCCACTTGGCAAAATTTATCATGCATTTTCATATACCAGAGAATGTTTGTTGAATTTTAAGGAAAAGTGCACTCACTCAAGCATATTTTATAATTGTGACATTCTGCGCCACAAAGTGGTCAAATTTATGATCGGTTCAGTGTCCTCTTGTATATGTCTGAGTGGGATATATGTATGGAGAAGTTTCTGACGTATTTGTTATAAGCGTTTAAAGGATGATGATTAAGACAATAACCACAGTTAAGCTTTTAAGACTAATCACGACTGCGACAGAAATTAATAGCAAAGGATAAGGATAATGTCTACATTAGAAGAAACAATTTTGAGTTGTCTTTTTTGCTGTATGTCAGAAACAGCTTAATTCTGCAAAACATTTCGTATAAAAGATGATGTGAAAGATGTTTTTTATTAAAATAATTCATTAGTATCTCTCATTGCTAGTGTGATTCATTTCAAAATAAAATAACTAAAACATTAATTTTATATTTTATGCGGTATTTGCTTGAAGCAAAATCTAAATTTTTTTAATTTTTGGATTTTGCTGGAGACCTTTGTTTTTATGTATTGAGCAAATCCTCAAAAGTACCAAGGATTTGACGAAGAGCAAAAATTTTTTTGAGGGGGGGGGGGTACAGGTCGAAATTTAGTTTTTTGCTTATTTTTTCGGAAACTATGAACTTTCAAAAAAATGTTTTGGTAAAAATTTTAGCTTATATGATTTTTTACAAAAAAGGTCCTAAAGTACACTTATATACAGAACAATGCAAGTATATCGTACACAAAGTTTCATCAAAATCCTGTGAGCCGTTTTCAAGACAAATTGGAAAAACTAATACTGGTAGACCTCTCAAATAAAGGTTTTAGTTTTTCCGAATTTTTTCGAGAACGGTTCGAGTACGTTATACTTGCATTGTTTTGAATATAAGTGCATTTCAGGATTTTGGTTAAATAAGCACATAACAAAAATTTGGTGTTAACGGCTTCTTACAAATTTGGCCGGAACTTCAAAACGGCTAAACCGATTTCATCTATAATTGGTACGGTACATAAATTAAATATGCAGCACAAGATGGCATTTAAACTTTTCAGCTGAACAACATACAACGAAAAATATGATGATACATAATTTCATGGATCAAAAATTTTTAAGTCCCATAGTTTGCAACAAGAGCAAGTTTGTGCGACCCAGTCATGCATTTTTTTCCTGTGGATGAGGCAAACCACAAAAAAAATTTGCAAAAAGCGCCAAATACTAGAGAAAAAGTTTAATGTTGTCTAAAAACAAACTTTGTAACAATTTAACACTTTCTTCTCGAAATTGGTTGATGGTACGATGAAAAGTGTGAAGACCTTTTTTGTTGAAAATCATATAAGCTACAATTTTTAAAGAAATTTTAAGTTTCGTTGTATTGGTCAACTGGAAATGCATCATTTAATTCAAATAGTCTCTTGCAACTGTGTTTGCAAGTTTTTTATTATGTTCATTGTATCTTCCAAGCTTTCTAAAGATACAACTCCTTTTTTTCTAGAACCAAATATCACCAACATTTTGTTCGCATTCTACCCAGGAAATATTCAGTCTTATCAAACAAAAAAATATTGTTTAACTTAATTTCAATTTAAATGTATATTAAATTTCTCACATATAATAATCCATGAAAATAACAATGAAAACTAAGACTGACAGTTACATGACACGTGAAAACAAAATTGATGTTTCCTATATTAACGATTAATTTCAACACAAACATAAATTGGCACTTTAATACAAATTAAAGTGCGAGTAAGACATCATTTCCGGTTATGTAAATCCACCGTGTAACTGTTACTGATGCCATTATCTGGTATGCCAACACATATCAAGTAATATACATGCAAACATTTCAGCTCTCCGGGGAGTAAGCTAAGTATCTCCGTTTTCGCGAAAAAAATGTGTGTTTATTTTTATTTTATTTTTTTTTTATAATGTTGTAAAGTATACCTTACCTATGCACGCGCTCCAGGGGTTCTGGTTTCTCCTACCATACCACCCTATATATATATTTTGAATTTGATGAGAAAACCGAGTGGTTTGAAAAAAAAAGAAGCAAAAAGGTTTTGGGAAGTTGGTGCGAAGTGGTTGTGGTCCATAAAAAGGTAAAATGATGTAAAAAGAAAAGCCGAATGGAGCCAAGCATGAGTCCCCGATCGCAGTGTTTTTTTTTTTTGAAGCAAGGGATTATAATATGTTGTTATGAATTTAACAGTACATAAAATATTATTTTGTATTTCTGTTTTGGAAAATTATGGATTTAATTTGAAATCTGAATGAGAAAAGTTTGGGACAGGTTCGCAACATTACCTTTAAAAATTTTAGTTGAATTTAAATATCTAATTCTATAAATAAATATTAATTTTTTGAAAACGATTTGTTTTCGAAAACTAAACTAATTTTGGTTTTATTCTTGTTTCGAAATATGCAATTTTTTAATTGATCGAATTTTTCATTATTTTTTATAACACATATACCTAGCTCAAATTATTACTGGCAAATTTAACTTTATATGGTTAGTTATTGATTTTCATTAAGAGATTAGAAAACAATTACAGCATTCTATGCCCGCACTATTGGTTAAAATTTAAGGAACTTTTCCTAGCAAAAGAAATCGTTTGCACAGTAGTTTTTTCAAGCTCAACCTTTAACGTGAAGACTTCTCCGGATTTTTTTTAGTTTTAATTCTAATTTAACCATGTTTTGTAATTCCTGCGATGCGAAGCAATGAAGATGCTTAATTATTTAATTATTTTTATACTTTTTGTACTTTAGGTCATAATGCTAAAAAGTGAGAAACTTCTCATAAGCCAGAGCTGGCGAGCTTACACTCGCATGTGAGATCGATAGAGCAGAGTGGAACTCGGACTCAGGCCTTTATTGCGAGTGTCGTTAAACTTTCGATGCAATAAAAGTCGAAAGCATCGATAAATGTTCGTTTTGGTATTTTGTAACTTAATCGACAGAGATATCTATTACTGTGAATAACGAAACCGCTTATTGTGAATAAACCTTACATTTTGGCATTTGGGGTAGTGCCAGTGATAGTACATGTAGGAAAAAAATACTTTTTAGTCTTAAATTGAGTCTAGAAGTATTTCCAATTAATAGATAAATTAAAACAGAAAACTTTAGAAATCTTGGAAATGTGACGGAAATCATCTAAAAACTGTGTAACACTGGCTGAATTTTTTTATGATGCAATTATAACGCACTCCTATCACATGCAATTCTTAAAAATAAGCGTTGAGTATTGATACTACACTAACTATCAGCTATAAGGCACCTTGTTTGCTGAGCGTCTGTGAAATGACACGAAGATTTTCCTTTGTTCTCATGTAATATTTTAGTGTTGGGAATTTTGTCGGGACATTTCTTACAAACGTATGGGCTTTTTTGTTTTGCAGTTTTATCACTGTCATATGTTGCAGTCATTCCTATATTTTGGCATTTGACAGATAGCAAACAAATTTTCATCAGTAAATCGAAGGAATAGTTTTTTCTTACAAAAATAAATGTTATAATACTTGTTTTCTTCGAAATAATTATTTCATGTTATTTGTTATTAATTTACATTTTTTCTCTGCTTGAAATAGTTATAAGAGTCATACTATAATGTAAGTACGAAATTTTTCGTTCACAATTGAGATTCGCAATACCAAATTATATTTTCGATGTTCGACTATCGACAAAAGTCGTTTATCGATAGAAAAACGACACTCGCAATAAGGCCCTCAGTTTCACATGCAAAAAACGATTTTACTCTCATAGTTCTGACTCGATGGATGTCAGAACGATCTCAAAGCTCTTCGTATGAACTAGTAAGAACTGACTTTTATGTGCGGTGAGCCAAAATAAAAGAAGAAACAAAAAAAAAATTATTTGATCATATTAGTGAATTTTTGGAGAAGTCTCAATTACCAGTTTTTAAGGCGATTAAATAAGAACCTATGCTGAAAATCATTAGCAGCATATAAAAACAAATTTGGTGAAGACATAAGCGATACACAAAAATTAATAAAAAAGTGGCATTATAAAAAAAAAACAGGAAGAAAAAAAAAGTTCTTAAGCACTGGGAAAAAGAATTGCTTATTTTATTTGACTGCGAAAATAATCCAACGTCAAATAATATCCCAGGTGTATAATTCCCGATCTGTGAAACTGTGAAGTGATAAAAAATTTATAATTTCACTTTTCACAGTGTTTTTTTCATTTTATCACTTCATGAACTCGCATAATGCGATTCTCGAACTTATTATGATAAACAGCTGTCAATGTGTGTATTAAAAAGTACTAAATGATACACCCAGAGAAAAAACAACGTTCAATCAGAGAAAACTTCTTTTATTTTAGCAGATTTCAAAAAAAAATAGCTTTGAACACAAATGTATATACATCAAAGTTTGAGAAAAAAAAATTGAGAACGAAGTATAATTAAATCAAATTTACTCTAGCTAAGGTACCATTATAAAACGAAAATCAAATACAATCTATTAAATTTTAATTTGCTTTTTTGTGAAAAGTTTTTCAGAGCGTTTTCACTGCTCTTCACAGAACGATTTGACTGTGATAAGATATATATTATTATGAAAAGTTTTTGCAGTTTGTTTTCATTTTTTTCAAAAATCGGGGATCGAATTTAACGCTAAGACGTGATCAAATTTATCATTTTACTTTTTCACAGATCGGGAATTGACCCCCAGGTGTGACACACATAATATAATTTAGTTTTAATCTACAAACGTATTCTATATTGGGCCTCCATACACGAGACTAATTCATCCGGGGGAAAACCGGTTTTCTAGAAGATTTTAGTCTGTTTCATACTGCCCACTTCACTTCCCTCTCGTAGAAAACCGGTTTTCACCCCGGAGTTTTAGTCTAGTGTGTGGAGGCCCATTATCTATTACAATTTTCGAAAATCTTCACCAATGAAAAAAAATCTTTTATTCTGAAACTAGCCCATTCTGAAACTCGCCCATTTTAATAATTGTATATGAAATGAGTAAGAGAAAACCCATGCTTAACAGTTCATGAGGTCGATCACATGCAATCAATCAAAACTATAACTTTCTCACATCGTGCTTTCATCAAGAGATTCGTATCACTTTGAGTTCGAACTCACAGCTTGAAATCGATGTTGGTGTCTCCAGGAAAGATTTCAGAAAGTGATGAGCTTGAACTCATCTTTTTGCATATGACCCACTGAGTCGAGATACCTATTCAAGATCCAAGTTATTATTTTGATTTTTCGCACCTGGAGAGCACTGCTGAACTGCTTCGTTCTATTAAATGTCCGTAATAAGAAGCAAAATTTAGACTTCCAAGTACGTTCAAAATATTTTAATAGAGAGCACATAACTCCGTCTTGATGCACACCAAATTTAGTTTAGAATTGTGATTGTGATTGTTAAGGCGCATAAATGGAATCCTTTTTATAGGAGAGATTGATTTTCACAAGCAATAATATTTAATAGATAACAAAAGATATTCTAAATGTATTAAGAACAACAACATTCAAAATCATATAACCTATTATTATGTGCAATCTGATGGTAAAACATTTCACAAGCTATTAAACCCAAATATATTTTCATTGTGTTTATTTTTCAATGCCCTTTTCCTATGATGAAACGATAAAAGTTCATCCAAGATTTTCTATAGTAGGCTAGGCAGAGGCAGTCACAAACAAAAGAGCTTCCAGCTTCAATGTAAGTTAAAAATGTACACCCATTGTTACTGACCAAAGCAGAATTTTCCGCTGCTTCGGTTATATTGCACAGGATTCTGTTTAAAATGTTCTTTTTCGAAATTTTCCGCCGATAAAATATAAAACAGACAAAACCAACCTATACTCTTAGCAAAAGACCATAAACTGAACAGATTATCAGATACATTTTTTTGGCATGGAAGTACCTACTCTCGTACTCTTCAGTTTCAGATCCAACCATAGTACTATATCAACAAAGAAGAGAAATAGAATATTATTGTTGGTGCAACATGGCTACGATTTTCAATGGCTCGAGTGGACTTTTGATTCCAAACTGTGCAAACTTCTATGGCATGGAAGCATAGATAAACAAATTCACATATATGATACCTCGCCGTTGTAGTCGGCAAAGAAGGATAAGATAAGAGTCCTTTTTATCTTGCTGCAGGTATCGGTATGTGTGCTTTTGACGTTTTTTTATGTCATTTTCTGAAATAAAATTCCGGATGCACCAAGGTGATAGTAATCTCTATACCTATATTTATAGTAGGTATAGTTGGCAAGAAAAATATTTCATATTTCATATTATGCAACAAAAAACAAACTTAGATAATTTTGCCCAAATTATGGGATTAAATTACATGGACATAAAATATATCTTGAATATATTTAATTTATGAGATAAATTGTGTGATGCAGTTGGCTTAAGAACAAAAATTAGAAGTTAACTCGTGCTTCAATGATTGAAGTTAATGTGATTTATTGTGTTAAGAAATTTTAAAAGTTACAGAAATTGGATTTTTGGTTCCAACAATATACACCATTACATTTACTACAACCATATCACTGCTTTTTTGATGCAAATAAAAAAATAAAGATTCAGCTCTATCGTAATCGAAAGAATTCCCCGAATCCCGAAATAACTATCAATAAATCCCTTCGTAGTGGAAAATTTCTATAGGAATTTCGGAATTAGAAGATCCGAATGAAACAGAAAAAAACATATTTTTCTACGACACTGTAGCTCAGTCGTATCAGAAATCCCCGAATCGATTGTGTAATAGGGCTTATTATCTTAAATCAGTTCTTTCCCCAAATCGACTTAGTTCCCAGAGAATATTCTTTTTTCCAAGTATAAATGAATAAGGTAATTTTATATAGTAACTTTTTTTATTTTATAGTTGAAAACGAAGAGTAAAATTGCTTGATTAGGAAGTATTTTAAAAATGATAATCCAAATTATGTTCTAGCAAAACTATAACCGAAAACTCAGTCAGATAAATTGTTTCAAAATCTTTTAATATAAGCATTCCGACTTTTTACAAATGCGACACATAATGCAATCAACTTAAACAAGATGAAAATTACTGCTATCCTATAAAGACTTTCTAAAAATGCACTAAGAATATGTATAAGCTTTCAGTATTGACTCACAGATGTCCGAACAAAATATAATAAAAATATAACAAAAACATAGTTATCTTAATGCCTGGTTACACATTGTCATATTAAATCTTCAACTCATCTTATGCCTAGTTTCTTCAAACACTTTTAATAGCCCATGAAAATTAGACAAAAAAAAAGGCAAAATTACGAAATAATTCGGACAAAGCTGGATTTTATTGGAGACCTTTGTTTCTATGACTTGAGCAAATCCTCAAAAGTGCAAATGATTTGGCCCGGAGATATTTAATTTTTTAAAAATTTCTCGGAAACTATGAACTTTGAGCCAAAAAATTTTTCAGTAAAAATTGTAGCCGATATGATTTTCTACAAAAAAGGTCTTAACACTTTTTACCGTACTATCAATTACTTTCGAGAAAAAAGTGTTAGATTGTTACAAAGTCTCTTTTAAGACAACATTGAAATTCTTTCACTAGTATTTGGAGCTTTTTGTTTATTTTTGTGTGGTTTTCCCATTAAGCCTTATTTCATATTTCTATAGGTACCCGCTATGAAAATACTGATTTTTTATCTGATCATGTTTTCAAAAAGTTCATAGTTTCCAAGAAATTCGAGAAACTGAATTTTGACTGTTCAATTTATTAACAGTGAAAATGTGGGGTAATACTTAAGAAACAGAATTTTTTTTAGTTTTGTTGAGGGTCTGTATCTAAACATTGTGGACCACCACTGAAATTCTTCCTTGTCCCAAATTCTACTTAAGTGATCAAACATAAATACATTTATATACCTATTGCAAAAGCAGTAGCATTAAGAACAGGTGTTAAACCATTTTTGCAATTTAATTTCAGTTTGAATTTTGTTGTCAGAATATGAATTTCATGGAAAACATAATGAAAGAATAACTTATCGGCGTCAATATTTGGGCTTCATTTTTTTTATTTAAACATAAAGCTCATATCTAAAAGTACTGTCATCACCCTTCCGTGACTTAAACTCTTGACGAACACTCATGGAAGTCAACACTCAAGAAATTCTAAACTCCGACTACAATATAGATGAGAGCGAAGGCTTAGTTACTTTCACTGAATCTAATCAACAGGATTGGAGGGGGCTAAGAAACGAGCTATGTTTTTTCTTCAAAAATGTATAGGCTTTTAACAATCTCTATAGTTATCTTTATCACGTGAAAGAAAAGTAATAAAACATTCAAGCAACAAGATCTGAAATTCTATAATGTAATTATATTCATCCTTCGAAAACCCAAGGGAAAAATTGTAACTAAAACGATAATTTGACGCAAATGTCACGTAGTGTTAAGGCCAGTTAACTTGTGGTCAGCATTCTAGTCAGTGAAATAAATTACGTTTTCCTAAGGGAAAAATAAAATAAAAATGCCCCGCAAAGCCTATATAATAAGCTCTTGGAACTCCACAGTGCCACAAATAAAATGACTATGACTATAAGGAAATAAATAAAAAGCTTGAGAAGCACAAAGGACAATATAATATTCTATTATTATAGTTTTATGCTGATACTAAGGGAACGTAAAGTTGATGGGTAAACAACTAATTTATGATTTTTTAAGGCATTTCCCTTATGGTTATCATGTTTGCACTGACATTTTGAATAATTTTTCAACAGAAGATATTTAAACCATTAAAAATGTTTATGACATTCATTTTTATATATATTATATATAGTTTTTTTTTAAAATAGAGCTAATATTCTAGAGTTTAACAACTATACTCTGTCTCCAATCCATATATAGCTTGTTAACAATTTCATTAAAGAACATTTTCAAATTATTAAAATGGCGAAGAGTTATTCCAATCAATAAATTTTAATTAAATCAATCGAACCTGAAGGAATTACCAATACCAATCAATATATCCGCAAAAAGAGTTATGGATCGATGCAACAACTATGCAAAAAAACGAACTCATCACCATCAAGTATAACCAATTCCAATAAAATGTCAGAACACTTCTTTTGCTGAAATGAAATGGAGGTTACAGTACCTGCACTGCAACTTTAATATAATGAAGTCATAACTTACTTTATATACAAACATGCAGATGTTTTGTTGTAACAACTCTAGAAAACACCAAACCGACAGACGGATGGACATGCACGTATCTGAATATAAAATGCATCACACTTTAACATAAGAGGAAAAAAGGAAGCCGCTCGACAGTATAATTTTCGAAATAAACTTGTTTTCATACTTCTGGGTGTTGTGACTGTTTCGTGATGTCCTTGTCAGGAATTTACAATGTCGTGCATTTAAAATGTCATATGTATGTATGGGTGGGTATACAGAGCAAGGACATCAAATAAACTTTTGCAATCACTGAGATGTTAACAGAGTTTTATAATTCTTTTGTTACATGGAATAGTATAACAATTTTTGTTATAAAAAAAGTATATGTAATGGAATGTTGTTCAGTTAATTTAATATTTTTTTGAATTTGATATTTAGTTAATTTGGTTTTACACCTCCTGAGCATGTATAAAGTTTTTCGCAATAAAATTGGATTAAGGCTCAGCACCACTAATAAGGAGACTAATGAGAGAAATTGGCACTTCTTGAAATAGCTATATCTCCAGCCAAAAATAAAAACGAATAATTAAAATTCGTAAACAATTGGTGGTAAAACCTTTGTGTTGTTGTTGTTGTTCAAAAATTCAATAAAAATTGACGGAATAAAGAATGGTCAAGTAATAAAACTGAGATTCTAGTATATTGTTTGTTAATAATTTCGAAATTATTTCTAATTGAATGCTTGACTAAAAAGTAAGTAGACAATAAATGAGTCCCTTTGATTTCAGTTCTTCAAGCATTCACCAATGTAGTAGAGTTGGTCCACTTCTTTTTCAGAATCTTTTTTTTGATCAATGTTAATTCTGCATGGAATTACATTCAGCAGGTTATGTAATGTTTTCATCACTGGAAAATGAAAGATGATGTTATTGAATATCAAAAGCATTTTAAGGAATAACATTAAGTTCAATACACTCAATGGTAATAGTATATAACTATAGAAGTAACGATCCTTAACATTTTCACTCATTGATGTGGTGGACTTTTCAGATAGAAATTAATTGATTTTAACATTTCGAAAGGTGGGAGAGCTTAAAACCACTTCGACAGTATCTATTCAAACGGAATTACTAACCGAACATTTTAGTAGCCTTTAAACCAGGTAATTAGAACAGCTTAGTTATCAATATACATTGCCTTTGATTGATGAATTACATGATACAATAACAATAAGAGAAGTTGAAAGATGTAGATAACGGTTTAATTAAAATAATAATCATTAAATTATTTCTTTACAAGAGTAAAGACAAAAAAAGAGAGTTTGCTCTTCTTTGCTTTCAGGCTCTTCAGAGTAACCCAAGGCATGAACGAGAAGAACGATTATAATCTATCTCTACCATTTGAAATATGCTTCGATGTCGCACATATCAAAAACTACAAACACCATTAATTTCGACTCTATATAAGTCGAGTTCAAAAAAATTCACTAAACTTTATACTTGAAACTCAAAACTATGGACATCGATCCACATTCCAAAGTAAAAAGAGAGCATAAGTCTCGAAAAGTACTTTTATCTTAAAAAAGGGTGATTTTACTCAAGTTTAACCTCATAAAAGAGATTAAAAAGGATTTTAGAAATTACACCTTTATACCTGACTGCTCTATCACACTTAGTACCAACAACGACTAAAGGTATTTGGCACAAGCTAGCAACGGTAGTCAGAATCGTCTACTCGACAACCACATTAAGGCCTGATAGTAGCCATTGCTTCGCTTGTCGAATGGGGTGTGGTTCTTGCTACAACATTAGCTATCGGTCAGTGAAAGTCTCGTCAAAATCAGTGCATCCGTTCTCAAGATTAGCCGGAACAAACAGACAAAATGTAAAAAAATTATGTTTTGTTATAAGTGCCGTATATGCTTTCATAGGGATAGGGACAAAATCCCGACTGGACAGATTGAAAAATCCCGACTGTCAAAATCCTAACTGCCAAAATCCCGACTGCCAAAATCCCGACTGAAAAAAATCCCGACTGACAAAATCCGAATGGTGCGACTAAAAAATTCCGATTTTCAGCACGTTTTCGTACTTTATTTTTTGCTTTTACGCTAATTATTTGAAATAGGAATTGAAAAGGAAGAAAATAAGAAGCGAAACAGGCCACCCAGATACTGTTTAATTTGGAAACTTTGGAAACTTTGAACCCGCGAAGAGGGCAACCCAGGTGCTGTGGAATATGGAAACATTGGACTCAGGCGCCTGCCAGACGACCTTTACACTTAGGTATATAATTTAAGTTTTCTTCTTGGTTAAATACCAATAAATTCCAAAATGCATTCCGCAATTTTCAAGTATTTTGCTAATGCAAAAAAAAAATGGAGGGATTCGTGGTAGGGGGCAGGACTACATTCCAAATATAAATAAATAAATAATTAATATATTTATTAGTTAATAAATAAACGCTGCAGTCGGTTCATTTTTACACTGAATACTGAGTACTCAGAGAGCAACACACACATACACATAATTTTAAAGCTCTAGCTAAATTAGGAACGATAGCACTATAGCAACTTTCAAATTAACCAGTAAAAAAACCGCAAAGTTTTAGTTTTTTATATTATTAATAATCATTGGTATTTTAATCGTATTTTGCATTAAACTAAGAAGGAAGAAAAATGTAATAACAACAAAAATTACAATTGATTTATTTGAAAGACCCTTTCGCTAGTTCTGAAAATGTTAATAATTTTTAAATTGTATAAAAGACAAACCTGAAAAAAAAAACAACCATAATTTAACTGTACTATTTATTATTATAAATTAACTTAACCAAATGTCTTCTGCAGTTTGAATAGGTAACTTACAGGGACTGCAAACTTTTCATCAATAATTCTTTGAAAACAACTACCTACCTAAATACGTCAGTCGCTATCATCTTCTCGCAATAATTTAAATTTAGTACTATAAGATATAAAAAAAAGACTTATTATTTTTAGGTACATGATTTATCAAGAAAAAAATCCTTAGCTCTTGACAACAGGAAAACACCAATCGATTATCATCTTTCCAAGGATATTTCTAATGACGTTTACATTAGAACAAGCAAAACTTCGTCAGATAAAAAAAAGACGCCCTGTTGGCTCACACAAAGCCTTTAAGTGGATATATCTTTAAGAAGGATCTCAGAAATCTACTTATAAAATCTTATCTCGTAACTTATTGAGAATCGTTATTTATGTTGTCATCTGGACAGGTCACAAAAAGGTAATAGAGATATCCAATTCTGATATAAATCTAAAAGTATACCGAGGCAGATTCCGATTCGATTTATTTACAAAAACTGTAGTTAAGTGGTGTGTAAGGTGTTTTGAGAGGAAATTGACATGAATTTTGTTGGAAACATTATTTGAAAATGCAAAAGAATGGGTATAATCATTTTGATACACAAATTAATTTCCGGTTCTTTTTTTAACAGAAAAATATAAAACGAAATTTAAATAGGAAAATATAAGGTAGTTTTTTTTTTCTTTTAGGTGATTCTCGAGAAGTATCTACTATAGAGATTCTTTTTCAAAGGTTAAATTTATCGTTTCATGTTCTGGATTATTTGAAAAGTTTTGCAAACAAAATTTGCTTGCATTACTCCTATCATCGCACCATAGTCATAGTATTATAATACTTACTTTACGCACATACTAATTTATAAAAGAAAAAGAAAAACAAATTTACGTGTTCTTTTAATGATCAAAAAAAAACATACGATTTTCTATGACTTTTTACAAATCAAACTACCTATGCAAGACTTAGTAAATATTAAAAAATTCCTTTTATTGAATCACTTGCAGAGCTTAGCAAACGATTTTATATTGATTATTTTATAGGAAACTTTGCAAGAAACAAGTTTCAATAAATGTTTTCAATGTTTTCACCACTATTTCTTATTTTTATGTGACAAAATAATGCGATGCAATAAAAGGTGGGTGTAGCTGTGCATGATGAGCGTTGGGAGTTGCATACAAGATGCGCTCAACAGAAGCTATGCTTTCCAAACAAATGGGAAATAACTTCACTGGGAAATAACTTCACTGGGAAATAACTTCACACACCGGTAACTAAATTCGCCCCATTTTTTCAACTGATGTACTGTTTTTATCAAAAAATACTTAGATGAGAAATAACTTCACTAAATTTCAGGTAATATTATTTGACACTCGAAATAGAAAATAACTTCACCTCAAAAAAGTGAAATTATTTCCCATGTAAAGTTACTTCCCAGTGAAGTTATTTCCCTGCACCTGCGGAAACGTGTTTCGCAAATCTTATTTCGAAGCCATAAAAATAATTTCAACTGATTCGCTATAATTATCTGCCAAACTTTTGCCTGTAAATCAACAAGCGAAATGATAATTTGCAAGCTATATTTTGTATTTCACATTATTAAATGACAACCTATTATTTCGCAAAAACTTCATAACTAACAGTCGTAACCTCATCGTAGCGTGTTGGTTTAATTTAATTGTAATTGGTTATTTACCCAGATTAGCAATAACATATTAAAAAGACAAAAAAGTCTATATACCTGCATTAAACTTATCATCCAGGTTCTGCTTAATGGTGCAGAAGCATTGACATTTCCCTAATAGGACCAAAACATGTTTATGGGTATTTAAGTGAAACGTCCGATTTACGTATAGATTTACGGTTCGCTTTGTGAAGATAGATGAAATGAAATTTGGTCAAAAATATAACATTGAACTTTACGGAATGTATAGAGATGTAAATCTATTCAAGAATAGAAAGAGAAACAAGAACAGGTTTTCAAATGATCTTCATTCCCTGTCAACTTAAGATAACAAATTGGAAACAGCAAGATACAGATTGATTAGGTTGTGGAAACATCCGAATAACGCACATTGTTCCCGAAGCGCCATCTTAGCATCGCATTATTTCTGCCTCTGATTGTAGTAAATCATTGTATAGAAATTTATAATTTGACTATAACCCTACAACCCCAAAATATCTATGTTTCCCATAATAAACGCCTTTAAAAACTGCCCATTCAATACCTCGTAATCGATTTGTATACTAACAATTACTAAACGCAACAAAAATCAATAAAATTTCATAGATATTCGTTTGAAAATTGTCAAATGCTGCGAATTTGACAGCCAATTGAATAAATTTTCATTGAAACCAAACCAATGAATAATTTATGATTATAAAATATGCAAACAATACACAAATACGCAGCCTTGTAACTATTTGTCGAAATGTCGACCATTGTAGGACCATTCCTATAACGAATCCGTGTCCGGTCTCGTGTGCCAAACACAATTGAACATTGCATCCGAATGATAAATTCTGGACAATTGGGTTGTTTTCGTGGCATTCTCCACGTGATAAATATACGCAATAATTTCCTGCAATCTATATCGCAATATGTGGCCGCATGGGTAGAAAATGCTCCCCATTTCGAGATACCCATACCCATAGCATTCTTGCATAAACCCAGGGGTATTTTTTCCTTCGTGTATTCCTTTTTTTAGTCAATTCGTTATCAATGTTTTACTTTTTTTGTACAAGTGTCACCCGAGCAGAAAGGTGAAACATGCTCTAATTTTCTTCCAGTTTTGTGATTCGCACATCTCGAAAACACCCCCATGGTTGGCGTTGGCACTTGGGGACACTTGATAAGCTTGTCTACGTTACGTGGCATATAAATCACATCACGGAGTTGGTGTAAATCAGTCATTAACCAGTGGACCGACAGCAACGTGAAAATTACAAAAGAAATATACCTACGTATTTTCATTCCGGGTTGAAATTCCGGTTCCGAGAAATGAATAACTTTTCGGCATTGTAAATGTGGTTGGAGTGTATTTTTAGCTTCCCGTCCCGTTAGGTATAGTAGTTGCTATATGAGAAAAATGTGACAAATTTGTGTGTGCCTTGGGACCGATTTGATTTGTTATTTAAAAAAAAATTGTCTTTATTGTTGTTATGAATGACGCTTTTAAATTTGAAATAGAAAGAGAGATTTTTGTGTTTTTGGAATTTGTTTTCGTTTAATCAAATATTTCACACAAGAAACAAAATTATTTAAATTTAAATCTAAATGTAAACAGACAGGGATAAATGAGTAGGTTCCGACTTTCAAATTACTTACGACGAAATAAACTCACGCTGGCACAAAAAAAAAAAAAAACCCATGGTCGTTTGAAAATGAGTTTTGTGCAAGTGTAAGTGTGTGACTTCGCGGCGAAACTATTAATCGTACAAAAAAATTATTAAGACTTAATACGTAGGGAATTTCCTAAGCTTTAACTTGTACCTTGACTATTTTCACTTCAAATTAATAGGAGAGGAGATATGTTCAAAAAACTGTTTTCGGACGCCATTTTTTCAAGGTGGCGGCTTTAACGGCGAAGATACGAGAAGATCGGAAAAAGCACCCCCAAAATCTATTAAAATAACTTTAATTTAAAACTCATCCAAAACTTTCCAGGTATACCAAATAACTGGACTAAAAGGGCTCTTGACGTTATGACATAAAATTTCAATGCGGTCTGTGAACTTGGCACCCGAATTTTGAAAATCAAATATTTTTTTATAGATATAGTGGATTGAGGTAAAAAAAAATTCGTTTGTAGTAACTTAAAAAAAAAATTACGGGACTTTGAAAAATCCCGTTTTTTCGGCACTCAAATTTAGTGATTGATTTTTGAAGGCAATCGTTTGTAGTTGATTGTAGTGGAAAAAAAAGAAAACATTTCGTTTGTAGTTGAAAGACAAAAAAGTTTTTTTTTTTTTTTTTTTTAATTCTTATTAAAAAAAAAAGTACTAAAACTGCCTCTATATTATAAGAAACGAAAAAATGTAACGCAATTACCGCTAAAACAAAAGAAAATAAGTTACTACAAACGAAAAAACCGCAACTTCAAACAAAATCAAGTTACTACAAACTATAAAATCGCTATTACAAAGGAAATTAAGTAAAAACACACGACAAAAACGCTACTAAAAAACGAAATCAAGTTACTACAACCAAAAAAAAAAACCAAACTACAAACGAAATCAAGTAACTACAAACGATAAAATCGCTATTACAAACGAAATCAAGTAACTACAAATGAAAAAACCGCTACTACAAACGAATTCAAGTTACTACAAACGAGAAAATTGCTACTACAAAGGAAAAAAACGAAACTACAAACAAAATCAAGTTACTACAATCGAAAAAACCAAAACTACAAATTAAATCAAGTAACTACAAACGAAAAAATCGCTACTGCAAACGCATATGCGGAAATGTTAGTGCTTTTTCAGCGCGCTCTAGCGGCCTTATGGTTGAACCATAATAAAAACTTGATATACGTTTTTTGTTGGAAATTCAATGTTCTTTATCTTTTTAGAAGGTAGTAGACTCAAAATGTCCAAAATTTTATAATTTTTTGGCAAAAAAAAAAAATTTAAAAATGTCGAAAAAGCCATATCCGTGCGAAGTAGCAAAGTTCGGATTCAGCGACCCCCTTTACATAAAAAACAAGTGAGAAAAAAATTTCTGTATTTTTTTCCTCAAACAGTTACTTTCGGTGACGATTTGACTGGACTTTACATATCTAATTTTGGCTTTTGAAAGCGCCTACTAATATTATTGTTCACTGCATATTCATTTCCTGAAAAGCAGACCTACTCCCCCTCTATAATGTCTCAGGTACATATGTGAATACTTCAGTCTACGTCTTGGAAAACACTAGGAACCCCTTCATCCACATCAAAAATTATCTATTTCATGTTGTTGTTTGGCAAGCAGGAGGGCTAGCTGCAAAAAGCCTTATCAATGCATTTATTCAAATGAATTCCTCTGCTGTATTCATAAAATGGAAATGTTATCATAAAAGTTTTGTTCTTCTCATTTTTACTTTTTTTTTTCTCTTTGGTAAAACGTAAAAGCAATTTCAAAGGTTCAGTAAAATGTCAAACTAGTTGAGTATTGCTGTTGGGAAGTATAAAAGTCTAAATCTATGGTTAATTTTGCTGCTGAGTTGGGTTGTGAACTGGAGAAACTTTTTAATTTTTTTTTATCGGAATATGTAAAGGTACCTATTAGGTAAGAAAATTTTTATCCGGTGAAGGAAAGCTTTGCCAGAGTAGCAGCTAGTAGTAACACGCTGTTAAGGTTTTCCTGAATAAACGAAAAAAATTTTCAAACTTTTTTAATTTGTTAAACGAAGTTTCTCTTTTTTTTTTTTTGCTTTGCTTTCAACTCTGATATCGTTGATATGCAAACTTTGTAATTGATTTTAAATTTTATTTATTTATTGTGAGCAGCAATCAGTAAAATTACTTCACTTGTTTGTTATTGAAATGCTTTTATTTTGTCCTTGTCATTGACCTAACAACAGATCGTTTCTTTGTCGATTCTTATCGAAAAATGAAAATGAAAAACTTTGAACTGAAATTAAAGAAATACATCCCTATTCTGCTATCCGATCCGATTGAATCTTTCGATTCACGTGAGAATTTAACTAAATTGTTCATTATTTAAATTCTTTTATTTTTTTGAGTTCAAAGCTTGACCAATATTTGTTTTAGAGAGTCTTAAGAGAATCCAATTGTTAAAATTTATTTTTGATTGAAATTTTATATGCTTTTTGGCACAATCAGTTTCTCCGTCGGGTAGCAGCATACAAATATTCACGAACTTTGTACTGGGATGATGGTTAACAGGCGATCACAAATTGGATGGAGTTATTGCTCCAAAGGTGTTTTAAATGGAAAAATATATGTCCTATCGATAGTCTGCTATTATTTGACGTGGTAGCAATGTTATACGAATGTCCAAATGTAATCCTACAACTTCTTCTGATATAAAATACCTAATATCCTGATAACCTGAACTTATAGAAATGTTGGTCCTAAAAACGTCAAAAAAGATAAGCTGGCGAGTTGGAACACTAAAACAAATGGGGGACTAATGAGCTTTCCAGGTAAGGATCGTCTACAGCTAACTTTCCGAAGAAGTTTGTTTTTACTGTATATACCTTCATATATTCTCATACACTGCTCTGAACTAGTTTCTGCTTAACAAATAAAGAATTATTCAAGAGCAAACTAAATGTTACTACAGATCACTCAGTGGGCATGATTCGTTTTTCAGACGGTTCTGTGGCCATATAGAGATTAACTTGCCCACAGCAATGACAACCCAAAATAGCTAGTTGGTATTATTCAAAAGCACTATAATAATATTGACAAACCTATAAAATTGATTAAGAAACTATGAGCTATGTCCCTTGATAGAAAATATTGGTTTGAAACATGTTTTTCGCCGCGCTTTCTGCAAGTTTTTGAATGCGTCTTGCAAGCAGAAAGATCATTGGAAAACTTCTTGCAATACCGTATTTCAAATCGGCGCACATAGCATTTCATTTTTAAATTAATATTAAGTGCTTAACAAAATTATTCTTTCTATAATTAAAAAAAAATCCTGACTACAGAAATTGTTGAACTGTAGATGAGTTCCAAAAAGTTTGTGCACCTTCTCGAAACTCTTTTGTTATACATTTTCAGCATAAGTGTCTTCCTGTGCCTATCTATAGTTTCGAATGCATTCTTATAATCTATGAAAAATCTCTAAAGTTTTCTTTTAAATCCCATAAGTATTTCAGCAATCTTGGTTACTAAATAAATTTCGATTGTCGAATAGTTCTTTGTAAAACTAGTTTTTTTCATTATGTTATGTATCAAATCATAAATCCAGGTACAACACTGAAGAATTTAACAGTGATATCTATCTCTTTACCATCAGAAGGAATTGTTTTGTTCTTTTTTTGAAAATTAGACAAGTAATAAAAAAAACATACTAACTTTAATAATTAACATTTGAGGTAAACTAAATCAGATATTAGAAGTGTTTTTTTGGAAAAGCTATCCATAGAGAAACTGAATTTTCCATACAAAAATCTCAATGCCTATCACTACCAATAAAAGGAGAAGTCAAATCTCACTGCCGATAAATTTTCGACTTTCATTCGAGTATCGATCAAATTTGTTGTTATTGTTGGTACGAATGACAAATTCATGTATCTCGATAGGGGTATGTTCGTAAAGTTGTACGCTCTTGTTGCATTTTTCATATTTCCTAGAGTAAAAAAAGTAAAAATAAACAGTATCTTGTCAAACCTGAAATTTAAGATCATTTTGTTAAAAGATTTTGCTCAGTTATGAGCTTTGTGGTTAGAGAGATTCGCATTTGCGGAATATTCAATGCGAATTAGACGAATTACTCTTTTAACAGATTCTTAGAATCAAATATGCAAACATTATATTTAAGGCTTAACAACGATTGTTCAACAGGCCTTTACAAATCCAATTTGGACATTTGCAGAATTTATAACTGTCACCAGAAGCAATATATTTGACATTTAGTAGTTTGAAAGATCTGAAATCTTGAAATTTGCAAATTACCTATTTATGGCGAACCGTCTGTCATCGCAAAGCTATATATAAATCGGTAATACGTTTTGGTTTAAATTATATGCTGAATTTTTGGGTCCACTAAATATGAAACATACAATAAAAAACAGTTTTCCGGAAACTCCAATGGAATTTAAAAAGAGTGTACCTTCGAGTGAATTCATAACATACATATGTGCAAAAATATTCTACGAACAAACCCCATTTGATCTTGTGTTCATTTTTTTTGCTGCAAAATAACAAAATTGCAATTACGTTTATAAGAATTCCATTTTGCCATGAATTAAAAACAAGAATTATGTTGTAAAATTCAACTATTTTTTATTAACATATTTTCTTCAACATTTTCCTTTTTAGTGAATTTTTTTTATTTTTTTTATTCTGTCTGACAGTTCAGTAGTACCATATTTCAAATACAAAAACGCGGCTGCCGATGAGTCTGCAGATAAGTTTTTTTGGAAATTTCCAACTTTACTATGTAAAAATTGACAAAAAAAAACACGGGTATTGTAATATTGGCAGACAGACAGACAAAATGTCTAGATTCCACATTTTTCATCTTTTTTATCATTTTATCAACGAAATATCATTACATTCTAATAATTACATATCAATAATATTCGTATAATATTATCAATGTAAATGATTTACACGAACACTAAAAGCTTAACATATAACACATTCTGTCTAAGCTTATTTCATAAGTTCAAATAAAAAGAAATTAATCGTCTTTTAAATAAATTTTCCGATATGATAACTAGAAAGGATTACGAAAGAGATCTTATCAACCTTACAAGAAGCAAGTAATGTTCTCTATAATTAAAAGATTTGCCTTATACAAAATTGGTTGCCTGTAGGATAAAAATTCGGTTTAGAATCAGAAATAATTAAATTTAATGTCTAATGAAAGTTTTGTGTTCAATGAAAAGTTTTGTAGGTTGAAAATTAGATAATTCAATGTGGGTTGTCGTAAACGTTGGTTATCTAGATTGACAATGTAGTTAAGTTTAGTTTTGAATGTTTAGTTTTGAATACCGCGTGGTTCTTCTATTTTCCGGACAAACTCTTCATTATCAACTTATAGACCTGAATTATATGTTCGTTTCTTTGGTTTTTAACTTTTAAACTCTTATTTTTATCTTGTGCGTTCTTTTTGTAATATATCGACATTAAATTTTTAAGTAATATTAAAAGGTTACAGAACATAAAAGTTAATGTCTAACAAAGCACAGTCTATAGAAGTCAAGTTTTTCATGTCTCACGCTAAACTATCAGTAATAGAATTTTTTTTGAAATTTTGAAGAACAGAATGAGAAGGGAGATACCTTCAAAAAAATTTGCTATAAGATGAGAATCATATATCAACGCTCCATGTTTCGATATGCACAAAAAACACCATTCTAACTTCTATGAAGTGCAACAAGGAGTGGAGGTTATGTTATGTCGCTAATTCCATTACTTCTGTAGATAGACGTAATTTTATTTGTAGCGGTAAAAAAATATGAGGGAACGAAGATACAAATAATAAGAAGTGAATGAAAACCTGCGAAATAGAAAAAAATCGGAAACTCTTGGAAGTCAAGGTAAGGCAACGTCACAATGCTAGATTGGTCACACTCAGAGAAAAGCAAACGACAATAATGAAGAAAATAAAGCGGAATTAAAGAGATATGTCGTGGAATTGGAAATAAAGATATATTTCATGAAAATTTTGATTATGATTTTGTTAAACTTTATCAATAGACAACATTTATTTTTCGAAACAATAAATTCAAAACGCTCGATCTCTCTATCTACATATTAAACAAAGTTGTAAAGATTGGACTTTAATAAACTTTTCATACGCTTTACTGCTTTAGTTTTTTATTTAAAAAGAATGATTTTGAAACTACAAATGAATATGAGAAGTTGAGGGTAATGTCGCCCGCGAAATATGAGGCATTCAAAATAATAATGGCCTAAGTGCCTTTTGGAAAAATTGAGATTTAACCTTTAAACACATAGTTATGATCTTTACTTGTCAAAAAAAAAATGTTTAGCGACAAAAACATGCTATTGCCAGTCGATATGACTGCATTTCTTTTTGATATCGTTGATATATTTTCATTAAACACCAAATTTGTAGACAAAAGTCAAAGTGCACTTATTCCACTAATATTCTGAACGCTTCATATTTTATGGGATTATGAAGTCTCAGATATAGATGAAATAGAGCTGTGTTCTTGTAAATTTCATTCTTGAAATAATCTAATACATATTTCATTCATTTTGAGTGTGATCTCTTCAATTCTTTCAAACTTCATACAATTTTTGATCACGACTTCTTACAATATAAGGTACCAACTGAAATACAAACCCCCTTTAAACGAGCTACGTGGTTAAAGGAAATAAATTTCTGAGTGTCATTCATTTTTACAACATTTTCTTGGTTGACATACAAATCACATTGTTTTTCTTTATTGTTTTTCCAATGAACTGTAAGTTGAAGATTTTTGAACAAGCAAACAAAAAATATCATTCTCAAAACTCAAGTGCCTGAAATTTGAGTGCGGCAATAGGGAAAATACCTTTTATCCTCATGAAATCCTTTCTTTATAAAACCGCAACCTTTTCGGTAGTTAGATAACTTTTTGTTTCTTTTTCAAAAACACGAATGCAAAGCTGAACCCTTTTTCACATAATAAACCTGAGAATATTATATGCTCTTTTTTTATCGACAGAACTAAACAATGATAATGGATTTCAGTCAAAAGAGCATAATACCTATTCTCAAGTAATTTATTCTTCAGCACACACACACACACACACCCAATTACTCTGATACCGTTTAAGAATTGAAGAACGATGTTTTGCCATCAGACACGTAAGCTTTTATGTAATGGCATTTTTATGATGGAGACATTTTTGAGCTTGGCCCATCTAAGGCTGCAAATGAACTGTGAAATAAAGATAATGTGTGTATGCCAAAGATGGTTAAGGGTGCGTCAATAGCAACCATACTCTTGTCCTTGTAACTTTGTATACCTTGCCTTTGCCATCAAGTATATTCAAAAAGGCAAACACTTTTATCAATAAAGGATAATGTATTAATATGCGGATGATATCATTGATCATCACAAGCCGTCATGAAGTCGATGATGCATGGAGATAATGTTGATTTGTATGTCAGTCAAGGTTTCCAAGTGAAAATAAGGGAACGTTGGTACAATAATGTTTTAAACAAATTACTTTTATCTTATTCCGTGTTATGAACTTGAAATTTGTACCGACATGAAATTTTTCATCTACAAAATCAATTCTTATTTCATTTTGTATGTTGCAAGAAAGAAGTTCAAAATAAAAAATTATTAGTTATGTCAAAATTGATTCTGTTCAGAAGTTTTTTTTTTCCCTGGGATAAACATTATTTTCCTTTTGTTACTTTTATTACAGGAAATATTGAATAACAAAACGAAACACAAGTTCAAATTTAAGTACATGAATGTATAATGTATGTTCACAGAATAAATTTGATTTACATGGAAATGAGAATCTTGTGGATTTATTTCTTTGCAAGATGTGTGTCTAGCGTTTAAAATTATATAATTTAATAAGAATGAAAATCAATGTGGATCTATGCACGACATGTTTTAGGTTTAAGAACGTTTTGTATTTACGTTTAAAATGTTTCTGCTTTCATATCTTATATAAATAATTATAACAGCTTCATGAAGGTAACCATAACACATAGAAGTTATATTCTCAATATGTCCTTTTGTGTGTGTTACCTACTGCTACTAGTTATACAGGCCTAGAGGGGTCTTACAATTAAGAGCTATAAATGAACGGCTAAGATGACATGCATTTTATCAAGGCAAATGATACTCTTGGAAAATTTGTCAATTCCTGGGAAGGGGCAGTGCCACGGAAGTAGGGGGTTGTATCTTAACTTTAAACCCAGGCCTATAGCATGAAATTCCGATAAATTTTTCATATTTTTGTTTTAATTCAAAAGCTCCAAATTTTCATATTCAACGAACCCTATTTGATATTTAGTGACGTCATCAAATATCTTTTTCAATTTTGCTTATGGTTTTTTGTAGAATATTAGGTACAATAGTTTTTTTTTTAAATTTTAACTGTACTTTAAACTTGATATAAATTCGTATTCTTAGAAATTTCAAATTAGGGCACTTAATTTTTGAATGCAGTATTAAATTAAAGCACCTTGCTGATTATTGCATCATTACAATTACTCTATTAGAACCTTAAATTCACATATAATATTATATTGCATAGTTACATTTTGAAAAGTCCAAAATCATGAACCTATATTTTGATGAACATATTAGAAAGTAGAAGTAGAAAGAGAAAGAAAAGAAAAGAAGAGGCGATGATTTTTGTTCCGATTACAGAAGGTGACGTAAAGTGTAGAGAGCAGGAAAAAATCAGAAATTATTGTAATAATCTTTGTATATAAATAAAAGTAAAATTGCTTAAATCTTCAAATTAATATCTCAGGTGTGGGGTTACCACAATAGATCAACAAAAAAAAAAACATTCCAAAATAAGAAAAATCAAAAAAATGGTGTATATACGTATACACAAGTGCAGAAATTGTTCACTTGTTGCAGGAAAGTGAAATAAGTCATACACCCAGCGCAACAGTGGCACAGGATCTAACTCCAATGGAAGAGACAAAAGATGCAGGTCAGGACTCAGGATGCTAATATGCCATCAGGGAACTTGATAACCTCGAGGCAATCATTGCTCGACTCGAAAAACACAAGCAAATATTTATGCTAAAACACAAGCAAAAATTGTTTGAAGAGAACAGCCTTAGACCATGATTACACTAGTCCTTTTTTTCGTACGTGAAGTGTTTCGTCTTTCTGACAGGTACGTACTCTGGTGATTAGACGGATCGTTGATATTTGCCCGTTTCCATTCGTCATTTTGACCTCGGGAAGCAAAGTTTGACGCCGGAGAGCGAGTTTGTGAAAGTTGTGGTAGTTTTTTTGTTGAAAAAAAACAAATATTATTGTTCAATATCATTGCTAATAGTTTCTTTTCAATTGTTGTTCACATTTACAACAAAAAAATATCAAAACAGTGTAAATAATTCAATTTCGCTTTCCGGCGTCAAACAAGAAACGTCAAAGCTCAACCAGAAAAAGTCCTAAAATTTTCATACGTGCTTTCGTTACTTCTTTCCTTTTTCGTTTCTACACTCCTCACCCAAAATGTCAAAAACACGTATAACGAAACGTACGGAAAAAGAACTGGTCTAATCAGGGTCTTAATAAAATTCAGCGACTGACTTTTACCGAAATCGATGGACCTGTCGCAATGCTCAATTGATGATTTCGAAAGCGCAACCACGTCAAATTTATGTCGCTTATTGAGAGGAAATGCAGCTGTATACTAACGTGCCTGCAGCGCATCAAATTATATAGAACTC
Source organism: Baccha elongata (assembly GCA_951217065.1). Classification (NCBI taxonomy): domain Eukaryota; kingdom Metazoa; phylum Arthropoda; class Insecta; order Diptera; family Syrphidae; genus Baccha; species Baccha elongata. Next base: position 153,402,147 of record OX578272.1, read on the forward strand.
AAAGCTGACATAATCAAAGAGTTCAAACACACTGTCTCTATGAGCGATGTATACAGGCAACTTCAACAACGAATGCCCCGGATAAATAACCACTTGCTTTCCTCCACCGAACCAATTCACCTGGGGGTCAATTCCCGATCTGTGAAATGTGAAATGATAAATTTTATCACGCCTTAGCGTTAAATTCGATTCCCGATTTGTGAAAAAATGAAAACAAACTTCAAAAACTTTTGATAATGATAAATATCTGACCACAGTCAAATCGTTCTGTGAAGAGCAGTGAAAACACGCTAAAAGACCTTACACTAAGAGACAAAAAGGCAAATTAAAATTTAATAGATTGTATTTGATTTTCGTGTTATTATGGTACCGTAGCTCGAGTAAATTTGATTTAATTATGCTTTGTTCTCAATTCTTTTTTCTCAAACTTTGATGTTAAAACATTCGTATTCGAAGCTAATTTTTTTTTTAAATCTGCTTAAATCATCTGATTGAACGTTGTTTTTTCTCTGGGTGTATCATTTAGTACTTTTTAGTACACATAGACAGCTGTTTATCATAATTAGTTCGAGAATCGCATTTAGCGAGTTCATGAAGTGATAAAATGAAAAGCCGCTGTGAAAAGTGAAATGATTAATTTTTTATCACTTCACAGTTTCACAGATCGGAAATTGGCCCTACCAGGAATGATCTTTTTTTAACCTAATTTCGGACGTATTGTGAAGTTCAGAGTTTATTTATCCAGCTGCTCTACAAGAAAGTGAATGTAGGATATTCGGACATTCCACATCTTTTTCATCTTCTATACTAGATGAAAATGGACATGATTCCTTTTAAGATTGCAGTATTAATGAAGTCGAGATTATTTTGTCTAAAGCTAAAACTAATTCAATGAACTGAATTGATATTCAAGTACAAAGGTGATTGAATTTATCAGTAATTTCTTTTTTTTTTACAAATAGATATAAAGGAAAAATATGGTCGGGTGACCATGTTTCTCTCTGTCTAGAGAGATTGTAGATTATGAAATTCTTGTGAGTAAGAAAATCTTTGAGTTTGATAAGTAATTCCTCAAAGGAATTCTGCAAGCAAATATCACTGATTACTAGCTATTCATTTATTTACATTCCCCAAATGCGAATGTACGAATGTCAGTAGACAAGAAGAAAATATCTAATACAGTAATTTCTTACAAATTAATTTGAAAGATATGTGAATTCAGGAACACAGGTGAACATAGAGCAAGAATAAAATTTCTCCAATTAAATTTGAATAGTAAAATTGCATATCAATTCTTTCAGGAGAGCAAAACTCTAAAATTTAAGTAGTTTAAATATATTTATTAAAGAATTATTGTTATCAAGTTTTTTTTTCTAGAAATAAAGATACACGCACCTGTTCAAGTGTTTATTATATCTACATTAAATTATTCCACGTCCTTATCTAACATTTCCATCGTGTTTCAACAATAAATAAATTAAAACAATAAATTCCATTGAAATAGATCAAAATAAAATTGTATTTTTTGTGCGCTGTTATTTTTAATTTTTTTTTTTTCAATGCATTTCAGATTAATTATAGTTTGTTTTTTAATTAAAAGGGAAACCCATTGAGACCGGTAACCATGAGGCGTGTAATAAATCTTTGAAATATATATTCATTCTATAATTATCAATTTTATTTTCTGATTATATTATGAATGGTTGATGTGCATTATCATAAATAAATTTTTTTCAATAAAATAATTCTACCAATTATTCCAATAATTTAAGTTAAGTAAAAAATGTATTGTGTGTGTTTAGTATAGAAAAACGAGGCAAAAAATAAACACAAACCGTCTCAGTGGGATTTTTTTTATATGTAGTAGAGGGGTGTCTCCTGAGTATAAAAATAAAATATTTTCGAAGTCCAGACCCGCGTATTAAGGCCCGAAATTTTGAAGAAAGTTTGAACCTAATTATCTCGAAAACCGTTAGTCTGACAAAAAAACTTTCCGAGCACGAATTTGTAGCAGATAAAATTTCATATCTTTTTTACACACACTTTTAAAATATATCTTTAATATTTTAAAAGTTATAATCAAATAAAAATCAGTGTTTTACTCGTTTAGTATTTGGAGTCGCGGAACTTTATTGTTTTTCATATTACATAAAAAGTGGTAGACAATTTTATAACAAACAAATCTTTATTTTAACTTTTTTATTTGGTCTTTTCTAAAAATTATTTTTATTTTCATCGTATTTCATTCTGAAACACTTATTCGGACAACAAATCAACAAAGAAATCTTGTACCATTTTCTGTTGGAAATCTCTAACTTTTTTTAGAAAAGACCAAATAAAAAAGTAAAAATTAAGAGGTTTGTTTGTTATAAAATTCTCTACCACTTTGGCCTTGACTTTTCTACTAAGCAAACAAAACACTGATTTTTATTGGCTAATAACTTTTCAAATAATAAAGATAAATTAAAAAAATCTATGAAAAAAAGATGAGAAATTTTATTTTCTACAAATTTGTGTAACGGTTTTCGAGATAATTAGGTTCAAAATTTCTTTACACAATCTCCATATGAAATTAATTCTCACCTTTAGTGGGAATTTACTTCACCAGAAAAAAAAGTGAAATTAGTTCCCACTAGTGGTGAAGTTAGTTCCCGTGAAGTAAGTTCCCTGCACCAAAATTGCCACCCAGTTTAACGATTATATAAACCAATACATTATTTACTTATGGTTTACATAATGTATGCAAAAGAATGCAAGACAATGAAAGAGATTCTATACGAATACCAATACATGTATAGAACTTTACTTTAGTTGAAAACTTTTTATACGAAGAATTATTTTTGTATTTTCTTTGTTGTACAATATTAAGTTTATTTCCTTCATTTACAATGATTATAGACTGTACATCTAAAAAAAAGAGCACTTGTATAACGCAGACATACGGACATTCTACAAAACCAACACAATTTAATTCAAATACATTAAGATTTGGTTATACACAAAACTCAAATTTCAATTCGGCATTAATATTTCATTAGTTTTAACACAATTGAATATTGTTTTATATAACATAAGTACTCTGGGATTTAACAACAAGGATTCTATTTGTGTCAAATTATATTGATGCAAATTTATCTTTCACAAAATTATCGCAAATATGTTTACATACAGCCCTTGGGAATTGAAAGCCTTACACTTTGATTTAAACACTATTGAAGGTGTTACATTTACGCCTTCTGATACATCAAGAATGAAGTCTACCAATTTCAAATATATTGATAGTTGATTTGTATAGTTTTGCCCACAAGGGACAAACTTTCAGTTTGTTGCAAATCATGTTGATATATAGATAGAACAATTTCCGGAAAACTAAAATCGGTAAGCTTCAACAGACAAACATATTTACATACATAGGTATTACGTTCCTTGAAATAACATTGAAATTATACAAAAAATACATCAATGACAATGGAGAAGAAATTAAATTTAATATCGAAAACCTCATCACAATGGAATTCATTTTGTATTTTATTGTAAGCCAAAAAAATATAAAGTGATTTGCATTTTTTTTTATTAATATACCTTAATATACCTTTCTATACCAAAAGCTCTTTTTTACGTCTTAATTTCGTCCTGAAGACTAGTAAAACAAGAGACCCCTTACAAATCTGATATTTAACTACCTATACTATATTATGTGCGCGCATCTTTTTATTATGTTGACAGAAGTATTAAATCATACTAAAGAGAAAAATAACGCAGGCAATATATATTCATAATATAGGTATATATATTTATGTATAGTGCTTTGCGTGCTTATCGTAACTAAATTATATGCTTCAACAATTTGTTTGACTCTTTTCTTTTCTCATCTTCAATTTGACATCCTCAACCGCTGGTATAATTAGAAGTTGAAAGCCCTTCATCTTTAATTACATAAAAGACTTGAACTTTTCTAAGTGAATAAAATTCTAATAACCTCTGTCAATAGGTAACTATATATACTGTACATTTCCATAGGTACTTTAAATTTCAATATAGATGAGAGGTGGCATTTTGTATCTCGTTTCCAAATGGCAGTTCTTTGAAATTAAAAAACAAAGGAAGTATTTACCGACGAACTTTAAAGAGGATAAGTAAAATTTCTATGATACAAATTGTATAGCAAATCTTTTATTACAGTACTAATTTCCGATCAACAATTTTCAAAACAGTTTAACTTAATAAAAATTTCACCGAAGCTAAAACTTCTTGTTCTTAATAGAACCTTTGTATATCTATTTAAAAAAAAAGAGCAACAGATTTATTTTTTTTAACACAACTAATAAGCGGCAAAAAGCGGCAAATTCAGCACTTTAAAATAAAGAATTATATTATAAAATATAAAATATAAAATATAAAATATAAAATATAAAATATAAAATATAAAATATAAAATATAAAATATAAAATAAAAAATATAAAACATAAAATATAAAATATAAAATATAAAATATTAAATATAAAATATATAATATAAAATATAAAATATAAAATATAAAATATAAAATATAAAATATAAAATATAAAATATAAAATATAAAATATAAAATATAAAATATAAAATATAAAATATATAATATAAAATATAAAATATAAAATATAAAATATAAAATATAAAATATAAAATATAAAATATAAAATATAAAATATAAAATATAAAATATAAAATATAAAATATAAAATATAAAATATAAAATATAAAATATAAAATATAATATATAAAATATAAAATATAAAATATAAAATTTAAAATATAAAATATAAAATATAAAATAAAAAATATAAAACATAAAATATAAAATATAAAATATAAAATATTAAATATAAAATATAAAATATAAAATATAAAATATAAAATATAAAATATAAAATATAAAATATAAAATATAAAATATAAAATATAAAATATAAAATATAAAATATAAAATATAAAATATAAAATATAAAATATAAAATACAAAATATAAAATATCAAATATAAAACATAATTTTTTTCATTGCCATGCGTTTTAAAAATCAGAAAAGTTGTAACACCCTTGTTTTGGAATTTCGATGTAACAGAAAATTCTTTCATTTAAAAATGTTCTTAATTTCGGAAAATCTAAGCAATTCATTTATTGAATGTCAAATTGGTTCCAGAAAGCATAATGCCAAACTTTATATCAGCACAGAGTGCGAGCGCTCTGCAAAAAACAACATTCTGCTTAACTAATATGGTTTTTCATTGGGAACTTCAGATATTGCTCTAAGATTTCAGATTTTTGTTGCGGAATGAAACGCAAAAAGATTTTTTTATTTTATTTTTGTGGGTATCATTTTATGTTTGCTCATTTATAAATTGGCGGGAGGGAGACAAACTGAGTTCGCACTAACTTGACAAGTTGACATTCTCGCACATTGTTGTGTATGTGAAAGTAGATGAAAAAATCTCTACATTCAATAAATAAATTGCTAAGATTTTTCGAAATTAAGAGCATTGGACTTTTTAAATGAAAGAATTTTCTATTTTAACGAAATTCCAAAATAAGAGTGTTAGAACTTTTCTGATTTTTATAACGCAATACCATGGCAATTAAAACCAACCTTATAAAATGCTTTTAATATTTTTCCAAAATATTTTCGTTTTTTTTTTTTAATTTTAAAACCATAAAACCCAATTACATCCATCTGTCATTTTAAGCTATTCAAAACAAAGTTGAAACAAAAATAACTTTCAATTTATCGCAAATTGACAGACGATAAAACCCCAACAAAACACTTGACGAGCTGGAAAACTAAAACAATAACATTAAATTGATATTTTGGTGTGAAACATTTCAAATAATGAAAATCTATTTTAACTTATATATAAAGCAATAATACCACCACTGTTGAGGCAAACCATAACCACGCAATACTAGTTTCCACTTTTTGAACATTTACATGTTTTATTAGGTTTTCAGAAATATTTTCGAAATTTTATTGATGATTGCGTTGGTTTGTTTAACGACTGTTTTAATTGCGTTTACCGATAGAACATCAGCTTATATCAAACCTAACTTCAAAGTTAGTTGTTTGCAACCCTTAAAAATAACAACGTAAAAGACATAACGTAGGGTGGCATTTTTGTGCTTTAGATTTATCTCAATCAAATGTTTTTGATATCAAAGTTCTTTTCATTTTATTGCCATTGGTATGAATGATGGCAGTCGATGTGGGAAATATTTTCGCAGGTTTTTATTTTTTAAAGCAGCGTTTTAATATGATTTTTTAAAAACAACATATTTTAAAATAAATATTAATAGCAAGATACCAAAACTTTGCCCATTGAAGTTTTAATGTTTTTATAACCAAAGGAGTGTTGAAGAATATTGAATGAAAATGGGAGAACTTTTTTGCGCTGTTTGATCTAAGGATATTTATTGGGTTATTAAATCTTTAAATAGATTTAAGAATTCTTAAGCGTTACTCGATTTTTCCTTGAAACGGATTAAAAATCATACTAAGTAGATAAAAGATGAATGTCCTGGAATTCCTTTTAGCAGAATTCAATACACCGAATTCGCAGGATTAAAGTATTTAAACTCCCTCTCCGAAGAAGAATTTCGGGATAATTCTGTATCCCGAAATTTTCTAGATCTACTCTTTAGTATGTAGCAAAATTCTGTAGGTATAATATTATTATGGGCATCAAAGTATTTAAACTCGCTCTACGGGCTACGAAGTCATTCCCGCTCACATAACTTTGTTGGTTCATCAAATTGATGAAACTGAATGCCTACCTAACTATTCTAATAATAAAAGTTTATTTAGGCAATAATGTTGTAACATCGATAATAAATATGAGTCGCTTAGAAAATAATGTATGCGAATTAAATTTATCAATACAGAATGTTTTGTGAGAAGAATCAATGAAGATATTAATGTTTGAAATTGAAAAAAAAAAAAAAAAAAAAAAAATGACCCGAAGAGAATCCTTCTTTCTTCTTAAGATTTATTTATAGCATTTTTAGTGTGACATCATTTTTACGATCCAATAATTTTGCGTTGACAAAATAATTTCAACCGCCCGAAAATACAAAAGAGCGATTTTTTTATTACAATATTACACGACACAAGTAAATATAATCACTGAAAAGATTATTTCATCTGGAATGTAGTTTTTGTTTTTGTTTTTGAGCAAGAGGTGTAAGTTGTAACGATGCGTTACTAATAATAAAAGAAAAAAAAATCCAAGGGGGGGGGTGGCGACAACCCCTTTAAAATATTAAATGATGATGCCCCTGTCTGTTTTACCGCCGTCCCTGGGTTGTTGAGAACAGCAATAGCACATGACCATATAAGTCATACTTGATGAAAGCGACAAAAACCTATACCGAAACCGACGGGCATAGCCATGCAACGACAAGCGTGCCACTGACTTTTTCGCTACACCACTACTGTGGAAGCCTAGATTGAAACATTGTACAATTTAAGGAAAATAAATGATAAATAAAAATTCATTTAAACATAGTCTAAAATTTATACTCACCAAGATGATTGACTTGCGAAAATCACCTGAAATAATAAAAAAAAGATTATGATCAAAAACAAGTCGGTTGTTTATATAAAACAAAAAATTAAAAACAAACATTTTTAAATGATTAAGTTATGTTACATAGCAGTAAATGAATAGCAAAAAAATGCATTATTTACTGTTCTTTATTCAAAAAAAAAAAAAAAGCCTTCCACTAAAATAACTGTTCTTAATCTTCTAAATAATATTGAAATGCATTAGCAGCTTTGTCACAACTGTCCGTACATATTGCTTCCAAAGCTGACTGCAGAAGTTGTTAAACTATAGATGAGTTCCAAAAAGTTCGTGTACCTTCTCGAAACTCTTTTTCTTATACATTTTCAGCATAAGAGCCTTCCTGTCAATAGTTTCGAACGCAATCTATAATCTATGAAAAAACTCTTAAGTTTCCTTTTAAATCCCATAAATAATTCAGCAATGTTAGTTAATAAATAAATTTCGATTGTCGAATAGTTCTTAATACACAACTACATAGTTTTTTTCCAGTTATTTTTTTTTTCTTTGATTCACCCAATAACTTCGCCATCAAGGATTGTTTGATGTAGATGGATGGCATCTTCAATTAATGTCTTTTAGAAACAAAACCAAACCAAAAGATCTCAAATCAAACTTTAAACTTTCTTTGTTTGAATTTAATATAATGGAATTAATTTTACATCTTTATCTTTTCCTATTGTCAATTTTATTACAAACGTATAGCATTACCAATGCGTAAATGATTTACACGAAAACTAAAAGCTTAACAAATTCTGTCTAAGCTAACTTCATAACATCAAATCAAATGAAATTAATTGTCTTTTAAATAAATTTTCCGATATGATAACTAGAAAGGATTACGAAAGAGATCTTATCAACCTTACAAGAAGCAAGTAATGTTTTCTATAATTAAAAGATTCGCCTTATACAAAATTGGTTGCCTGTAGGATAAAAATTCGGTTTAGAATCAGAAATAATTAAAATTAATGTCTAATGAAAGTTTTACGTTCAATGAAAAGTTTTGTAGGTTGAAAATGAGATAATTCAATGTGGGTTGTCGTAAACGTTGGTTATCTAGATTGACAATGTAGTTAAGTTTAGTTTTGAATTATATGCAGGTTTTTTGTTTTTATGTACGAACATAATACCGCGTGGTTCTACTATTTTCCAGACAAACTCTTCATTATCAATTTATAGACCTGAATTATGTGTTCGTTTCGACAATAATGAAGAAAATAAAGCGGAATTAAAGAGATATGTCGTGGAATTGGAAATAAAGATATATGTCATGAAAATTTTGATTATGATTTTGTTCCACTTTATCAATATACAACATTTATTTTTCGAAACAATAAATTCAAAACGCTCGATATCTCTATTTTTTTTTTTTGGGCGAAACATTATTTGTGGATCTTTTGTGGATCTTTCAAAATTACCTACTTGTATAGAAAATATTTTTCCTTAAAACTAAAAAAAAAAAATATATCTAATTTTTACGACCAACGTCAAGAAAATCGCACTATCGCCTTTTTAGAAATGGCGGACAACACATACACTTTTTTGTGTAAACTTTCTGGATTAAGACTTTCCAAATGGTAGGTACTCTTTAAAACAAAAATATGATCTCGATCACAGTATTTCTTTGCAGTTATTTGTTAATTTTTCTACTTATGTAATGTAACAGGACTTAAAACAAAATTGGAAATTAGAAAGAAGAGATTTATAAATCCTAATATTAAAATTTTATTCTATAAATTAAAAAAAAAACTTTATTGAAAAAAAAAAGAACTTACCTTTCATAGATGCCCTTTTATTTCAAAATAAAAAAAAACATAGGTACATTAATAGGCCGAATGTTACCCTTCTCACACTTTTACAGGCAGCGGAACAGGTCCGCCATCACGACAACCCGAAGTAATTATCGAACCCAACAAAAAACTATAAAAACCGCATCAACACAATATTTTATGCAAATAAAACTATTTCAATAAACGTATTCGTTCTAAATTATTAATATAAACGATCTTTACACATTAATTTACAAAGATATTTAATTTTCAAAATTTTATACACCCAATTTAAACACAAAAACTAATATTTCTTAAGAATACTCGCGGAACAAGTAGATTATTGACAAAATGACAACACGGCCAGCCAGCCAGACAATAGAGAGAAAGATAACAAGAGAGTGCAATAGTTCTCTGTTTGAATTCTTTGTTGGCCGGTCACACCACAAGAAAGCATGTATAGGTGAAACGTGAAAACACCACAGTTGTAAAATTGTATGTGTTGTTTTCATTGTGATGCAATTCAAATCATTCAAAGTATTCACAACCATGAAAAGAATGAAAGGTAATGAATTTTGAGGTAAAGACTAATGAGAGTGATAAAAATTACATATATTTATTCACTTAAAAGTAATAAATATACGATGTCTGGGTGGGCAGAAGAATGAGCAATTCAGCATAGAAAAGCCATCGCCTTTGAACAATTGAACTTAAATAAATATAAGTATTTGAAAACCACCAAACTTTATTTCTTGAAACGACATAATTTGATATCGAACCAAGAAATATTAGCATCTCAACAACATTTAAAATTCCTGAAATCATAACGTTTAAAAGCACTCATAACGTTTAAAAGAGAGCAACAAACAGAACAGATGAACGACTGGACTTATGCCCAGTTGCACCAAAATACACTTAAAAGCGTTTTAGTTAACGGGGTAGTAAAATGTATTGGCATTATAACTTAAAATGGGTTTCACCGCCGTTAATTCCATCCCCGGATTTTTATTGACCACACTTGGGTCTCTTTCATTAGAGTAAACGAGAGGAGAGCATATCAATCGAAAAATTTCAACATTCTCTTTGTCTTGCATTTTTAAGTCGCCATTAAAATTTATTTGGAACAAAATGGAACTTCAGTGTATTGGCTCTTTTTAAACTGAAAGTGGTTGGTGCAATTAAAAAATGCCATTTTAAGATTTAACATCCCAATAAATATTTAAAAGTGTTTGGACAAACTGACCATTAGACATCGTAATGCTTTATTTTCGCAACTATTTCGCCACAAAACAGCGAATATTTGTAAAAATTATGTATGTACATATATATTTAATAAATTCAATCGGTTTTGTTTAAATCAAGATACAAACTGTACGTCTTGCAGTGACTTGCATTTGCATTAAATGAAAATTGACTTGTACCCTTGGTTCAGCTGGAAATTTCAAATGTCCCCCAGTCGTTTTTTAAAATGCTTCGAACAAGGGTATCAATATTGAAACAATAGAGCAACTAACATGTTACATAAGTATCGTGACCCGTCGGTATCGGTATACTTTTCCGCAGCGGAATTTGTAACGATAAATGGTATTAAAAATAAACGTATTTAAAAAAAATAAGGGTCCTGGGATGCAACCCTTTAAAACTTCATTAATTTTCCTCATAAAAACTTGCATTTTGACACCTTTGAAATGTGAACAGACTACAGAGTATTACTGCTGAGTGAAATGAAGTTTCATTGCGCCATCTAGGGTGAAATTACTAAATTCCTGTAAACTGATATCAGACATTGAATAGGAAATGTAATATGGAAAATGATTAAAGCAATGATTAATATTTAAAATAAATTTAAAGTTACTATTTGAAAACTGAGCTTGATGTTCAAGTTTCTGTAAACTTTGTCTAATTCTTGTAAATTTTGTTTGTCAATTAATTATATATATATATATATATATATATATATACATACGTATATATATATATATATATATATATATATATTTGTTTAAATAAGAACCAGACACCTTACAAAACTCACAGCACTGTCTTAAACTCTTTCGCCAGTTATGTCAGCAAAAGAGCAGTTGAAGAACGATTTGAAAGTGCAATTCCATGAATGCACAAATATGTATACATTCATGAATCAAAAAAAAAAGTAAGAATATCTATTGGAGGAAATAAAACTCAAGTGAAAATCCTTTTGTGAGACTCTAGGCGTTGGCTTCTGCTCTCGATTATTATTCTACTTGAAACAATATTCTGCATCCTGCCCTATGGTCTTGTCGGTGTTGTTAAGGACACAGAAGTTCTTTTAAACCATCCACAAAGCGAAACAACAAGTACGGTAAGATATATATAAAAAAAATAAAGGTAAAAGTTCTCTGTCATTGAACTGATGGCCTATTGTATTTTACCTGTGGGTGTTGAAACAAAGGACGCAGCACAAAGTTTCAATGATAACAAGATGTGCTGTTGTTTTTATCAAAGCTTTTTGTCATGACGGACTGTCGTTTGTTGTGACTGTTTGCGTGGGTCTATCTTTTTTATCAACCTTTTTGTTGATCCGCATGAGTGTTTGCGGTTGGCGGGGTAGAAATAATTGTTTGTGTAACTTTTATAGAACTGTTGAGACAGTAAATATAATTTTTAGATGGTTATATTTTTTTTTTGTATTAGAATTTAACCCCAAACTTGTTTACACATTATTTGGTGAAACTGATGTGTATTTTAAAGCTGAAATAAGATATACATAAATTTATTTTAATGAGGTGCAGTTATGATGATTTCTGCAAATTTTTAATCGGAGATGATGAACAAAATGCACCAGTTTGCCAAATTAACTTTTTGAAGGATGATGACAGACAACAATCCCGTAAAATGGCTCAAAAATAATAGAACTACCAAAGATGATGGCTTGTTGGCCGGACTGCTAAATGAGATGTTCATAAGTCATAAAAATATATAGTACATATGAAGCTCTGCATCGTATTTCCGATTCTAAAAAAAAAGTTATTGAATATCGCAAAAAGAATCTTATTTTCTGTGTGTTATACCAAACAATTAAAATTCAAACAACATATCAGAACTCTCCAAATGATTAATTCGTATAATAAAAAAGAAATTTCATTTGCACTATTAAAATACCACCTTTTATTTTGGTTCCCCTTGTATCAATCGAACTAAATATAAACATATCTTTAAAACTATGTACAGCTGTGACTGTGATTACTTTTTGACAAAAGAACGCATATCGGTTTATTCATTCATATTGTAGCAAACACACTTTGTGGCCAACAAAACTGAGATACAATTTTTGACAAAACTTTCTATATAAACCGACAGTTGCAACTGTCTTTAACTATTTTTTCTTTAAATACAATTGAAGTCATAATAAAGCAAAAAAAAATAAATTAAAAAAATTAAATAAAAGATCCAAAAGGACCTACATAACTCAATTCTAATAAAAAAAAATTTAAAATATGTAAAAGGGTTCTGAAAAAAATTTTATTTCTCTTGCAAATTTAAGTCCAATAATAATTTTTCAAAGAGAATAGCTCATCTATTTTACATTACAACGAGTTTTTATTTTGTATTATTTAATGGACTGAAAAAAAAAACGCCAATATCCTTGTAACTGTCAGTCACACCGGCTAATGACTGATTTATTTATATATGTTTTCACCTGATTAATGAGAATTGGCTACCATCACGTATTTTACCATCGAAAATATACACAAAACTTCAGAAATAGGAAAAATTCGAAATAAAATTCCGTACACGTTCCATGGACCCACTAAGCACTGAGCAGCTGACATTCGATAATAATAGATCGATTGACATGTCCTTATATTGGTATATGGATGGATTTGGTCATTGAAAATGTTGAAAATACAAAAATGACTCTCCATCGACACTAATAACATATAATTTATTTTTGATCACTTTTTGATGATAACATTTATTTTACATTAATAAATGTGAACAAATTGTGTTGTTAGAAAAAGGTAACGAGAAAAAGCATTCAGCAAAATATAAGTCGACACTAAATTTGAAAAAAATTAAGAATTCGATTAATATTATTGATAAATCAATTTTACTATCACACCGACACGTGACGACGCGACTGTGATGTCAAACAACATCCTCTTGTCAAAATGATGAAAGCTTTTGGTTCTTCAACAAATACCAATATTTTGTTTCAGTTCAATCCGTTGTGCCCTGTTAAATCAACAAAAAAAACTTTCAATCATATTGAAAAACGTTTCGAGGAATCGCCATAACAAATGTTTAGTTTTAGGGCTGTTTGTTTAGCCAACAAAGAGAACTGTTTGGTGTACAGAAATAATTTGTCTCAATATGTTCATTGCATAAGATGTTTTAAAAATTTATAGAATTTTGATTAGATTCAGATACAAAGGATGCTGGGACACCGTTGTAGGATAAATTTTATACAATTTGCTTCAAAAGGAAAATAATATTTAAAAAAAACAATACCGAAAACAGCAGTGTAATAAGAAACCTTGACATTTGAAAAAATAGGCAAATGTCAATGCTATGGCTTAGTTATCAATAAATTAAAAAATAAACTTGTAGATCGTGCTGCAGTCGTACAATTTCCATACTTAGTTCGTGTGTCAATTGCATTAAAAGAAGGACCAAATTACGACACTTGTGTCTTTGTTTAGTTTAGTGAATATAAACGTTCAAAATTAATCCTGCCCTGGAACAGGCAAACTTTTTAGTCATTGTATTATTCGTTAAGAACTAACGATAATTCTAATCATCGAAACCCCGGATTTTTATTAAATTTTATCTACCATCGTGGAGCTATAATATGAGGACCGTTTTTGAAAAACTCGACAAAAAAAATTTAATGAGGAACTCTAATTTGTGCTGTAAATTTTTTTTTTTGTTGAGTTTTGCAAAAACGGTCCTCAATCGTCGAATGTATTTTTTTCCAAAAAAAAAATTGCTTGTTTGTACGAAAAGATGACCGTGGGGGAAATTTCATGTTGTAGCACCCATCCTCCTGAATCAACATTAATAACTTATATACTTATGAATGAACTTATTATTTGAACTTATTATTTAATGAATTAACTTATATTATATAAAAATTTCTCAAATTACCTACATTAATTTTCTATGTTAAAATCATAAGCAACACATTTTATTATACCACATACAACTGAAAAGTGTAAAGTAAAACCAAACCAAACACATATTTATGAACACAAAAATATTCTAATGTGCCACTGAAAAATCATATAAAAGGCCGAACGAAATGTAAAAATATCGCAGTCTTGTGAATAAAATCAATGAGTCAGCATTCAACGTTAGTTGGAGTAACTTCTTGTTTTATTTTGCAACCTGTACCTAGTCGTCGACAAGCAGTAGACGGTCTGAACATTTTTGGTCGCCCGGCTCACGGCTGTGCTTCCCCCACTCTTTCGCTGCCGTTTTTTTTTCGTCGCTTCATCGATAAGCAGTAGACGGGCTGAACAATTATTTGGTCGCCCGGCTTTGATTCTTCCACTCCTTCGTTTCGCCGCTAAAGGGGAAGATAATCGTCAAAACGTCATACCACTGATACCAGTAGACAGGCTCAACAGAATTTTGGTCGCCCGGCTCTAGTCATCGTGCATTTAAAACTCGGGACGACACGTCACGTCGAACACCCAACCACAACCCAACCCCAAGAGCAACACCATCACGCTTCAATGTTAAATTAAATTTATATTCTTACATTACATTAAAAGGCAACTATTTTTTTTACAAATTGAAATTAATTTAAGCTAGCATGATCCTACGACCTATTATTGTATAATTTTCAAAATACCTTTTCAGTTTTAGAAAAATGCTAAGATGGATCAACTTTTGGGAAAAATGCTTCATACGACGAAATTATAATCAAAATTGTAAGAACTATTTTTATAACATTTTTTTTTTTAATTCATATGATAGCAACATATCGAATAAGACCGTCATCTTTCAGTTTTCAGAAATATATGTATATTTTTGTCTACTGTTCAAAAAAAACTTTTCAATATGGATTTCCAAGAAACTTGACTTCATCATGTCCCATATCCTTTATACATTCTAACGCAAAGATACTTACGTAAACAGTTCTTACTTTGATAGATTAAAGCATTTTTCTGACCAAAACTTCATTGCCAGAAACTATTCCATTTGACATGACATCTAAAAAAAAACTAACTTCAGCCAAAAAAAAAAAAAAAATGGTTCACTCAAAGCATAGAAATTTATGAGCCTTACTCAAGCGTACAACATTTTTCCTTAGAGAATAAGTTTTTTTTTTTTTTTTTTCTTCAACAATGTACTTCTCGACTGAAGACCATTTCGAGCAGAAAATATTCCACTTGTGTACATATTATTTGCACAGTTCTATGCCCTTATGGCAGTCTAGTTGCAATGACAATATTGAAAAGCTGAACGTTGTGTGCAGTTTTGAAGAAAAAAAAAACATATATAAACCTCTCTCTCAGTATCCATATATGAGTTTCTTGGAAGAAAGTGAATTAGGTTGGAAAAGAAGAAAACTGTTTTCTTAGATAACTTGGATATACTTGGATGTAGGTCGGAAGTGTCGGAAGAAATATTTTAAAATTTATGAAATTGCATTATTACTCTTATTTTCTTAGGAAATGAAAGAAAATAATACGAAGAACTCTGTATAGGATAAGATCGGACTCAGATTAAAATAACCACAAAATATGATAAGGAGAAGTTGAAGATGGACACGTTCAATTTAATATCTTTCTTTGCTCTTGTTATATGACACATGAGTGCAGTCAGACTTAGAAGATTGTTATGATTGTGTTATGACTTAAATAAAGAATAATATAACTTTTTGGATTGCATATTATCTTGTTCTTACGTATTTAAGATATTAAATTTAATAACTTGGAATAAGAACATTAGTTTTGAGTTAAATAAGAAAGTGATATTAGTCTGGTATTCTGACAAGGAAAAAAACTATTCGTTCGCAAAATTTGCTGCTAAGTTAACTATGCCAGAAAGTGTTTTGGCTCCTTCTTGATAAATTAATAGGTTTTTGTGCTCGTATAGTTCCAAATTAGCTAAACGGATAGTATTTGTTTTAAAGAAATGTTTTTCAATGCTGGGTAAACCATCAGCTTTCTAAGATCTTTGAAAACGAAATGAAGGAAATCTTCTTTTTATAACTATCGAAGGATTAAACTTAAGTCCTTTCGAAATTGATGAAAACGCTGATTGTTTATCAGCCGAAGAAATATCGAGTGCATCATGAAATTCTCGGAAATAAGTCTTTTCTGATGGTTTATATTTTCTAACTAAAGTAATATCATTACGTTTGATATTTCAAAATTATTTAACAGAGTTTTGGATCGAACTCTTATACCGAAAATGCATGTTTGCTATTGACGAATCTCTGATTCGTTAGATGGTATAGATTGGTTAAAAATACGAAATTCACAAAAAGATGTTGGAGTCTCACAAGGCTCCGTTTTCTCCTACTCTCTTCCTAGTTTATTTTTTATTAAAGAATTTTGTCTGAAACAGCTGTTACTTATACCGATGAATTGCTTTGGTGACAATATAACCTTTTTTTTATATATGGGATTCCTAAATCCGGCAACGTATGATAAGATTATTGAATTCTGGTCTTCATAGTTTCTGCAACGAAACAAGAAATTTTCTTCCCATATTTATATATACCACAACGATGTGCTTATGATATTAATACCATGTTGCGTTTAGCTTAGCAGCTGCATATAAATGCAAATTCTGATCTGGTAAACTGATAAAACTTCAATAGAAAATGTTGAACGCATGTCGCAAGCCAAAAAATATACTATGGATGATGTAAATTTTCTTACGTAATTGCAAAAAAAAAAAATACTAATTCTTTCATTGAAATCTAGAATCAACTTTACTACACGAATTTCGCTGTTTCATTTAATTTTTATAACAAAAAAGTCCATGCAAAACTTAGCAGTTCATAACATTGTACAGCTGTTTTGCATATATACTCGTATTCAGCTTAACTGTGGCACCATCTTCTTGGAATCATAACGCAGTTCCTCACTTTTATTGCTTCCGACTATGATGATGATAACATTAAATCAGTTTTATAGCTGAAAAGTAGGATTTTCTTCCTGAAGTACTTCCTTAGTAATAAAATGCTAAAGTATTTTGCATAGTTAGATATCAGAACACTTAAATTTTGACATACCAAGAAAAACATCATTGTCTATTTCGGCATATTTTTTTTAATTTTTAAAAAAGAAATGTCGTCATAATTACGCTGGCTGGCGTGCCCTTGAAAGCAGACATAAATCTAGAGAACAAGTCTTGGACAATGATGTGTTTATCATCGAAAATTCTACAGGAAATAGTAGAGACAGTGGGAGCTGCTTCTGGGATTTGCTCCAATCATGAAGTAAAAGTCGAAGAGTTACTTTATCACAACAAAAATATGTCTCAGGAAACAATTAAAACAGTTTACCAATGCACTCAATAATCCATATTATTTGTGCTGCACCCTATTCAGAAAAGGGAGAAGATAACTGCAATTCGTCGGTCGATAAGCCTTTTTCAAATTATAGTATTCGAATAGATTCTCAATAGATCTACAACTCATCGATGTATTCAAATTGCTTTCATCAGATTCGTAAGAAGGATTCATATGAAAAGAAATCCAGATTCTAACTCAGACATCTTGTTCTGCACGCTAACTATACTACACCCCTTATAGCAACCCTAATATGTGGATTAACATAAAAATCCAGACGAAAATTTTCAGTTATAAATATATAAAGATATTATTTCAACCTCAATTTTTAACATAAATTCAATACATGGCTGACTGAGGAAGTGCAAATTGCACTGGATTATATTTCCAGATTTTTACTTCTGGCAAAAAATACGAATCTCAGAAAGCAAACCTAGTGTCAGGACTGCTAGATAATTAATAAATTTAGTATCGATTTCAATTAAAATAATATTGGTAGATAAGCTTCTGCTAGGTTTCTTTTCATAGTCAGTATGGTACTAAAACCCTTGCAATATGTTAAATTGTTTTCTCTTTATTTCTAATAATGACTGAGAGCAATATTTTAGTAAACATGCGCAGTTGGTAAATTGTTATGAAGAAAAGACAAGCTTTCATAACAGAATCTCTTATTTCGGGAAAATTTGGGTGTCAACCATCACCTACCTCATGGTTTTTTCAGTTAAAAAAAATTAAGAGTTCCATGATGTAAAAGCATTTTAAGGATATTGTATTGTATATGGAACAAATCATGTTGTATATATATTTATTGAAATGTATGTATAAAGTAAAGAAATAATCATGAAAAATGGGGTATAGTTTTCCTCAACATTCTGTAACTCTCAACCAGTATAACCATATATATGAAAGCCTGACATCAAATCAGTTCAACTGTACCGGTCTATTGTTTTGGCTTATCTCGGTATATAGGATTTCAAATAAGAGCTCACTTCTAAATACTTACGAGGAATATGGATGCCAATTTATTTATATATTTTACAGATAGACATTTAGATAGAATACGATGACTGTGGGTTTGTGCAGTAAAACTCTGAATCGTAATGGTCAAAGATAATTCAATGGACAGATGAACGGAACGGAGCAGAAAATCCGGATGTAAAGAGAAAAAAATAGAAAATATAAAAGACTGAACATTATTGTTGACGGGTTGGGATTGGGATTTAGAGGGCACTCTTTTACGCTATTTTAGTGTTGGAAGGCGAGCTTGCGGAAATCCGCTAACGGAACAAAGATGGAAAAAATTTCATTTATTGGTTGTGTAAGCAAAGCTGATCAAGATAATAAAAACGAATGAAATGGTTGTTTTTATATCTGAAAGCTATTGGGAATCAACTTGGTGAAAGAAAACTTAATTAGAAATTAAAATTTATCACGAAAGAGAATGATTGATTGTTTTCTTACTATTTCGTTATTTTTTTGTTTCTAACAAACTAAATCAACTAATAAAGAATCTGCGACAAAAACATTACATCGTGCAATAAATTGCCTACTTAAATTCGCAATCTGCAACAATCAATATAATAAGTGAATTAGTCGAAAATCGAATGTACGACACGACACAAGTGTTAGCAAACATTTTCAATCACTTTTCTTCAACCAAATGAACAGAAATGAACTAAACTCCATAAAAATAACTCCATAGTATTATTAGCAACTTGGAATAATGTAACATTAGTTTCTGATGAAACAGTGAATTCACCAACGGTGCGGTGGTACAATCCAGCAAGCAGGCGAAATGCTGACTGCAACAGAATACCACTAAATAGTAGGTAGTTCGAAAAGAAACGACACCATTTCGTTCAAGGATGGCTGAAAAAAAAAAGCATTAATAGGTATCATTATTCTTAGCGGAACATTCAGTGGAACATTGTAGGTATCCTCAATTAGATAAGAACTATATAGCAACGCACACAAAACCTCGCACAAAACCTTGGTTTTTATCATGATTCTGTCTTGCGACCCAACATATGTATTAATTGATTCGAATTATCCAAAGATCGAAAAATAAAAAAATAAAAACATAGTCAAATATTAATTTCCTATTAGCTCAAAGTAAATTTGACAAATTGTCATTTTGTCTTCATTCCACAACTAGCCTGCGCTTTATTCTTCGCATTCATCACTATTTATCTAAAGAAATCTTAACTAATTTCGGGTTAATAATGTCGAATCATCAAGATAATTTGTCCCAACAAGGACGAATATAATTCAAAGGAAGGACAAGGCAACATCAATCTGTGATCGCTATTTCATCATTAATTTGTTTTCTATATACATACATAAATATGTATAAGAAAATATTCACTAATGATTTCTTTCTCCATTCACAAAGTACCACACACATGCATCCATATTTATTGCGAAGGCAACCATCATAGGAGAATGATGAGACTATATATTGAAAGGAACCGACGTTGTGATTATTTTTTTTTTTAGCAAAATATTTTTCTTTCAGGATAATCTGCTCAATGAGCACATCAAGAAAGTGATTGTATACATTTTGCTGATTGATATAATTTAAGAAACAAATTACTGCCATCGATTGGATAAAAATTTGCAAGATGTAATATGGTTACACATACGAACGTTTAATATTTAATATTTTATTTCTGGGGTATTGAAATTGTCTAACTAAAGGTAGGTATACCAACATTATAATATATTTTTAGAATCCAAAAAACCTCCCCCAAGAGGTTTGTATTACATATTCAAATCAGTTAAAAACAAGCGATATCCTTGTGCTTTTATTAAATTCTGGATTATATTACAAGGAAGCAAAATGTTTTCACATGTTTGAATATAATTTTTTTTGGTTAGCATGTTGCAAAGGTATAACATGAAAAAAAAAATACTTTTCCCGGAGAAGCGAAACAATATCAGTACCTACGGCAAAACATGTTCTTCTCTTTTCTGGTTAAGATGAACATTTTCTACTTTTAGGAATCCTTGAAAAATTTTAATGTTTTATTTTTCGTATACGAGTCAATTGGGTCCTTAAGCTAAATTTCTTAATAAAATTTTATGTTTTACTTTTCTTATTTTCAAGAATGTAATTGCATGACAATTGCTTCTTTAATGGCAAAAAGTGGTTTACAGTGTTAAATGGAATTCAGGATAACATTTATTGAGATCTTTATCTAAAGCTATTCGCTAATAGTAACACAAATCTCAACAAATGGAAACTAGTCGAATTACTTCGTATTAACACGTCTGTAAGATAGCGAATACAAAACAGGAATTTTTTTTAGATCATTATGACTTTTTGTTGAGTTTCGTTAAGTTTTCTCTAACACATGCTCCCACTTACGAAAAAAAGCGATCTCATTACTCATTTGCGTTTGCTGAAGCGAATTTTACATTAAATTTAAAATTAATTATTAAATCCAACAAAAAATGCCATGTGCAGAAGATAACGACTCTCTTTTGCTGCTTTCTTACGCAGTTTTATGACCTCAAATATTTCTTCATTAGATAACTAGCTGACCCGCCAGACATTGTTCTGTCTCTTCCTATTTTTTTATTATATATGTAGGCACATATGACAGATTCGTGAAAAAAAAACTATTCAGCCCTATTCAGCCCTAATATATTAGGGAATCGGACGAATGAGTTGCGGAGGAAGTCTTACTAACTTTCGGTAGATTTGCTATTAGCGAATCCGCAAGCCATACGCGGGAATAAATGTCGGTAACGTTGTTCGTAAAATTGGTGTTACTGAAAACGAAAGGCATCCGCACCACATCCGCGCTCCATACAAATGTTGGAAAAGCAAATCCGCAGTAAAATTGGTGCGGATGAAAGAGATTTTTATGTAAAAAAAATTAAAGAAAAGCAGTTAACAAATCTGAATTTCTTAAAACAGAACTAAAAATGTTTGCATCGTTGAAAGGCATACATTTTTTTTACAATATGTCTAGCAATTAATTGACAATAATGGCCGTTTTTGAAAACATCATATGCGTTTTTTTAGGAAGTGCAACTTTGGTGTCGTTTTTGAGCAAAACCGTGGACATCTGTCCAGAAATATAGTCCCCTCGACCTAGTTTGACATTTTCTCCATCCAACAGCAAATGAACCTTAAAAATCGATCCAGTGATTGCTGTAACACAGATGGATTAAGATTGGTCGTTAAAATCATTAAAAAAGGCTCTATTTGCGGTAAAAAAAAATTCTTTTACTAAAAATAATTATTTTTTGCCCTATTATTTCGAGTTTTGGAAGTACAACGTTGGTGTGGTTTTTTGGCCAAACCGTGTAAATCTGTCCAGAAATATATTCCCCATGACCAAATTTGACATTTCCTCTATCCAAGAGCATATTTACCTTGTAAATCGGTCCAGTGATTACTGAAACACTGACGAATTAAGATTGATCGTTAAAATCATTAAAAAAGTTTTAACTTGCGATATTAGATATTTTACGATACTAAAGTATCTTAGATTGCTTTTCTCGTGTGCACTTGAACGCGCCCAATGTCAACTTTTGACATCCACGATAATGCAGTTTCAAAAATGGAAAAGTAGTTCGCGGATCGATAATGCAACTCATTCATCGAATTCAATAATAGAATTTTATGCGAATGCGGATCCACTGCGGATCCAACCGACTCCCGGGGACCGAAATTTTGCGAATTTAGTAATATGCATGATTATAAAGTTTTAAATTGTTAGGTTATAAAGTAAAGACTTGTAACTGTTATACAATTTATTTAAATGTGATTTTTGTTTGTATTAAATATAAACAGCAAAAAAGTAAACACTTAACAAAGCTGATAAAGAAGAAATGGAAAATATATCGCAAATATTTCTGAGGGATTTAAAAAAAAATTAGGAAAAAAAATATATAATTTTTTTAATATGTATGTATATTAATTTTAATGAATTACCTATCGTGAATTATTTAATTTAATTCTTGAATAAAAACCATGTTTCATGTTTAATTTTTGTTCATATGCTTTGCAAATATCATCTAAATCCATATATTCTAAAAATATATTGAAGAATTGTTATTTTACTAATATAATAATCTACATAAATATGTATGTTGTTATTAAATTTCTTTTTAATTTTTTTTTTCAGAACAATATTTATAAAGCTTTCATAGATGTCTTAAAAAAAATTCACAAAATAAAATATTGTAATTGTATGAGCTCACCAACGTAGTTTAATTTTGGTTTATACCGAAATTCCAGTCGTGTTGATCAGTGCACTTTTCGCGTTCTTCTTAAGTTTAGTATCGTTGATGTATTTCGTTGGCCTCGGTCAAAGTTTTTGGTCGTTTTAATATTAAATACAGCAATACAAACAAAACACACGATGAAAAATTAAAATCTGCCCAGCGGTTAAGAAGTTATAACAAATGCATCCATTTGATGGTCAATTTTCCCAAATTTGTTTTCTATGTTAACCTAATAAGCAGCAATACGAACAAAACAAAGAAGGAATCATGAAAATCTGCCCAGCTGTTAAGAAGTTATAACAAAAGCACCGATTTGATGGTCGATTTTTCGGATTTTTTTTCTATATAAATCTAATATGCAGCAATACGACCAAAACAATGTCATCGAGTTACACCCGAAGAAATTATATAGGTATTAAGATTGAACTATTAATTTGTTTTACCAAAAACTGTTACGTTACCTACCTACTGCAAGAAGTAGGAAGTGCCTCGTCGTATAGTGTGTCCGATTAACACCAAAAAGGTCTGGGCTAAAACACTGAGTAGGTACAACAAATGTTTTTTCAGGACCACTGCATCTTGCGACCTTGCGAGGAAGTAACAACTTATTTTTTATCTGTGTAGTGCGGCTGGCCAAAAAATATGACCAAGAAAAAAAAATTCAGTCTTGGTGGTTGTCAAAATCATAAAATGCGCCTCATTAGTTTTGTACAACGAATGACTCGATTCTAAGTTTTGAGTAAGGTAATTTCTATTTCCAACAAGATGTCTTATAATCTAATCATTTCGAAGGAAGATGCTATAACTTTTGCAAATGGCGGCATTTCTCAGTTTGCGGAATACATAATGGTGACAAATTCATACAGAATTATTCGCCGGAGAGTTTGGCGAAGATTATCTAATTTTTCATAATTTGAATTTAAAATGCTAAAAATGTATCTTTGCGTGTTAAAAATTATAAAAATTGTCCACTAACCTATGTATAAACTAAACAAATAACTTATTGAAAACAACTCACCTTTGCATTGATGTATGGGCCTGCATAATAATTTTGCGATCAATAGACAGTTTTTTGTTCGTTCACTATTTCCACTTTATATTACATAATGTAGGTAGATATGATTTGCTTTTTATCTATTAATTTAATAGGAATTTTTTTAATACCAAACCAGAATAGACAAGACAATTGATTTTAATATTGGAAGATTCAACAATTTTTAAAAATAACACAAACCTTTCTTGACTGATAAAGCCAAACAAAAAATTTAAATGAACAATTATTTCACATTTCAATAAAAAACTTTTTTATTTAATATTAATTTGATGATATTTTCAAAGGGATATAGGGAGAAGAATTTAAGCTTTTTATAGGTAGGGTAGGACGTAGGTAACCAACAAAGTAGGTATGCAGAAAACAACAACGCACAAATTGATCACAGGCAGCAGTACCGTACCGCCACAACAACACCACTAAAGAAATCGAAATCGAAACCAACACGAAATTATGAAAATCGTATTAAAACTTTGCAAATAAAACTATTTCAATAACCGAAACCGTTCTTAATTATTAAAATAAACGATCACGAGATATTAAAATATTAGAATATATAATTTTCTAATTTTTAAATACACAATTTTAGTAAATATTTACATTTCTCAAGAACACTCGCGGGACAAGTTTATTCTTGACAAGACAAGACCAACACTCTACACGAACACGGCCAGCCATACAGCGAAATAGAAAGAGAGTGTAAATATTCTCTCATCTCATCTCTTTCTGATTTCTTTTACGTGTGTGTTAAGGTTCATCTATAGTGTAGTCATTGTATATACATTTAGAAATTTATATACAATGGTGTAGTGTAGGTGAAAACACTAGAGGTAATCTAATAAGATATTATTGTAATATGTTATATGCAGCGATGCCAACTGAGGCATAATTAAGCATTTTAGGCATAAATTCATTGGCTGAGGCTCTGGGGCTTAATTTTTAACAAAAAGGCTTAATTTTTTCATTTGAAATTATTCTTGATTTTAAAAACTTATTTTTTTAACTTTAAGAAAATAGAATAAAAATAATAATCAATCTTAATACTTTTTCTAAAAGAATTTGCTTGCAACTTCAAACTAATAATTTACAACTTTCGGTCACCGAACATTTAGATACAAAATATTTTAAACTAATATCTAGTTACTAATGGTGGGTTATTTCAGCTTTTTAAAAATTGTTATATTTTGACTTTGTTAAATTTAAAATTGTTATATTTAACTTTGAATAGGAATGTGTTAAATTTTTGATATTTCAACAAAAATATAGTTATAGAAAATGAGGCATAATTTCACGGCAAGTGAGGCATTTTTTCCAAGTGAGGCATAACTATGTCTAAAGGGGTTGGCTACGCTGGTTATATGTGTTATGTTCTTACTGCTTGAATTATAATGGTGTTGCATTTGACATTCACATGCACATGTAGTCTAGTCACATTATTGATGGAAAAAATGTAAACAAATGAGTTTTTCTTTTGACTTTTGAGGGAATAATTCTACGGTAAATCAAAGGCAATGCATGGCGGACACCCATTAGTATTACATAACTAACTTTATCAGGCTTATCAGGACCGAATTAACGGCGTGGCAAGGCAATCAGGGCGCAAGCCACAGGACCCACATGTCATGTTAAACCATGGATTCAAAACAATTACAGAATGATCTGTTCTTAAGACATTGATGCGGATTACCAGTTAAGTAGGTATACATGTATCGAAATCAAGGATATATACATATTTTCATTCTATCCACGGTAATGGAAGAAGGCGAGTAATTTGGATTAAGACAAGAAAAAAATCTAATGGGACATGGGTAGTAGGTGTATCTAACCCGTTTAGACAGGAGGGCAATTTCCTTAAAAATAATACTTAAAACAGGGAAAAAAAACTATGTAATAGGTATATTGAAAAACAGTAAGACTTACAATGCCATGCTCCACCCTTTTTTTTTTTAATTTTCAAACTAAAAATAAAAAAAAAAAAAAAACAATTTTGTACTCTTAATAATTTTCGGTGAGAAACAGAATCACTATTACTAAAGGCCAGTTCAGTTAAAGCTATAATTTAGGAACTATATTTAATTATCCCCTCTGATCCGGAACGGATTGGAATTTCGCAAGATCTAGAAACAAAGCTGAATCTTGTGTTCTTGTTGGGTGCGTTTATTTTGTGACCCAAATTCCAATCCGGATCAGATCAGAGGGGATAGCAAAATGCAATTATATAAACTCATCTTTGAAATTTTTATTTTTCAATTTTAGGGAAAATTGTCCAAAACAAATTATATAAAAAAATTAACTTAATTTGAGATAAATTCAAGAAATAGGTATTCACATTTTTTTTATTTCGATAATTATTGAAATCGATTTCTATCATTAGGCGCGTCCTACTAACACAAAATCTCACCTGAGGAGTGAGATTTTTTCCGAAGATCACTGAGCCTAAAATTTAAGTTTAATTTCCTCGCTCTAAAGAGATGTTTTTTGATGTTTGAAAATTATTGGTGTACTTTAAACAAAGATAAAACAAGCAAATTGTTAGGTAAGCATTTTTATTGAAATTTACAAAACTAATGAGAAAAAAAAAACTAGTAAAAATACAAAAATAAAAACTTGACAGAAATACACTTCAAAATTCTGTTTCTGTCAAACTGACATTAAGATCTCAGTGAGATTTTTGTTAGTAGATCTCAGTGAGATTTTTGTTACTAGAATGCGCCTATTGAAATCGATTCCAATCATTGAAATCACAAAAGTACGCAAATTAAGTTGAAATTGAGTTATTTTGAAACAAAACAAAACTTATAATTCATTTATGGTTTATGTCGATTTTGCTTTCACGATTGTGATGTAGTTATGTGCGAAAAACCGCATGGAAATAGCTTAAAAGAATACAAACTATCGCAATTATTGACTTCGTTTCACATTTATAAAACAAACATGTTTATCTGTAAAAAAAAGAATCATAAAACTTGAAAAAAAAACTCCTTCAAATTTTATTTTACAACAAAAGACTAAGGAAAACAAATAAGTTACTCCAAATTCAATAATAGCGCCCTGTCTAAATGCTCATTTAGAATATACGGAATAGACGACCCTGCGAGGACAAATAAAAAGTGGAATAAGAAACACAACTTTTAAGTTTTGCGAAAAAAATAATTCTCTCCGGTTCCTCCAACTTCTGACAATTCTTTCAACAAACCTTACAATACAAACGAACAAAAATGTTTTATATGCATATTAAATACCAAGAGAAATCATACGCATAGTAACAAATTACCTTGCTTTTTCATGATAATAATATGTATGTGTGTATTATTTACTCCCAGATGTCAATTTACATTGTTGCCAGTTTTAATATTTTTTAACTAAACGAAACCTAGCTGATAAGGAATTTTTTTTGCAATGTGGCATAATCACTAAAATTAAATTTCGAATTCATCAAATTGAATTTGTTTTCAAAATAAGGTAACTAACGCCATCTAGTTATTTGTCACTGAGACTGAATTTTGTTTCAATGGCTCCATACTAAATGACAAAATCTTTTCGTGAGACACCAGGCGATCATGTTTTGTAGTAGGCCTATAATTGTCACTTCATACAAAAAACACTTGCGTCGGGGGGAGTGGGTTAAGTTCGTATAGGGTTTTTAAACTAGTGTACATCAATTTTTATATGAACCTGACAGTGTGTAGTAAATCTATGCTAGCCATGTGGGGTATATGTATTGCGTTGCTGCGGAGTATATAATTATACAATACCTACAAACCTATAAAAAAATTTAATTTCAGAAAGTCAAGATTTTATTTTCTTATTTAACATGCTCCCAAAATGTAGAAACTTTGATGAGGAAAAGAGACAGAAAAACTTTTGGGTGAAACTTATACACCCATACACATAACCCTTGCCCTTGGCGGCTTGGGCACTCTACGGCTCACCGCTGTCACACACGGTGTCAGTAAAATCAAATTGTTTTTGGTTTGGTGTAGGTGTTTCGCCTGGTATCAGGCGATCATATTTTTTAGTTGGCACTACATTTCATTCTTATAATTATTTTAATATTATATGTATGTATGAACATACGTACGTAAAAAGCCCCATACACAATACATTTGTATAGGTGATGTCAAATATACCCATATGACATTGTTTGTTATAATGGTTGTACCTACTTCTTTCTTCTTTCTATTTAGCCTTCAGTGGCGTATTTTCTATATGGGCAAGGTGTGCATTTGCACAGGGCGACAATACGATGCGGCATTTTGAGCGAGGGAAAATTTTTGTTCCTTCTTGTCCGACGATGTTATTGATTTCGAATGAGATTACAACTTTACCACATCACAGAAGTTTCTGGTTGTAGGGTTTCTGATCTTTGAATTGTTCCATGTCTGACCAAGATATGGAGGTGTCGGAGCAAATTTTTGTTAAAAAAAAATTTACGTCTTACATAATTTCGCAATATTTTTGACAAAAAAACGATTTTATTTCACATAATTTACCAAAAGTTTTGTTTTCCATTCATTACATGACATGGCATACGTTGTCTGCCAGTTGGCAATAATGTTTAATTTAATAAAAGTAAACAGTGTTTTTCATTATAAAATTTAATTATTTTTTTTAAAAAAGCTCACCAAAAATACGTTCCCGGTAGCTAAATGCTATTTTTATACTATATTGATACAAATTGTTCCAATCAATTCCATTTCATTATCACTTAGATCATTTTTCCCCAGGGTACTCCTTCTAGTTTCTACAAGGACCGGACCCAGAAAATATATCCATACCCTCAATCGATCGTTCAGAATGTCACTTGTAGCATTTGCTGAATGACACGTTATGACTTTCTCCTGGCAACTTATGTTTCACACGTCCGTATTATTCAAATTAGTTATCAAACATTCCTGCACATTTTCAAGGACTGCGGTGAAACGGTCGTCATTAACTCGCACATTACACGTGTGTGTCAACTTTGAGGGTCTAATGCAGCAGCTGAGGGTCTAATGCAGTTTGCACAGACGAGCATTGATTTTGATAATAAATTTTTATCATTTGGACGTTCTTTGGTTTCTGTAACCATCTGTAATTGTAACTGAATAAAACACAACAAAATTAACAGTCACCGCCGAGATAGCATTGCCAACACAAACGCATTCGAATCAAACTTTATTGGAAAACCTTAAGAACATTATTTGAAATCATTTTTCACACATTAAAATTACTTATGAGCAAGATAAATTTTAGTGATAGTTTTGGATTCGATTGCTGCACCACCGCAGTTTTCCTTTTAACGACTTTAAAAAATGGTCTCATATATTATAAAAATACAACACTTTCACTTAAAAAAAGATAGAACTTCAATCTTATTAGGAATTTGTTCGTATTCCACTTGTTTTTCCTCTAGCATTATCTTCCCCACTAAGAAAGAAAATAAAACTCAGGAGGTTTAAACTTTCTTTGCTGAAGAAGCATTATTGAATTTTCTTATTTATTTATTATGAAAGGTGTCTGTCTGTCTGCATAAAAATATATAGAAATTTGTGGCTTTCAATAAAAAAAGAAATATGATAAACTTTCCTTTTTGAGAGGAAAAGGAAGACATTTCTAAAATGTTATGGTTTCCTTTAAATTATTATATTTTGCTTAGGTTTTCCATTTTAAAGAATTATTTCTTCAGAAATATGAAACTGTTGTGCTATAGGTATTGGATATGGTTAGCTTGGTTAAGCAAAATAGTGCTCTTATTTTGGTAACTTTTGTATTTTTTATTTGTTTTGCCAAAAAAAGACTTTAAAAAATTTTACTTATGTTTCGTATTATTTTGGATATTAAATTTGTATATCAAAAAACGATTAAATTTATATGAAGGACAAAATAATCAACTCTTAATGACTATACATTTATTGCTTGATATTGTGTTGTAAATTAATTTGAACTTAAAATAATGCTACGTTATTTAATTGCTATTATTATTTGTAAATAAAAACCACATGATCAATGTATAAAGCCCAGTTTTTCATTGGCAGGTTAACTATGAGTTAAAACAAAGTAAACTTAAGAAATAGTTAGTAGGTGTTTGGTTATCATTACCATTATCAAACCATGACTTTTCAAACATGTTTCTTAATTTAAAGGTTGAAATAAAAAGGTTGTAAAAGAGCACACTTTATAATACTTCATCCCTGAAGCAACCACAAAATAAAGGCTTATAAAATAATCCATGGTGGTGCGGCGGTGGGACAGCTAGATACATCATAACCAAAATAAGTATATGTACTTGGAAATATATATATATCTGTCGGAAGGTATAAAAGGATATCAAAAGGGGAAAACTTACGTCTTTTCATACAAAGATGCGGCATACCTATTGTTTTGTACGGCAAAAGTCTATCACAGTAGAAAAAAGTTTAAAACTTTTCTCTCTATACCTCTCTTGATCTATGCATGAAAATCTTTTGAGATAAACTTTTACAAAATAAATAAATTCATTAATGCGCAAGAGTATATAAATAAATTAAATGGTTTTCGATTAAACTTTGCAGAATGCACGAACATGGATATCATCTTTACATTTGTATGACTTTGGGAATATGAGGATATCTAAAACTGAAATAGCCCAACCAGACTTACAACCAGTTGGGTTGTCATTTTTCACATGTATAATGAATATACAATGCGGGGGTAAGGTGAATTGTGTTGTTATGTTCGAAGATTGCAGGATATGGTCATAAGGTTGTTTGTTCGTTTATAAGACGGGGACTCACATTTCACTTTGAGGAATTGACGAATTTATTGAAATAAGAACATAAATTTAAGTTCACATTTGAAGAAAGAAATGCAGAAACCTTTCCGTTTAAATTTCGAAGGATTATACTTTGATTTTGATTCAATGGGTTCTTTTTCTGGGTTAGTTGGTTGGTAGCTTTTGAGTTGTTGGTTACTTCTTTGTAATATCTTGATACTGAGGCCACTGTCTGTTGGAGTAAGTAAGTAGATGCTCTGCGGGGAGCTCGTCAGCCAGGTGCTTTATGTAGTGCGTGGAAATTCCATGGGGAACTTTCTTTTTGTTAGACAGAGCTTTGAATTAATTTCAATATTAACTGCAATGTCTTACCAAAAGACGACTTCTATTCTATAATATAGGAACAATACCCTAGTAAACCCGTTCAAGTATTGCATTTTCAAAAGTCATCTCTTTTCACAAACAAAAAAAAGAAGCTGTGTATTCATGAGCAGTCTTCTACGTACATACCTTCTTCAAAATGTATTCCAATGAAATATTTTCTTCTTAATTAATATTGTAATAAAACACTTATGATAAAGACATACCACTTATTTCTTTTCACTACTTTTAATTTTCATTTAATTTTACTTCTACAAAAAAAAAAATAAAAAATAAAAATATACTGTGATTTAATTTGTTTATCCACCCTTATTTGTTCAGTCCATCTTTTGAATTCTTGAATAAATGTTCTTGTGCACTGAAGCTTTTCATTGCAGTAATTGGATTGTATCCATATGAACAAAAGCTGAAACGAATTGAATTATATTCTCCTTTCAAAGTCCCAAAGGATAGTACCTATTTTAATTGAGAAACAGTGTGATAGTGAACAAGTTGATATGTATTGTGAATTGTACTTGCAAGAACTTGATTGTAGCAATGGAACCTTACAAAGTCAAAATATGTCCAATTTTAATTTTAGCTTTGTGGTGCAACGCAAAAATACAATGCAGTATATCTAGTACATTGTACAAACAATTCCAATTTGATTATTCATCTAGATCGTTGAATTCCTAAAAGGCATGGTAAGTCGTCCAAATAATGAAATAGATAGACTTTGCTCAATATCTGCAAGGGAGATGTTTTAATTTCTTTGACACAATTTTTGTGCTTATCCAAATCAGTGTATAGGATCAAAGTATTTCAAAGATTACTATCTGCTCCTTTCCATATACCAAAATATAGATACAAAGAAAAACACAAACGTCAAACTGAATAATACAACCCATAGAATACTGTCTTTAGCTGGATAAAATAAAATATGCTACTTTTCATATACTACAATTTGCGGTCTCCATGAGCTATTTATAAGCCAGTCGGTAGAACCAATTTTTGGTTCCATAGTGCAACAGAATAGCGACCCATTTTTATTATTGGATATTGTTCGTAAGTCTGTCAGGAGTATCAAAAAAAAAAAAAAAAAAAAAAAATGGGAGGATGGTTTGCTTTATCCGCGTTAAAAAAAAAACGCGTTGTCTTGCATAACTAAATGGCTTATTAATAATCAAGAGTTTTTCGATGGAGGTTTTATTATTTTTTTTTGAAGGTATAACCCTTATGGAGTTATAGTGAATAACAGTTAAGGTTTTATTCAAATTAAGAAAGAAAAAATTACAAAAAATAAAACATTTCATTCAAATGTAAGAAAAATTCAAATTTAACATGTCATGTAGGCATGGAACGCGAAAATCATATTTTCTATCGAAAAGCTCTTAATATTTTTTTTTTACATCAACCATTCTTAAGTTCTTCGAGAAAACGTGTTTTTCAATATGGTGACTAACAAAAACCACCCACCATCCCACGATAGTTTGTGGATACTAACTCCTGAAAGACTATTAAATAGAATGCATTAAAGTTACATTTATCAAGTAAGTGAATGTTATATACTAATGTGTGAAAAGCAGTAAGGAATTGTTTTTTATTTTCTTACAACAAAACGACAAGGCAAAAATTGTGCTATCACAAATTCAATTCCTGCGCCCTGTGTAAATGTACATTTTGAACATATGGACAAGACGACCCTGCAATGCGAAATAGAAATCAGTGCGAAAGTGCCAACTTTAAGTTCACAAACACTCGGAATATTTGAATTAACAGACGCAAGTTATGTGTATGAGTTATGTATGTCGATATTATAATTTAAAATGTTTAAACAGGAAAGGGCCTACTACAAAACATGATCGCCTGATGCTGATCTAAAAACTGTTTACATTTTGCACGGTGATTGGAAAAAAATTAAACGAAAAATAAACTCCCTCCGATTCTTCCCTTCCAACACAGCACAATCGTTACTTACATAACAAATATTGTATTTATTAATAAGAAAACTAACACACATAAAAACAAATGATCTCCTTATGTAACGAGTTTTTTTCATGTTAATATGGGGTGTGTCCAATTTATTTCCAGATTTGTATTGGCGTCGTTGTCAGCTTTCACGTTTTTGTTTAAACGAAACTTAGCTGGTCATCGCACTTTTTTGCGATGTGGCAGCAGGGCAGGATCACAAACACAAAACTTAGAATTCAATAAAACGAATTTGCTTTTAAAATAGTGTAACTATCGCCATCTAGTTAATTTTCACTGAAACTCAAGTTTATTTTACTTTCTTCATACAAAATGACAAAAATTTTTCGGCAAGCATCAGGCGATCATGTTTTGTAGTAGGTTAGGTAAGCTCAATTTATTTATGTTTACATTTCAAATTATAACGTCGATGCTAGACTCGTACACAGAAATGCAGTTTATATAACGAAACATGAAACAATAGTAGGAGGAGTTAGTTTGGTTGGTATTTTCTTACGCTGTATGAGTTCATTTATTGCAGTGTGGCGATGCATATACAATATTTTTCATTCATATGTATATGCTTCTATTTTGTTGGAACTTTCGCGAGGTGGAGGGCAAGTTATTTTTTTTGTTGTAAATCAAGTACAAGTTTCTCTATGAAGAATTCTCTATGTAATAATAATAAGAAAATAAATTATACAGAAATAAAGCCGCAAAATTTTGTAGCAGGCGTTCACGTTTTAATTTTACGTCAAATAGTAAACTCATACACACTTGCTAAGTAAATTCAAATATTTGATTTGGGACTGTGTCATGGGCTTCTGTTTGTCCCGCGCAGTGGCGTGTTTTTTACGAGCACAAAACTTTCATCTGAACAGGGCGACATCACAATGCGGATTTTTGAGCAAGAATATTTCTACTTGCGATTGTAGTTACTATCTCCAAAGATTTACTTCAAAAAAATGAGAATGGTTTCTGTCTGATTGACTTCAGTTAAGTTGGCAAAAAAAAAAAAAAAAATCAAAAGCCTATTAACGGTACCTCCCGTAAAATCATTATTTTTTTCTTCAGCTATAATGTGATTGTTCTTAAGAAAAACATTTATTTTAGGTAAATCTAGACTATTTATTCTAATTTCAATACAAACATTTTGCAAAACTGCTTAGTTTTAATTTTAATAATGATTTAGATATAATTTTTATAATTTTATATTAGGAAAACGGTTCAACTTTGAAATTTAATTTATGTATTAAATGCAAACTATTAAGGACTTGAAAATTACTGAAAAATTTTTTTTTACAAAAAAACGCTTTAACGATTTTGGAATTACTTTTTTAGTTAACTTATATTAATATAAGAAAATCATACTTTGATTTTAACTTGAATCTTTGTTAAAGGTATTTTTAAAACTTGAAACAAAATTCATATGATTTTGGTCCCGTTTCTCATATACAAAAAATATTAAATTTAATTTTATTTCGTGGCAACTTGCCACTTTATTTTCTATTGGTTCCATGTTGGTTGCTTTTTGTAATTATTTGTTTCAGAAATGTTTGGGCCTCCATCTCCTTTTTCTGAATTGTAAATTTACGTTTCATGATAATATTTTTCTTAGCGTCTCTCCTTTGTAGATGACAGTACCAGCTTAGTTGGTCGAATGATTAATTTTTTCACTAGACACATTTTGTACATTTTGTTCTCGATACATAGACATATTATGTGTGTCATTCCATCAGATTTCCTATTTCTTCTTCAAATTAATATTCGTACAATTTTCCCATAAGACGGATTAGGCTAATAAAATTTCCGGCACATTCATCTCTTAGTGTTTCCCTTTTCGTTGTTCATTTAAAAGTGGTAGAAAAATCCTTCTTTTTTTCTGCTTGATTGATGAGAGTCAGCGGAATGCCTTTCCCTTGTTTCTCACAAATCCATCTCCCGTTTTTAAGTTTTTCCCTAAAAGTTTATTTTACTATTTCGTTTTTATATAACTTATTTTTCAAGTAGAAAAGTGCAATCGATTTACATCATTCTATAAGCTGATATCTAATTTATTTTTATTCATTCTAATTGAAATCCAGAACTGAATTAAATCCTTTAAGTAGTCTCCTTATCCTGCTATGAGTTAACGGAAGCATTTAGTTTAATACAAGTTAACGACTTACAGTGAGTGCAAAATGTTAAATGGAAGATGGTGTAATGAAGTTTTTTGCAAAAGGTCTAAATAATCTCAATAGAATTGGATTTTTTTAACAAAATTGTAGAGATAGTTGAAAAATCCTCAACTCTAACAACTAGAGAGAAAATTAATAATGATTGGAATTTGTTCTGAAAATTTAATGCACTTGGTTTAGTTTTTCATTTTTATTAATTAAATTTTTCAAACATAATTTCAATAGAAAAAAAATGTTACCATTGAATTATAAAGTCAATAGCATTAGGGGCAGTTACGATGTGTAGAAATAATACAGTTTGTTTTGACTGAGGAGATAACGCACTCTTTTTCATTATATTTTGACCTAAATGTAGGGAGTTAATCAGGTACAAGTCAGTGCGGTTTTTTTAAAAAAATTACAAATTTATCAAAGATATTCTACAATGTGCAAGTTTCAAACTTTGCTCGTAGGATGTCGTTACTATCGACTTGATTTTTGTTTACTCTTGTAGCAATTATTCTTGAGTTAACATTTAACAAAAATAAAGAAAAACAAATACAAATGTATTGAGAAGAATTTAGTTCGGTAAGGTTTGAATGTTTATGGGTACAGGGAATTATTGCAATGATAATTACTCGATATATTCATTTAGCGACGTCTACTTCGGTGAGTTTGAAACCATCTTGATTCCTCTATGTGTATAAACTCAATTATAACACCCATATAACCTTACAGAAGTATGTGCATACAGCACAAAACATTGGTGTTAACAATGACACATCGCATCATAATTTGCATTTTGATATTAAAATTTCAATTGTCAAAATGAAATATTTATTAAACGTCAATATGTCATGGATGCTACAACTTTTGCCTTCATGCGAAAAGTTGCAGAAAACAGCCGCCAAATGAAAAATAAGTTTGCATTAATCGATCTTCCCAATTCGGCATCTTGACGTGAAGACTGTTTCGCGTTTGTAGTACCAAAAATAAATCAGGTGGATTAAAATAGGCACCATCTTTAAAAATATTTGCATTTTTTGCGTAAAAAGAACCAATTACAAATTTACAACTAAAGAACAATAATGGCGCTACCTCAAAATGTCGCCCTTTTTATATGTACATTTCGCACTCATAGAGAACACGCCACTGAAAAGCTCAAGTAGAATTCGAAGTACACCCATTTCATAGTTCACAAACACGATCGTCATTTATTGAACCATATATGGAAAGTGTAGTGTGTATTAGTGTAACTTGAAATAGTCAAATCGATCTTAAATTTCAAATCCTACAGCCTGCTATAAAACATGATCGCCTGATGTCGATCCCAAAAGAGTTGCCATTTTTCACGGAAATACGCAAGTTTATGGAAAAAATAACCACCCGTCTTCCCCCCACTCGTTCCGAACTTAGATATATACCATTGAAGGGGACATCCTATTTTATAAGCATATTAAAAATTAAGACGTTCACCAATTCATGAGCGATTATATATGTATGGCGTGTTAAAGAGCTACACTGTGTAAGGGGAACTATTTACCACACAAACATAAAATGATTGGCTGAAATGTGTGACTAGTTTACGTAGTTGTCAGTTTTAATGTTTTTGTATTAACAAAACGTTATTTTAGAACTCAACTATTTCAATATATACAAAACTAGAAATTCAATAAATTTTATGAAATGGTGTAACTATCGCCATCTAGTTAATTTTCACTGAAACCCAAGTTTATTTTACATTCTTCATACAAAATGACAACAATTTTTTGGCAAGCATCAGGCGATCATGTTTTGTAGTAGGTTAGGTAAGCTCAATTTATTTGTTTACATTTCAAATTATAACGTCGATTTTATGCTAGACTCATACACACAAATGCACTTTATATAACAAAACATGAAACGTTAGTAGGAGGAGTAAATTTTGTTGGTATTTTCTTACGCTGTATGAGTTCATTTATGCAATGTGGCGATGCACATACAATATTTTTCATTCAACACATTCATATATGCTTCTATTTTGTTGGTACTTTCGAGAGGTAGAGGGCAGGTTATTTTTTGTTGAAAATCAAGTAGAAGTTCCTCTATGTAGATTGACAAATAAATTATACGTGATAAGGCGGCAAATTTTTGTAGCGGCCTATCTGATCACTTTTTAATTCTACGTCAAATAGTAAACGCATACACACAGCACTTGTTAGATAAATTAGAAAAATGTGTTATGTAGGTATTTTATTTGGGTGTGTGTCACCGACTTCTGTTTGTCCCGCGCAGTGGCGTGTTTTCTACATTCACAAAACGTGCATCTGAACAGGGCGACATTATAATGTGGCTTTTTGAGCGAAAGTATTTCTACTTGCGATTGTAGTTACTATCTCCAACGATTTACTTAAAAAAAAAAGAGGATGGTTTTTGTCTGATTGACTTCAGTTAAGTTGGCAAAACAAAATTCACAAGCCTATTAACGGTACCATTATTTTTTTCTTCAGCTTTGTTGTGATTGATATTAAGAGAAACATTTATTTTAGGTAAATCTAGACGATTTATTCTAATTTCAATACAAACATTTAAACATTTTGGAAAACTGCTTAGTTTTAATTTTAATAAAGATTTAGATCTAATTTTTGCAATTTTTATATTAGGAATACGGTTTAAACTTACAAATTTAATTTACGTATTAAATGCAAACTATTAAGGACTTGAAATTGAAAATAGGGGCAGTCAGGATGTGTAAGAATAATACATTTTATTTTTTCTGAGAAGATAACGCACTTTTTTACGTTATATTTCTACCTAAATATAAGGAGTTATTCAGGTACAATTCAATGTGGTATGTTTTATCGAGGATATTCTACAAAATGCAAAACGCAGAACACCCATATTGTAAACACCCCTACTGAAATAAGATCAACTTGGTACCCTCACAAGAAGCATGCTTTTCCAGGACATTGGTATTCACAACGACTCAACCCATCATCATTTGCATAGGTATTAATTAATCGATCTTCCCAATTCAGAATCTGGATGCGAAAAAGACCGTTTCGCGTTTGCATTATCAAAAATAAATAAGGCAATATTATGTGGATTGAAAAAGACGCCATCTTTAAAATCACAAATTTATAACTAAGAAACAATAATGGCGCTACCTCAAAAAGTCGCCCTTTTTAAATGTACATTTCGCACTCATAGAGACCACGCCACTGAAAAGCACACACTTTTCCAAGTTTACAAACACGATCGCCATTTATTGTACCATATATGGTATACCGAAAGTGTAGTGTGTATTAGTGTGGCTTGAAATCGTCATATCGCGCTCAAATTTCAAATCCTATAGCCTGCTACAAAACATGATCGCCTGATGTCAATCCCAAAATAGCCGCCATTTTACATTAAGTTTATGGTAAAAATAACTAGAGCTACTCTTCTCCCATATTAAATTGTAGATGTAGACGTATGTATATATATATATGTATCATCACAATTTGTGAACTTACCAATTTATAAGCGAATAAGATATATGACGTGCTAAAACAGCTTCACTGTGTAATTTTACATAACAAGAGATGTAAGGGGAACTATTTAAGTATTTACCAAAAACATGAAATGACTTGGTTTGAATAATGTGTCTTTACTCCTTTTATGCTGATGGGTATGTGGGCAAATTTTCTTATAAGTTTTATTTTACGTTGTTGTCAGTTTTAATGTTTTTGTATTAACAAAACGTAATATTAGAACCCAACTACATACATATGTACAATATGGCAACATTAGTAAGCACAAAAAAAAAATAGGAATTCTATAAATTTTATAAGTTCAAAATGGTGTAACTAACGCCATCTAGTTACATTTCACTCAGGTTTATTTTAATTTCTTCATACAAAATGACAATAATTTTGCGGCAGACATCAGGCGATCATGTTTTTGAGTAGGTCATGGTTCAAATTTTAATTATCACTTGTTAGCTGTGTGTGTGATTAATATTTGTAGCAGTTGATGTGTGAGAACTGAGAATTTATCAAATTGAGTGAGCTGTGTTTGGGTGGCATAGTATATGGGTTGTGATTGTGTATGTACAAATTGACACATGCTCGCATAGAATGCAATACAATACATGTTTAAATTTTGTTTCTTCTATATAAAATAATTTTGCGGTGTTAAAGAATGAAACAAAACATTAGAGGTGAGGTAGTGAGGGACATTTTTTTACTTACTCTGTTTGGTTTTTAGAGTTGGGTGGGAGGTAGGTGAGAAAGCTGAGCAAATTTATTTCTCACTCCTTACAAAATGAGAACAATTTTTTCGGCAGACATCAGGCGATCATGATTTGTAGTAGGCCCATCTTTTCGTATTTAAATATTTCAAGTTTTGTTAACTACGTTGAGTTACACTCATACACATTACATGATGTCGATGAGTCCGACTGCAGTGTTTGTGAACTTGGATGTGTGTTGGTCGATTTCTCCTTTGCCATCACACTTCGCAATGATGATGAGGAGTTTGGTGAAAGGCAAGTTTAGTATTGTCATTCATATTACTGTAAAAGTGATAACTGAATTGATATAGTAATACAGTCAAATATATTTATACTAGTTTTTTTTTTTTAAGATATGTAGGTATTGGTAAAATGTTACGTTGAATTGAGAGGAGGAGTCAGTTTGGGTTTTCTTTGCGATTCCGATCTTTTTAAATTGATCTAAGAACTTTAATGCAAGTTATTGTGTCGTAAAAAAAAGTTTTTTCTAAATTAACGTCAAATCTCTATGGTTGGGAGCAAAATACCTAATAATACCTCTGGCTACTCAGTAGAAAAAAACACAAATTGAAATGTTTGTTAGATATTTATCTAATAGAAAATATTTATTAAAAACTATAGATGCGAAATAAATAGAGACAGTAAATTATTTATTTTGTAAGATTTGATTCGAGCTGTGGTTTAATATAGTTTCGGTGTATTTTTTCCGTGCATGCATGCCTTGGACCTGGATGGTTATAGTTCGCATTTGTTCGCTGTCATCACCTGTTGAAGAAATATAAATTATTATTATTAAAAGTAAACTAAGTACCTAGGTAGGTAGATATACCTACAATATAAATTAAATACCTAATATTATTAAAAAAAAAAACAAGATTCATTTCGATTCAGATTCGAAATATTGTGCATGAAGAAAAATAAGAAAATTCCCACATTTGTACTTCGAAAAGGTTCGCATATGGGAGGTTGGAGATTGGAGACGGTAGACGGTATTATAATTTGTCTTAAGCGAACCTTACATGGTCAGTCATAGGTACATAAAAGGTACACAATCTGCCTTCATGCAAAATCAACGTGCAAATTTCGCTTTAGTCTTATTTTGTCAATAATAGATTCGCCTGGTCTAAAACCACAGAAGTTGGGATTTAAATCTAGCCTCCTTTACTTAAGACTTTGTCAGTGAACAGTGACACTGTTTCAACAAATGAAACACAAATTTAAAATAATTTGTTAGTGAAACATATTCCTTATGTAGACACCGTTTAACTTGATTCATTTTGTGATTGCATTGATTTCAAATGATTGCAAATTAGTTCAAGTGATTTCAATTCGTGATTTCATGATGGCATTTTTAATTTCATGATTGCAAAAAAACTTAAAGTGATTTCATATTTTTAATGATTGCAAAAAATCATTTGAAATTTGAAATCGATTTCAATTCATCACTTGAAATAGTGATTGCATCTGATTTCAACGTGATTTCAAATGATTGCAAGTATAAGTGGGCAGGTGATTTCACTCGTGACAAACCCTTCATCAAAAAAAGCAAAAGTTCGTTCGTCGTTAGGTAATGCCTTCATTTTGTAGAAAGTTGATACATTTTTTTTTTTAATAGAATGAGGCTCAGTTATGATTTTTAGGGTTGCTAATATTATTTTTTTCAAAATTTTTGTTTGTGCATTTCTGCAAATAGAAATTTTTAATTTTTTTTATTATTAATTCTGTTTATTATTTAAAAATGTAATAAACTCTTTAAAAATGGTAAGAATAACATTCAACATTTATTTCCACAAAAATAACAAATGCGTCTTGTCAAATTAGCCCCAAGACATCTTCACCTAGAAAATGTGTCATCTCCTTTAAAGAATTTCAAGACAGCCATACAAATTAACATTATTTTTCTGTAGCTAAGTTACACAGTTACGCGCGTGAAAAAAAAACTTTTTCATTTCAAGGAATGAAAATTTCAACTAGGGCATTACCGCAAATGGATGGGTATCTTCGTTTTTTTCTGCTGTGGTGTATGCTGTCGGTCCATGAGCTAATGACTGATTTACAACAACCTTGCACGTGATTTATAGGCCATGATGAAACGAAGGCATATCACATGTCCCAGAGTGCTATAACCGTGGATGAGTGTTTGCTCAAATAATATATAACTGGAACGAACAAGAACAAGGACCAAGAGCATGAAATTTTTTACGTTGCATGACAGTTTGTAATAGATTGACTATAAAACACCCAGCAGGATTCAGTGCATATACATATTTATTATACTGGGAAACAAATATGAAAAATCTTGGACTGATGGTATGTTTTTCTATCGTGTTTTTTTTTTTTTTTTTAATTCCAGTTCTGTAAGGACTATTTTGAAATGTTTAGTGTAGCGATCGGCGATATAGGTATATAAAATGGACAGAAACAAGAAGATAACACTAAAAATGAAAACAAAAATACAAGAACAATTTGTTCAAGATTTTTGTGTGCTATATTTCGTAGAACTAAAACCATTACTTCAACATGCTGAATGTCAAACTGGGTTTGAACCAGAGCTATGGCATTGAAGTCCTATATGCAGTAACCACTCAATGAATAGTATCTCCCTAACCTATAGTTACTATGAATCAGAAAATTCTAGGTTCGACTCTGATTATGGTCAAGCAAACAGAGCCACCACGGAGGTTCACAGAGCTTGGCTCCAGAAGAAAGTTGGAGATATTCTCAAGCACAAAAAAATGAAGAAAAACTTTTTATCAAAAAGAAAACAAAGGACATGACTGGGTCACACGAACTTGCTCTTCTAAAAAGCTACATAATTGATAAAAAACTTGGAAATATCTAAGTTTACAATGCTATTGTTGCCAATGCTATAATATGTTATATGTTTGTCCAAGTTTTTTTTTGGGTATTTACTTTAGTTTTTCAAAAAAACATTAAAAAAAACTTTTTCTTAAAATTTTGTTTGGAGTATAAATGAGGCTTCGCAAAACTCTTGAAATATTACATTTAGTATCGATGCAGCCGTTTAAAAGATATTCGAAATTAAAGAAAATGGTTATAAAAAAAATTGACCTTTTAGAATAATAAATTTCGTCAAAATCGGTCCTTAATTGCATTGGATTTTTTTCGACAAAAATATAATTATCTATAACGCTTAAATCGCCGGTGCCATGTTTTTTTAAACCTAGGAATACAATCTAAAATACGCTCGGGCAGATTGCTCTAAAAAATCAAAGTACCAAACTTGAAGAAAATCAGCCCAACCGTTTAGGTGTCGATACACCTTGGCAGAATAGCCTTCTCTATTATAGTAATGCCATGTATGATGGTTATCACAAAACTTTTTTTACGAATGCATAACTTGCCTTATTGTTTTAGTAAATCAAACAACTACCAATGTTTATGAAATCGAACAGAGCTTTCCAAATAAGCTATTACGATGACCTGATTAGAATTAGGTGGTTCTCCGAACTAGTCAGTGATGGTAGATTTACATGTCACTGCACCTGCAGAACTGCAAAAAAATAAATAGAGAAAGATGTACATCTTAAACCCTAAAGACGAAAAGAGTACACAGGTACCATCTCATTTGACTTCCTATAACAAGTTGCTGTCAAAATGATTAATGATCGTCCGCACCACAATGTTGTAAGAAAAATTCTTTCGCATTTTCTTTTCATAAAGTGGTTATTTTACACATCATTAATTAAAATTTGATTGAAAATATATTATTGTAGTGCATTAATAGGATTATTTCCTTTTACGTATTTATTTCACGAAAATATTCAAATTTCAAAATAAACATCCCGAAAATTGTTTAAAATGGCTTGGTGCTACATTAAATAGGCATTAGTAAATTATAGATGCAGACGAAGTTGCCATAAAAAAGATGAACATGTTGTCATGTTCATCTTTACCTATAATTTCTAATCTTTACCTATAATCTTTACCCATAATTTATGTATGAAGATCTCTGCACTTTCGTCTTCCCTTTCTAACATACAAGCAAAGTTTTCCATTGCGTTTCTTCTTTCTCCCTTAAGTTTTCTGCAGTTCTGCAGGTGCACAGACATGTAAATCCACCATGAATCTACACAGCTGGCGGGGGATATACTTTTGACAATCTCCCTCTTAAACTCTTAAAGAGATTTTTCAAGATCGACAATGAAGAATTTTATAAGTCTCTTAATTAGCCCGTAAAAGAAAAAAATACTTCCTCTCCAGAAGGAGTTTCATCATGAGTTCTTCTTGGTAAAAATTTACCAATGTACCATGTACAAAATGTATCAAGAAGAAGGAAGCATTTTTCTAGTAACTGGCTACCACAAGAATGCTAATATTTAACAGAAATTCAAAAGTAAACATGCTGATAAAATAAACCGGGAGATAAGATAAAGTTAGAATTCATCAGAAAATTTGTATTCCCGATAAAATGTTCAGTATGCTGAATTGCTGTTAAAGTATGCCAGGAAATGCAAGATACTTTTCCTGGTTGTTGCTACCATGAAAATGATACTATTTACCAATATTTCTCGATTTCTACTAAATATTTCTGAAACTATATTTATCAGAATGCTAAATGTATTCTGATAGAAAATTTATATTTCTAGTTTTATGGTACCTGTTGCCAGGCTGCAGAAATCTCAGGAAAACTGATATCATTTATCAGTACAATGGCACTAATATATTATATTTTTTTCTGGTATTTTTTCTTCCAGGAAATCTGGTACAGAAATGGCTTTCCAGAGGCTGGTACTGATTCATTGGGTTTACATCCACTATATCTTTAACCATATAGAAAAATATAACATCTTGATATATTCTCTCAGTTTGGCAGTATCAGGATTTTGTTTGAGTGATTATTGAAATTGATTGGGTTATGATTATGAGGAGCGAATATGTAACATCTTTTAAGCTCAAGTAATCTTTGGAAAGAGAAACCAAGGCAAACTATACAACCCGATTGAGTGATAAGGAAATAGAAGATCTGCAACGACTTGATATAAGTAACTAATAGAGACGGCAGACTATATAGAGATCGAGTTGGCTATAGAAGGGTTTTTTCCTTCGATAGATAGCT
The DNA here is from genome assembly GCA_951217065.1 of Baccha elongata. Lineage (NCBI taxonomy): Eukaryota > Metazoa > Arthropoda > Insecta > Diptera > Syrphidae > Baccha > Baccha elongata. The sequence continues at coordinate 153,446,857 of OX578272.1, forward strand.
AAGCCTCTAAAGCTAGCTAAATTAAAAGTTAGTCTTTTACAGTGGCAGGCATGTGAAAATTAAACTTATCTCGAAAATGATTCCTAGGATTTTGTTAAAAATTACGCTGAAAAGAACTGAACTGATTTTGGCTTAGAAACATTTTAAACGATCTCTTTATATTTTGTCACCCTTCGTGCATACATTTGTATTTTAATTGGGTATAATATCTCTACATGATGCAGATATTTGTTGCAAAATTCAAATATCTTATTAATATCAATTTTCTTACATCCTTAACTTATGTTTCAAAGCTAAACATTCTTTAAAGTAAAGTGAATGCACATATACCTTGAGTCTTATTTATTTCAAACTTTAACTAGTTTCAAACTTTTATCCATAATCTGAATATAGTCTCGTGTAGATTTTAAACACAAATTGTTAAACTGAAAACTTTTGTGTATGAATAACACAATAAATAGCCAATTTCGTTTCTTACAAGATACAAGGTTGTATCCAGCATCAAAACTAAATCAAAAATTGGTATGTACTACATTTTGTATATGAAACACATTCTTCCAGCCTTGGACGAAACCTTTGATGATACATCATCTTAACCTTATAAAGTCCTTTTATGAGTTACCTATTTCGGAAAGTTTCAGATTAGTTTGATAAGTTTAATTTTATGAAGTATAAATATTACTTGTTTCCTAGCAACTTTATTCACGACATGGCTGATAAAGAGAATTTAGTTTAACATTTAAAACTAAGTTTTAAAAAATAAAGCTTCAAACTTAAATACAAAATAAAAGCAATTTTAATTTAATTTTGCAGCCTGAAGATTCCTCTTTCCCTTTTTTGCTTACACGAATTGTAATTTGTTTAGTAATGAGGGGATAACAACCTTCTGAAGTATCTGTATACTTATACTTACAATATGAAGTTAATATAGTCCCTTTGGAATGATTGAAACTGGAAAAATGTTTAAGTTCATAAAAGTGAAGCACCCTTAACACGATGTCGTTTTATCTTCACGTTTTTTTTTTTTTTTTTTTTTTAATTTTAAACAAGCGTTTCAAACGATGAGAAGCTCTCAAAAGTATATTTCTTGTTGCCATAGAGACATGTTAAGAGCTCATCAAAGAAAATTATGTAATGACATCATAAGCACCACTACTCTCAATGGAAATTATTCTTTTTAAGAAATACTTGAAGAAAATTTCTTAACTTAATTTTGGATGTTTAATGAGACGTTAGCACCGATCCACACGAACAAGAACATAATAAATTTTGGCACCCAAAAAATGGCAGCTGATTATATGAAAAGAGCTCTTCACTTGAAGTTGATAAGAGTTTGCACAACGTATCACATCCCTACGTACTTATTAATGTAAAGAAAGTAGTAATTATATATTCATGCAAATTTCACACGATGTTATGGAGAGGTTTTCTTGAGTGACATACACTTCAACAAAAAAAACGATGAAAGTAACAATTAGCTGGGAAGTATTTAATTTAAAACAATATTGCTTCCTTTAGAAACATATTGTGTGTACAGTGTACTCTCTACTAACGGACACCTCTCCTAACCAAACAGATTTAAAAGAACGAACATAAATACTTAATTTATCATATAATCATCTCCCTCATAAGCGGACTCTCCCATAACCGGACGCCGACACCAATTAAATTAAATTATAAAATTATTTGTGTTTATTTCTTAAAAGTTGTCAATTTCACAATTTTTCTCTTAAGCTGACACCTCTCTTAAGCGGACAAATTTCTTGTCACCGCCAGTGTCTTTCGGTTTAAGAGAGAGTTCACATTATACTATTTTTAGAACACTACTATAATGAACATTAAATCAATTTAAAAATTGTCAAAAATACTAAAAAGCAAAAACCAAGTTATGCATTCGCATACGCAATGAATTGGTAGTATTAAAAGACACTATTGGGTCGCACGAACTCGTTTTTGTGACAATTAAGCTTAAAATTACTGCTAAAAATCAAAAGCAATATCAATATTTTTTTAAAAGATTAAAACCAATTTACCAAATTTTTGAAAGCTAGATATATATTTTAGTTTTTAAAAAAATTTATTTAATAATTTATTTTTGGGCATTTTATCAAATGCCCAAAGCTGTCAAATTTTTATATTATTTTTTATTTTTATAAGAGCGGTTCAGATCGCACAGCTCATGCGGAGCTCAAGTTTAACGAAACTCAACGAAATGTGCATATGTCCATTATAGCCAACGCCATATGACTGAGTGTATTCGCTCATTTACACATGCGATTTTGACAGTAGCTCATGCTTACTCATGCGCATTATAGTTGGGCCTTAAGAAAAAAATCTTTGGACTGAAATGGAAAATATTACGTTTAGTTAAAAATGCCATACATTTTCCACAAAATGCTTAAAATTATGTATATAATGAAAAACATGAGATATTTTATTCGAATGAAAGTTGAAAATTTATCCACAGTGAAATTAGACTTCTGCTTTTATCGCCAGTGATCCCAAGTTGGATGTTTGTATAAAAAGTCTTCACATACGGATAACTGTCTTTCGGTCACCATATTGTTTTTGACAAAATTCATTTAGCATTTCTTTGTTTAGTCGTTAAATATTTCTTTTTATTTGCAATCCTTAATTGGCAATTTAATTTTTTTTTATTCATCATGTTTTTTGATCTTTTCGCAATTAACATTGGGCGGTTCTATAATTCGCATTTTTTGTTGCTTTGCATTTATTTATTAAATTTTTTGATGATTGGCAAAGTTTTTTTTTGACAAATAATGCTTTGTCGTTTAGTCGATTCGGCAAACAGCGCTGCGCAGTCTTATTATTTTGTTGGAAGATCGTTTTACGTTTCATCATTTCGCTCTAAATTTTAAGACATGTAATTTAATGAAGCAAAAAAATTGCAAAAGAATTGAATGACAAATAAAAAAACAGCTGAAAAATAAAATTTCAAACAAAAAAACAGCAAAAGAACAAAATGCCAAGTAAAAATAAGTAAAAGTAAAAAAAAAATGCAAAACAACACAAAGCCAAATAAAAATATGCCCAACTTCAAATAGCTAATTAATCTTAAAGCTTAATAAAAACGGCGAAATCAAAAAATGCGGACTGATTATTTGTCATATCAATTCAAAAACCAAACGTAAATTGCAAAACGTGGAATGGCAATTAACAAAATGCTAAGCAAAGAAATTGCGAAAAGAAAAATTGCTAAATGAACCACCGCGAATCGTTAATTTGCATCTTTGGCAAACCATACCACAACCTTATTATTATAAATATTTTATTCAGTTCTAATAAGTACAAATAAGTATAAGGCACTGAAAGTAATTTCCTTCAATTTTTCATCTATCTTCTCTTCATACAAAACATAAAAGTTAAAAAACATTTTCATCAAATTTTCAATTCTTCAATTTAGTTTTCAATTTTTCTATTTGATTGTAGTTGACTCTGTTAGTTATTTCCTTCTCTTGCTTTTACAGGACAATGAAAATGTGTGCCGTATATTAACAATAAAAATCTAATAAGGACCTATAAAATGCAGAAAACCAACAGAAAATTCGTAGAACCTATGTACAATATGTAAAATGATTTTATTTGAAAAATTATTAGCTCTTTATGAATTTCTAATATTTACTTTGTGTAGGTCCCTTCCTGAAATAAAATGAAAATAATTTTGTAACATCATATTTGACCTAGTTTCAATCGATATTAAAACACATCAGGAATAGTTTTGTAACTCGGAATTAAATGAAATATCTTTTTCTCATGTGAGACACTGAGGTTTTTTATTTCTATTTGTTTATCCATAGGACAAAAAATTCTATACCAGTCTTTCAACACTCCTGTTTGTGTTTTATGAGTTCTCAAAAAAAAAACTGCTTTATTTAAAAAAAAAAGTTAGTCTAAAAATAGTTTTATGAATTTATTAAAATTTTTGAAAAAGAAATTTACCCAAATTTTTAAAAGAAAGTTTTTTAATTGAATTTTTATAAAAACTAAATTTATAGTGCAAACGAATTTTGGAAAATTGATATAGAGTTTGTGAAAATTTAATAAAGTAATTTTGAAAAAATCACCATACCATAACAGGAAGTAAGTTTGACGTAGTTTTGAATTTAATTTACATATATACGAGTATACTCAGGTAAATATTTAAGAGAGAAGAAAATGCAACTTGGAATAAAAAGTTAATGAAATTTATCAAAAACAAACAAAGCTCTCCACATTGAAGATTTATCACCCGCAAGGTCTTTTTGTCTTTCTGTAGAAGTATGACCCTGTGTTGATTTTTGCAGGAAAATTCTTCACTTTTATTGTTAAAATTGGGACTATTAATGGATTCGCTTATCTTTTTATTTTCCGAAAACGCGACGACATTATACCATTTTAAATCCGACTGAAACTCACAGTGTCACTTAAAGGATCTACTTAAATTGACCCCAGAAAACAAATCAAAAAGTTACATCACTCTACAAAACAAACAAACAAAAATAAACGTTTTACAATAATTCAAATTTCATTTAATAATGATTGATTTTTTAAACTCCGACCTAATTTTTTCTCTTCAATGTTTCTATTAATAGGAACGTAGATTTTTTCAATTAAAAATAAATATTCACTATTAAGAGTTTTTCTTTCAATTTATATGCTACAGCAAATCTTTATATAGGTCAGCCATAAATTTCACCCACCTAACATTTGCAAAATCACTACAAAAAATTAAATTTATGGTTTAAGCCTTTGTTCAAAGTATCCATTATTGTAATGGCAGCTGTATTCGATTTTTTTTTTAGCAATTAACAACAACTGAGTTGATGAAACAACATTGCCATAAAGCTAAAGTGAATTTTTGCCGTTTCGCAAAACAATAAATAAATGAAAATCAATTTAAAAAAAAAGTTTGCATTGGAGTTGGAAGTGAAAACACTTAATTCGACAAATTAAAAAAGTTTTGACGATATTTTTGTTCGCTTTTATTCACAAAATCCGTAACATTTTTTTTATCTACTTTTCCTTCGATTTGTAAGGAAGTTTTTTTTTACTGCGAAAAGTTTGTATACACTTCGATATAAAAATCAAAACCGTAGATATAGATTTGTGCTCAAGTGCTCAACTAGTTGACATTTAACTCAACCTAAAGCAGGTATTTTTATTGACAAAAAAAAAAGTAAGGCAAAACTTTTCCAATAACATTTTGATTGCATTGAAACTACAGACGAAATCCGTTTAAATAAATGCATTGAAGAAATGTTTCTGTTTCGTCACCGAAAACAGGTTGTTGAGGATTGAATGAATTCAGTCAGGTTTTTGGCATAATTTTTCGAGTTGTTATCGTTTAAAGCAATAACAACAAAGGGAACTTTTAGAAGCTTGAAGTCATTACATAAAAAGTCAAAAGTCAGTTGGGAGTTTCTGTCTGAAAATTTAAGGGAAAACTATTTCTTTTACATTTCCATGTTTTTGAGAGTGCTGAAAATGAGTGTGAGACCTGCTTGTAGAAATCGGTTGAAGAAATGCAATAGGCAAGTACATATTTTATGAAAATTTTATTTCTCTTGCAATTATATTACTGAGAAAATTAATATTTTACTTTAAACAATATAGAAGACATCAATTCAAATTATAAACTCTATTTCCTTTATCATCAGACATAAATTGATGCTTGCTGAAATACCAATAGGAATAATTAAAACGATCCTATCTTAGTTTCAGCTTGTATCAGAATATAATAGATAACTCTACAACATCCTTAACAATCTACTAACAAAATACATAGTTCCACGAATAATTTCCCTCATAGACAAAGATAAAAACAATTAAAAGTATGAAAAAGCTAAAATATAGATTAAGACTGTAAGACTGCATAAAATTGACTACGAGGAGTTTAAAACTGGTACACTGTATAGAAGATACTCATTCAATCTATACTACAATACATGTACTAGATATTCTTCTATTTTTTTTCTTATTTAAGGAAGCAAGAAACTATGGCATAGTTGAGAAAGAAAATGGAAAATGTCTACGTCTGGAACAAACGGATTGTGCAATATAAATTTTGCAAAGGCGAAAATCGTAAAACAAAACATTCCCTTGTCGACAATCGTTGCTTGCTTTTTCACAGACCATGTTGTTCGTAATTAACAAGTGCCTGGGGGATATTAAATTTGCTTCGAACTATGTTCCAAGTTGTACCCCTTGGAGTTGTTTATAAATGTCAGCACTGGAGAATTGATATAAGGAAAATAGAGAATTGCAATTGGATGGTTACAGTTACAGTTTCAGTTCCCATCTATATACATCTTTGTATATTTGTCTTCAATTCTACCATGTTTAGTTGTTTATTGTTGTGCTAACTGCATATATCTTGGCTAACCTCATGTCCCCATTGCTCTATAGTTGTTAATGTATCATTTTTGTTGTGCAGTGACAACCTTAATGTAATTTATTACATTTTAAGGAATTTGAAGAACATGTTGTGTGCGTAAAAAGGCAAGATTAGTTTTGAGGATGATTCCTTCTGGCTTAGCTTTTATTATCTAGCAAGGTATTTTATGGACTTTAAATGAAATATTAAAAGTAAGAATGATCTGATTAAAAATTGTTTCAGCAAACTTATCTACATGAGCTTTCTTATAGGTGGACACCGATATATAAAGAAAATGGCTAAAATTGTTAAAATATTGCAAATTTATAAATAAAGAGATAATGTTACAATTTACCCCGGCTACGGGAAGAGTAGTGAGATAGGCAGGGAGTGTAAGTTTTAACACTTTTATTAATTAATTAATTGAAACGTTTTTTTAATTTTATCTTTAGAAAACAAACCACAAAATATTGAAAATTCGCCGGTAAAAAATAAAACTTTTGGAACACCAGAGAATGCTAGGATTCTCTGGTGTTCCACAGGGTACCCATCTAAGGCCTTTTCTCTTTATTTTAACTATCCACTGATATCTACTGCTTCTTATTTCTTTTCCGAGTACGGTAAGGATATCGAATGACACCATTTTCTCACACTTAAAATATCCGACTTCATCGCTTCATCTAAAATCTGGTGTTCTCGGGTTTTATCCTAGAATACATCGGCAAGTCTCCGATATTTTAATCGATCTATACTGAATATGATAGGGAAGACTAAAAAAGTGGGTCCGGAAATTCTGTCTGTCTGTCAGTCTGGTTGTTCCAGTAACTACAGCCTAAAAGACTGAACCGATTTTCTTCAAATGCGGTATGTAGGGTTATGTGGACCATTCTTTAGAGGGGAAATTTAATTTTTTTTTAGCTTTAATAATAACGGTACCTGCTATACAGGGTGATTGGTATAAGGTGCACAAAAAAGCTTGAGCGTGTAGGTGGAGTTAAGACAAGAAAAAAATCGTATAGGAGGGGGGGTCTATTTCCCCCCGTTTAGGCAGGAGGGGCAATTTTCTAAAACATTGACTTAAATCAGAAAAAAATTATTTAAAAACAACGGTGAATGATACAAAGCCTTGTTATATTTTTTTAGAAAGCCAGAAAACTACTTTTTTATTTAATTTTTAAATTAAGTTGTTTAAGTGAACAGTTTTAAAAAAAATAATTTTCAAACTCAAAATTTTGAAAAAAAAGCTAAAAACAAATTTTTAAACAAATTTTTTTCAAAATTTTATGTAATTAAATATTATTTTTATTTTCAAAATTCAATGCTCTTATTAATTTTTAGTCAAAAACAGAAAACCGGATGCCAAAATGTATCTTAGTTTTTGAGAAATTAAAAAAAATTAAAAGTAAAACTAGTAAGTAAAGTAAAAAGTTGATTCGTTTTTTTTTATTATTTGATTAAAATCGGATGGTATGTAATAAAAATTAAAGAGGGATAATTCCCTAATTAATAATTGACCTGAGCAGGTCAAATTTGGGAAAACCAAAAAAAAACTAAGATACATTTTGGCATCCGGTTTTCTGTTTTTGACTAAAAATTATTAAGACCATTGAATTTTGAAAATAAAAATAATAGTTAATTACATAAAATTTTGAAAAAAAATAGTTATATATACATATATTTTTAGTTTTTTTTTCAAAATTTTATGTAATTAACTATTATTTTTATTTTCAAAATTCAATGCTCTTAATAATTTTTAGTCAAAAACAGAAAACCGGATGCCAAAATGTATCTTAGTTTTTGAGAAATTAAGAAATTACTGACTTTGAAAATTAATTTTTTTAAAACTGTTCACTTAAACAACTTAATTTAAAGATTAAATAGAAGAGTAGTTTTCTGGCTTTCCAAAAAAATATAACAAGGCTTTGTATCATTCACCGTTGTTTTTAAATAATTTTTTTCTGATTTAAGTCAATGTTTTAGAAAATTGCCCCTCCCGCCTAAACGGGGGGAATAGACCCCCCCTCCCATACGATTTTTTTCTTGTCTTAACTCCACCTACACGCTCAAGCTTTTTGGTGCACCTTTTACCAATCACCCTGTATAACCGTATTGCAGAACCTTAATTTTCTCAAAAAAGGCTCCAACGACTTTCTTCAAAAAAATTGGAGATCTTTTTTGTCTGATTTTCTTTTGATTAATTGAAAAAAAAAAAAAAAAAAAATGCCACGCAGTTTAAGGGTACCCCTCAAAAATATTTTCAGAAATTTTTAGATGATTAAATAGAATTTTGGTACTTAAACTTTGCAGAAGTGTATAGTTTTAATTTTAATAAATTTTTGATTTTTTTTTTGTTGTAAATTCAGTATTTGGAAAACGGCTTGATCAAAAATTTAATTTTTTGTACAGTAAATGTAAACTATTTAGCCGTTTAGAATGCCAGACTAAAAATTTGCAAAATATTAAATTTATAAAAATTATTAAGTAAACATCGATTTATTTAAAAACCGCTCTAACGATTTTGGAATTATTTTTCTTGGTAAACTTATATTTAAGCAAGACAAATTTCTGCATACTTTGATTTTGGCTTGAGTCTTCTTAAGAAGAAGTTTTAGCACTTTTGTGAAAAATTCATGATTTTTTTTCATTTTTATAAAAAAAATTATTGAATTTATTTTTATTTTCGTGGTAACTTGCCTCAAGAAGAAGTTCGTGCGACCCAGTCGTGCACTTTATTTTTTTAAACAAAAACAATTGAACTCCATTAACAACCAACTTTTGATTGAATCGGGTTAATTTTGTATGTGAATACATCATAATATTCATTTGTATAATCGATGTATATATATGTATGATGACATTTTTTCATTTCCCAAGGATATCTTGAATTATATTTGTCTTTGTTTTATTTTGTTATTAAAATATTTATGCGTTCAAATTATCTGTATGTTAAATTTTGTTCGTCCTTTAATGTGTTCACGCCATCATCGCTTTTACACAAAAAAAAAACAAAACCAATTAAAAACTCATTAAACAAAATCCTGTTCAGTAAGTTGACAGTAACAAATTGTTGTCATTTTTGGTAGAATAAAATTTCCTTCTTGAATTTGTGGTTTCCTTTCTTTTAGCAATTATTATTTTCATTATTTATTCAGATTTATGCAAATTCTCAGTTGATGAACAGTTGTCGGGTACTAAAAGCTTCGTTTCAACTTAATTTATTTATTCCACCATCTACCATATCAAGTTGGTATTATATAGTAATAGAAGTTTGTTTTAAGTCGTTTTTATTGCTTTTTGTCTATGAAGGGAAGGAAACTGTTTTCAAAGAAATGAGAGTTCATTTTGAAATTTATTTAAACTCTTACTTCTATGATAAGGTTTTATATGTAAGGAAGCCATTTTTAGTGGATGAATTTTTAAATAGGTAGCTAACATTGTTCTTGGAAAACAAGAGTGTGAATCCTTGTTCGATATTATTGGCTGGTAAAGGGCGCGGCAAAAAAACAAACAGCTTGCAAGGCTATACTATACCACAAGTTCGAGCTTCATGTATTCAAGTAGCGGTAAAACAAAGCCGGCTAGTCCTCCATGTATTAGAGGTTGTGAGAGGGGTAACTTCAACAATAACCAACTGGACCAACAGGATTTAATATCTTCAAATTCCCCCTGTTTGCACCAATAATGAATAAATCAGTTTCCTGAATGTCATTGACAGCCTGATTGATCTTTATCAGTGTATTCTAAGATCAGCAACTAAATATCCGCATTACGTCAGAAACTTGAAAAGAATCAAGAACACCAAGTTCAATACGTTATAAATCCGCTTCATTGATCTCAATGGCTGCTTGTAACAGCATTTATAGAAATGAGCTTTACAGCATCGAAACATCCTCAGCAACTCTTGCAGTTGTTTGAAATGACGCTGAATAAGACCCGCAGTTCCATCTGTACCATCTTGAACATAATTTTGGAAGTCATAGTTCGAAACTCGTGTGGTAATCTATGAGGCAAAGCAACATCTACCTAATTTTCCAAATGATTGAACCTTATCATATCAGGGTAATTGGTTTAAGGTGCACCAAACAGCTTGAGCGTGTAGGTGGGATTAAGACAAGAAAAAAATCGTATGGGAGGGGGGTCTATTTTCCCTCGTTTAGGAGGGAGGGGCAATTTTCTAAAAAATTGACTTAAATCAGAAAAAATATTATTTAAAAACAACGGCGAATGATACAAAGCCTTGTTATATCTTTTTGGAAAGCCAGAAAACTACTCTCTTATTTTATTTTCAAATTAAGTTGTTCAAGTGAACAGTTTTAAAAAAATTAATTCAAAATTTTGAAGAAAAAAAAATTAAAAAAAAAAATTTTAAACTAATTTTTTTCAAAATTTTATGTAATTAACTATTAATTTTATTTTCAAAATTCAATGCTCTTATTAATTTTTAGTCAATAACAGAAAACCGGATGCCAAAATGTATCCTAGTTTTTGAGAAATTAAGAAAATACTAAAAGCACTTTTTCAAAAAAGGTGAATCTGGTTAATCTGGTTAAAAACAATTAACTGTAATTTTTTTTTCAAAATTTTGAGTTTGAAAATTATTTTTTTTAAAACTGTTCACTTGAACAACTTAATTTGAAAATAAAATAAAAGAGTAGTTTTCTGGCTTTCCAAAAAGATATAACAAGGCTTTGTATCGTTGTTTTTAAATATTTTTTTTCTGATTTAAGTCAATTTTTTAGAAAATTTCCCCTCCCTCCTAAACGGGGGAAAATAGACCCCCCAACACGCACGATTTTTTTCTTGTCTTAAGTCCACCTACATGCTCAAGCTTTTTGGTGCACCTTAAACCAATCACCCTGTATATGGTGCAGAGACGTGGACATTGTCAAGATAGAAAGAGGTATAGTCCAGTCAAAGCGTAGTTAAAACCGATGGAAATGGATTTCTTTGTTTAACTTTACAAGATATATTGTATACGGTGACGTCGATCTAGCCAGAAATATAAGTATTCAAAGATTTAGATAGTTGGTTAATGTAGAGCGAAAGGATACGGCTATTTTCAATTTTGCTGAGTAGTAGAATCCTGTAAAAACAGCCAACTTAACAATTTAGTCTCAAAAAAATGCCGTAAAAATTTAAGTATCATATTATAGTCATACATGCGGCTGAAATAACTTCAATGCTGTTAAATTGTTTCGCAAGTCATTTCAAATCAAAGACTATTAAAAAAATTCCCAAAGAAAGAAAAAAAAAACGACATCTTCTTCTATACACCCAAATAGGTATTACCACTTATTCGACAATATCTATCTGATATCTAATTTATCTACTCCACCTCCTATTTTTTCCTGTTTCATATCAATATATTCAGCCAACGATATATGTATATGTGTTTCATTTAAAGAAAGACCTCAATGTGAGGACTCTCAATAATTTTCCAATCAATTTTATTGATATTGCATCCCTTAACTCCGTCTATTTCAACTTTATTGGATTCTTCTAAAGGACAAAAAGAAATGGAAAGAGGAAGATAAGTAGTATTGGGCCTATATTGGTGTTCTTATAGGTTAAGTGAAGGTGGATCTATTCTGTTTGTATATCCTTTTTTTTTTTAAGAATATATTTTGATACACAGACTTTAAGGACACAATCATCATTGCTATAGTGATGAAAATTGGAGTAAATTTGAATTCGAATTATATGTATACACATTTAGAAAACTTCTCTAAAATTATTTATTTTTATAGATTAAGATATTTAGAATATCTGTATGAGGTGTATGGTTTCAATACCATATCATAGTACAGAACTTTGGACTACAATTATTGACAGTAAACAAATTACTCTATACAACTATAAGAAAAATTTTTTGAATTTAATAAAAATCTTCATATTATTTTATATACATATATACTTGTGTTTAGGGCTTAGCATATATAAATCGTCGAAACCGGAACTATCCTTACTATACGTATATTCAAGATATAGCTTTGCCTGAATTTTAATATTCGCGTTATTATATTATAGTCTCACAATCACGAATCGCATTTAAATGTTTACTTTCAACTTAGGGAAAGCAGTCCCATCAATATGCGTCGATGACAAAGCTTAAGTTTGTTTATGAAACCAACGAAATCCCACAAATAAAAGCTTATTTCTTTTTTTTTTTTTTGTTTATCAAAATATGAACACTTTTATCTATATATTTCCAACAGATTCGTATTTCAACAAATAAAACCCTAACACTTCAGTGTTGTTATACGTGAAGGGATTTTTAGAAGTTTCAGATTCTGATAACATTAGGTAGGCTATGAGTTGCCTTAAGTATATTTACACAGCACCACACCGACAAGAGGCAATCTCTTGCAAGAGAAAAAATACGAGCTTCGCTTGGGAATTGTCGACAAAAGATGGTTTGCATAAATTTTAATAGTTTCACAAAACCTATCAAAGTAATAGTTGAGGATTGTTTTTGTTGTATAATGTACCTTTGGCAAAGGAATTACGTTTAAGAAAATATTTTTGTTTGTTGTTCAAGCCACAAAAAAAAAGGAGTTATAGGTTCTATGTGTTGTCAGATTTTTTATGAGTTATAAATTTGTTTATTATAGTTATAAAAATTTTGTTAAAACACGAACTGAATGGAACGTGTGAAAAATTCGCTTTAATATTGAGTTTGGAGTGATTTTGTTAACTTTTTTTCTATCTTTATTTGCTCTATAGGTACTATAAGGCAAGTCTTGGATTCGTGCAAAAAAAAAGATTTGATATAACAATCAAAAATGGCATTACGATAGGGAAGACGAAAAAGTGGGTCCGGATAACGGTACCTGCCATATAACGGTTATCAAAAATCGTATTTTTCTCAAAAGCGGCTCTAACGATTTCAAACAAATTTCACATGTGTCATAAAGTGTAGTAGAGGTCTTTAAAATAGTGGTATCCAAACTTTCAAGAAAATTCGTTTCACGATACCTGCATATAACGGTATTTTTAAATTTCGACTATCTCGATAACGGCTTAAGCGATTTGAACGAAACTGTGACATAAAATTATTTTTCAAAAATGTTTTTGTTAAGTTTTAAATAATTTTTGAAAAACTGTTTTTGTGAATTCAATATTTCAAAAACTAGTTGACGGATTTTTATAAAATTTTGTTTTAAGGTGTAATAATTTAAGGTTAAAAACTCACTTTTTTTTAGAAAAAAATTTTCGAAAAAATATTTTTAAAAAATCAATTTTTTCGAAAACCGGTCCAGTGATTTTGAAATTTTTTTTTCTTTAGTAAAGAAAATTTTTTGAAAGCTTTGATTTTGGTTTGAATCTTTGTAAGATACGGTTTTCAAACTTAAAAAAAATTCATACGATTTTTTCGTATATTCCGTTTGTACTTTAGACCCCCCGGTAACTTGCAACTGCGTTTCTAGTTCTACAGGACTGGAAGGACCCTCTACAATTAACCCCCGAATCCGAACGGATTCAGAATTTAAATTGAATCAGAAATTAAAAAGGTAAGACATATAATTAGCTTTTTGTCGTAAATTTATCGTGCAACTGAACAAAATAGTCGCGCTATCGTAATTGATCCTTTTTTGGTGTGCGTGAGAGTAACGGTGTTACTAGTCAAATTTACACTACAAGAGGTGGTTTAGAAAAAAATCGTCTAACAATTTTGTTGTTATTAAAAAGAAAAATGCTCGGACAATTTTTTAGTTGCATGACGTATTTACGATTGATTATTATGAACTGATTTTTTATTATTGTTATGTACTAACTTTTGATAACACTTGGTCTTTTACATTACTGACAACATAGCTCTCAAGTTAACACTAATAATAATAATAATGTATTTATTTCATTTCAATTTACAATAATTAATGTTACAAAGTTTTTTTTTGTCTTTTTCTAACCAAGTTAAACAATTCATTAAAAAAAAAAAATTAAAGACTAAATTAAAGTTAATACAAATTACATCAACCATGAATTATGTAATGAAATGATTGTATGATATACACTTTGTGGTACGAACACCATTAGTAAGTGTATTATTCAAAAAGAAAATAGTCGTTATATTGTATAAGTAAAGCCGCGTCGAGAGTATAGTAGATAAAGCAAAATTCAAGATAAAGAGATTAATCAAAATTTATATTAATTTTTTGAGAAAAGTGAAGAAACAAAAAGGAAAGTTTTGTAGAAATTTTTAGGGAAAATTGTAAATTTTAATATGGGTTTATGAAAAATTAAATAAATTCAGCTAGGCAGGTATACAATAACTTACGTTGGTTAAGTAACTACAAGAATCAAATCTTCTACATCTGATCTGGATAAAAGCCAATTTCCGAGGTTTTTTAAAAAGTTATTTAATCCATTACTATTGATTACATCGGCTGGAAGTTTATTATATATATGAGGCGCTATAACAGTAGTAAAACGTCTAACACGTTCGGTTCTAGCTCTTGGAACTACAACAGAATTATTAGACCTAAGAGAATATCCAAAATTATTTCTGCTTAAGTTGTTAAAACCACCTCGTAGGTAAAACAGTCTCAGTAACAAAACAAAATTATAAAAAATAAATAAATAACAAACATTATAACAAAATTATAAAAAAAAAAATAAAATAATAGTGCGACAAATTTTTTAGTCGCACGACAAAAAAACCTCAGTTATCATTAGTAATATTTTTTTAGAATGTGCAATTGCACTGGTGGCAGGTTTAACTTCCCTTATCGTTCAAAAAAAAAAATTAAAAATTGCTCCAAAATCTTTTTAGTTGCGCGATGATGAACGATTTTTGTGTTATCTTTAAAATTTTCCAAAACATTTTTTCTTACTCAGCTTACTCAAGGTTTAAAAAAAGTGTTTGCCAATTTTTTTTAGCTGCAGGACAAATTTCAGTATGCTTTTAAGATTTGATCGCATTTGCTCAAATTTTTTAGTTGCATTTTAGTTGAATGACAAAAAACGACAATTATTTTCGTAGCCTGTTTATTTCAAGATTGTATTTTATTCTTGTGTGTTTGAAAATGTAGTGATAACCGAACTGTGAAATTAAACAAAAAAAATTAGGGATTGTACAAAAAAAAAAGGAAACAAATTTTTTAGTTGCAATACAAATTTGCAAGAACTTATCCATTGGTTTAACGTGTGAAATTTAAAAATGGTGCCCATTTCATTGACTACAACAATTTAATGTTTGAATAAGCAGATGAAGTGTTAACGTTATAAGACTGCTAAGTTAATCAGAAAAACAAAGTTAAATCTAACAACATAATTATTAGCGAATTTTAGTTTGAATGAACAGACACAAGAGCAAGTTCAATTTATCAAAAATAAATAACAAAAAACATATATATGAGACGTTAGATCATTTCTCCAAGATTCGAATAGTAAGTGATTAAACGTCACCCTGTTGTCAAAATCAGTTTTCAAGTTTTGGTGAGAACTCTTACAGAATTTTCCAAAAATCACATAATGAACCAGCACCTTAATTAGTGCTTCAGTTAAGTTTTAATGAATTTTGGCGCAACAAGTTTTATTAGTAACAAAAGTTGGATGTCAAACTGGGTGTTTTTTTTTACATGTTTTACAACAATAAGGATCCAGCATTTTTTGCACTTTTTTTAAACACAAATCTAAATCCTAACCGTCAAAGGCGATGCTAAAATGCGGTAAATTTGAATGGTGCTTTAATAGGTGCAAAACATTTTTCACACCACTGCATTGCACTGACGATGACGTCTTGCATTGCGTGATAGATATGCAAATATAAACTTTTTTTTTTCTTTCACATTTTTAACCATCATATGGCCCAAACGTTTGCTCTTAAATGCACTTCAGGGTATATAGAATTTTACCGCATTCACTGTATTTTTTTTTTTTTAACATTTGTGTTCCGTATTATTTGACTGTTTGCTCCACATAAAGTCACAGTGAAGAAGTATTGCATAAGCTTCCAGGCAAAACAAACGTTCACTAAGGAGTGGAAGGGAAGAACCACCAGTACACTCCTTGAGGCGAACATTTCACACGAAAAAGCTGGATAAAAGCAAAATACTTTACTGTGCAGTCCTTTTGTCTCAGTCACCTATTTTCCCACCATTTGAATTTCAGTTGGTATAATTCCTTTTAACAGCTTCCTTTTTTATTTTTTTTTTTTTTTGGTTGTGGGTGCATATATGGATATAACGTGTGAAGCTGAAGTGTAAATGTTCCCTTTGGATAAAAGTAGTTGCCGTAAGAGGAAATGACAGAAAAAAGTCCCTGAATTCTTAAACTTACGCTATCTGGCCTTAATTACTGTTTTAATGAAAGGCTTTAATTTTTTTTTTATTTTTTGTTCTCATACAAAGTAAAAAGCTAAACTGAACTAAAGTTGGGTTGGGACAACATATCATAATTAACTATTGTGCTATGCTTTGATTCAGATTTTTTTTTTTTTCTTTATTTATATAAAGGTGCATTTTTATGAATTTTATTTTTAAAATATGCATGCAAGGAAAAAAATATTTTTGTTCTAGCCTTAAGTGTTCAAAATTCTAAAGTTTTAAGATTAAACAATTAAATTTTAAATTTTAGTGAAATACCAGCTGTTTTATTCAGAGATGACCAATACGTATAATCCTGTAAAGGTGCCTGTCCATTTGAGAGTTATTTTGTTAGTAAGCTCTCGCGAGCTCTCTGGGGCTTTATTCCGAAAGCGTGAGTTTTGCTGTGAGTTACTTCAAAACTCACACTCCCAGTCACAGCCGTTTGCACAATTCAAAAAATGCTTATTCACGAGCTTTCGCAAAATGTTTTGTTTTTGATATTTATTTTGAGTATTATTTGTGTTTTTTTTTATTTTAAATATTTTATGCTCACGCTCTAAAATAAGGTGAAAAATTTAATTCAAAACTGACGCAAGTAACTCACAGGCACATTTGCGGAATCAGAATGAGTTTGTGTACACATTTTATCGTGCGCACAGCAAAACTCACGCTTGCGGAATTCAGCCCCTGGTCCGAGAGTTTATTTTCTGAGAGTATTTTTATAACCGTGTCCACTTGATACTACATTTTTCTGCTAATCATCATTTGAGAGAGATATGTTAGCCAGAAAAAGCTTAGAGTTACGCTCGCAGCATTCTCACTCTTAAATGGACACGCCGCAGGGCTGCCAATGCTGAGCCCAGGAAATGTAGCATAACGACCGAAAAAACGAAGTAAATTTGAAAAAAGGGTAGTAGATAATAAAAAAAAAATATTTAAAAAAACAACAAATTTGTTTTTATTTTTTACTCAAAACGAATAAAGTTTAAGAGCCTTTCAATTTTTTTACTGGAAGCATAAGCGCGACCAAACCTCAACTACATCTTCATCGTTGTTCATTTCTATATTCATAGCCAAACATAACCGTTCAAAACTCCGTATTTAGGGACACAATAATTGCCTTATTTTATCGTAATGAGGAAAACTATTAACTAGTGGAAGGATTGTAGGATATTTAGGATATGATATTTGTCAGTTTGCATTTCTTTTGGATCCAAAAGTTCTTATAATCCAACTTTTTTTTAGTTAAATCAAAACGAAGTTTCAGTTGATCACACAATTCAACATAAAAAAACTTGGAAATACATTTTACAAGTCATAACAAGAGGTGAAATTGATTTTGTTACTTTTTCGGATTCTCCCCCGTAGTCACAACTTGTAAGAGTTGTAAAAACAATCGAAATTCATATCTGCTACAGAGCAGGTCACAGCACTCGAATTTAAATTTTTTTTTTTTTTTGCTTTTTTTGTGAGTTGAAACGAAAGGAATTCTTTATTATTTATTTTTATTTTGATGATGCATTGGGTTATGCAACTTTTTGTTTTAATTAAAAAATATCAAATCAAAAAAAAATTTTTGGAATTGTTGAATTTTTTTTTATTAATTCCTAGATGATCACATTTTTTTTATAGGTAAATTCTTTCTTCAACTATCCATGTTTTTTCTTCAAAAAAGCTAGTCTTGCATCACCACACATATTTTTCACTGATATTAGTTCGGATACGTTGTTTATTTCTATAAAATTTGTAAAATTGATTGAATTATTTACTTTTCACATAAATTTTGCACAGAAAAATTAAAAACTTTATCGTGTTCTGTCACAATCAGCTGTTCCAAGTCGAAGAAAAAAACTCACCATAACGCGGTGAGTTTACTTGAGACTTTCCTTGTGAGGATTGGGGGAGAATTCGGTAAATGTTATCGAGTCACAACAATCCTCGCAATAAATTATCACAAGGGCTTATGACTTATGACTCCTCACAAGGGGGAGAATCGGGCTATAAATAATAATTTGATATTATTTACTATTGAAAATAAAACTTGTTTACGTTTTCAAATATTTTTTCTGTTCTGCAAAACAAATCAAGTTTTGACAATTTCCAGCGAACAAAAAAATTTAAATTTCCGTACGTTAGCATTAGATATCAGAAAATTGCAGTTCAGGACTTAATTTCAGCAAGGTTTGCCAACAAAACAACGGTATTATAAACTTGCATAAATTTTTCAGTATTAAATACTTAAAAAAATAGTGCATTCTCAGACAAAATGGAGCACCAAAACAAGAACAAAAGGATCAACGGTGAAAAATGGAGCCAAGATGAAATGGAGACCCTTGCATCACTTTGTATCACTCATGGACGAAGTGGAATATTGTCAAAAGAAACAAATAAGGCAACATCTGAAAAAAAAGACACGCAATAGGAAACCGTGCAAAATATTTTCAATTCGGTACGATTTGAGTTCAATGTGATAAAGTGTTAATTTATTGAATTTAATTTCATCGCAGATGCATCCTCCGCGGGAAAAAAAAATGCTTTGCAGGCTCGCTTTAGATTTACATATATTAATGGTTTGAGAAAGAACAACGCTCATGAGCGCCACAACTGTCTTTAAAGATGCCATTTGAGTTGACTGGGCCGATGTTAGAATTATCGAATCTGTTAGGAGTGTATATACATATGTGGATTGGAAGGGTTCGGTTCCGACAAGCCGTTGATAGCTACCACAATAAATAACGCATCGTCGGGTTCCTCAAATACTAATTTTGATCCGAAATGTACTTTCCTACGTTCTCAAAGGCGCCCAAGAAAACGAGTAGCTGCGTCGATTGAAAAACCTATTCAAAACGTGCAAGAAATGCGAATATAAATCAAAGTGATGCCCGTGCTAATAAAACACGTAATAGAAATGCATTATACGAGAGAGCTATAATGGATGCCAAATTGCAGGAAATGGCCCAAATCGCCCTAGAACGGGAAAAAGAAAATGAAGGGAGCAGCGAGCTGCATGCGTTGACGATGCGCAACAAGGAAGCGATTTTTAAGCAGCAAATAGAACTGCCGGAAGTCGCCTGTAATTCTTTAAAGAACTTATCGCGTGACATTGCAATTGGTTCAGTTATTTCATATTTTGCGTCAATCAATAATATGAAAATTTTACAAAACAAGTTTAAATAATCACAAAACTAGGTTTTTTCCAGTTTTATGAATTTCTTGTTTTATTCAAAACTTGTTTTAAATTTTCATGTTTTATGTGTCGGAAATGATTGTTAATAATACAGATTTTGGAAAATTTTGTTAATAGAAATTTTATAGAACTTATTTTGATTCAAAGCAAGTTTTACTCAACCTCAATAATATGACCGTAAGCAAATTACTTTTTTGATTTGCAAAAATGAATCGATTTAACACATATTATATGAAATTTTGATCGTTATATAAAAATTGGTCAAACGAAGTAGAAAAAAGTTGCTACGTAGCAGACGCATAAAAAAAAAAAATGAAGTCGATCTACTACATATGAAGTAGATTGGCAGCCCTGACACGGACTTATAAATAGGTTTGTCTCTGCGATGTCCATTATTTTGCAATGTTGACTTTCAGACAGCTGCTCTCAAAATACGAAACGTGTTTAAATTTTGCGAACTAGTCTCCGACAGTGATCAAGATTTCAAGACCTGTGCCCACTTGCGAGCTACTCTCAAAAAATTTGAATGTCGAGAGTAAAAAGTCGACTTTCCGCACCTGCTCGCACCACCCACCTTAAAAATAAAACGAACTAGAAAGTTTTTGCTTTTCAATTTTGGTACCCGTGACTTTTGACGTTTCTCATTTGGATACAAGAATCAAATGGGGGATTAGAGGCTATACGTGTGGCGCTGCAGTAGTCAGAGTCTGCAGTACTTATTATAGCAAAGACGATTCAACAAAAGACAATTGCGCTGCGTAGTAGTGAAATAGTGAAATGGAAATAATTTGGTTTATTTGTTTATCTTTAACACGTCTGTTTCGACGAAGCTTTCATGTGTATTAAGTTCTACAAAAAATCCAACAAAAATATTTCACAACCCCTCGGACGCAGGGTTGCCATTCGTGATTTCTTCTTCTCTTTTATTAAATTTCAGAAATTAAAAATCAATTTTCATTTGAATTTTAGTTTGGCTTTCAAATTTTAGATTTTGCGAAATGCGATACCAATAAATTGCCGATAACCATTACCTCAGATTGCAAAAGGATTTTTAATTAGAATATACCCCAAGCATCATTTTTAAAAATTTGGTTTACGAATTAAATTACACCCTGTATTAAGATGATACATATAACCTTAACAGCAATACCTATACGCAGTGAAATTTGGTCTGTTTTTTTCTGAATCAATCACAAGTATCGTTTAGGGATTATGGCGCAAACTTCTGTATTGTTTATCATATCATATAGATGACTCTCTTCTTACGCCAAAAAGGACACAAATCACAAATATAATTCGGTGCCATAATATGTATCACGATAATGGTTACATCAATCAATAAAGTATATCGTTTTCCCTAATACGACTTTTTGTGCAAAAACAATAATATAATAAAAAAGTATACATATACTTACTTATTTTTGTTCGTTGTATACTTTTCTTCCTGGATTTTCAGTGTTCACCCCTGGAACAATGATTGTCCTTTATTTTTTTTTTCGCCATTGATAGAAATAGAGGCATGGGCCATCATCATACTCAATCCAATATCAGAATTACTTCGGTGCTGAAAAGAACAAAAGACTATTACGTATACAATTGTATTTATAAAAAAAAAGCAATCAGGACAAGCTATATTAGTTGTTAACTTTATTATGTTGAGAAAATAAGAAAAGTTATGTAATGTGATTTTGTTTCTTTTCTGCAAAGGTTGTTTCGTAAGAAGTTTTTTATTTCGTATTAAATTTCTTTTTTATTCATTGTAATGCCAATTTGAAAAAAATATTAAAATATATTGAAAGGAATATATGCTTTGCAGCTGCCCATCATTACATAAACTCATAAAATTAAAAACAATACATACTTCAAAATGGATACTTCAAGGAATATAAGTGTCAATGGAAAAAAATGTAAACCTGTATGTATATTTAAAATAAAATAATATCTTGAAAACATGAACGGTTCTATAACATGAACATTTCGGAAAGAAGAACGCTTTTTTCGCTTTTTACTTGCGATTATATGTTTTACAAGTTACATACATATCATATGTATGTTTTTTTTTTATCAAAACAATTAAACATGACATTACAATGATAGCGAAGTCGAAAAACGTGGGCCTGGAAATTCTGTAAGCATAAAAAATTATTTTAACATTTCCCGAAACATTACAAAATCATATTTATAACGAATAGCATTTAGTTTTTGAAATTTAAAGTGACCCTCACTCTCATAAAAATCCCGAAAAACCAAAACGTTTTCGAGTTAACATTTCCCAAAAATTAAAAGTTCTAAAATATTCTTCAATGACTTCTGGGATGTAATGTTCAAAATAATATTTTATTCCTAGCTATAGAATATTTTAAACTATACAACGAAAATCTTGCTGGTGAAAATTACTCCCTGTGGAACAATAAGTTTTTTCCTTTGTCTGAAAAAAAAACCCTTAGTTTCCGCATGTTTATTTTTTTTTTTCGTCTGGTTGTCCCGTAAAATTTACTTGAGGCCATACCAAGCGCAAAAAATAAATAGAATACGAAAATTTTTCCTTCCATATATACAAGAAGAGTATCTGCATAATTTTCAAGAGTATACAGAACATAGATGAAAATCTTTTAAAGCCACGCTAACAACCCCTTTCGGGCGTATAAAATTTAATTTACATGGAAGGGAGCTGAAAAGCTTCTATTTGCGTTCAGTCTATCGTTTTAGACATGTAAACACTAAGCAGGAAAGGAATGACGTATGCAATTTGATGTTAAGGTGTATAGCATCAAAAGGGAATTCATGTTTTATGTATGCACATTCACCTTATCTTTAGGTTGTTTAATATTTCCAATTGAAAAAAAAGTTAATGGTTTTACAGAAGATAGTGGCAGACATGAATCAAAAGAGCGTGGTTTGTTTGCTTATAGCTTAGTTCGATGTTTGTATAAAAGCTTTACTTTAACACCTTAAATGAGTAAATATTAACTTGAGCTCATTTTTGAAACTGATGAAAACTTTTTAATTGACAATATATATATATATGTATACTTACTGTATAATTTTTTTAAATTTTATTTCAAATTAAACTTTGTTACGCTGTCCACTAATAGGACACTCAAGAAAGTATGAGCAGATAAAATGAGTAGTTTTGGTATAGTATGTGTTCTTTTCTTTATTTTTTTTTTACATTCGATTGACAGGGTTAATCACAGCTGATAATAAAATGAACATTCTGCAAGAGGGACTAAATAGATTACGAAACGCCGAAAAATAGTTGTTCTTAAAAAAACGGCATAATTTCGTAGTTGTGAAATAATGTACTAATTTCACCATTAAAATTGACATGAAAACGATGACACATTCATTTATAAGAAAATCAATGCCATGTGGAGTGGATTAGTTTTGTAAAATTAAAGTCCATTTAATAATGATGCCATATTCCTTCCACACATAAAATAATTGCAAAGCTTTTCGAATAACACAACAAAATTGGTTGATGCCTCACACACTACTTCTTTTATTCAATATTAAGTTAAATTTTTTAAGATCTACCCGTCCCTATTTTTAAAAAGTCTTTACTTGATTTTTACGCGCAATTCAGCTTTTTATTATCATCTCTGCTAGAACGGAGACGGAGAGGTCCTTAAAGTGAAACGAACTGTGACGATATACATAATGTATATAGATTGGTATAGTTTTATAAACTTTTAAATCAAGTCTTCACTCACACTCTTCCAACTCTTGCACTTTCGTACATTTATCTTTATATATCACAGTTCATTGCCAAAGTTAGATGGTTTAAGTTCAAAAATGTTTCCATCATATTCATATTCATGATATAAAGCTTAGATGAAGTATGTATACAGTACGTGCTTCAGTTTTCAACATAATTTACCAATCACTTGATGATTTTATTGAAGTGGCGGTTTAGTGTTTATATTGATTTTAATGCTTTAAGAGCATAATGCAACGTACATTATTTTTTTGATTTTCTTTTATATGTAATGTATGTTATCCTTCTTCAATTTCAATCGTATTATTCGACCTCCTATATAAAACTGTACTACTTACTGCCACCTTTTTATCAACACGACTTTTTTTAAAAATGTAATGCGTTCGAAAAGTAAAAGAGATTTCTGGTAAACGAACATTTCAGCTACTATTCTACTACTGAACACTAAAAGGAAAAGAGAAGAGAAGAATTACTTTCCTATCGCTTTAATATCATCAGATCAAGAACCTTGGTTCTTTGTTGTTCCATTTTAGAGAAAGTATTCGTGATACATGGTGTTCTCTTACCACTTCTGTAACTATTTCTATTTGAAAGCTCACTGGAATATCCTTAGTGTTTTAAAGATTCAAGGAATGGTCCCAAGACACTTCCTTGTGGTACACCGGCTTCGATTTTCTTAAGTTATAAATACTTATGTTCGTTTGTTATATAAAATTTAAATATTTCATACTCCCTTACAAGGGTCCCGCGCAGTTCGTACTCAAGTGCCAAATGTCAAACCTTGTCAAATGCTTGTGCAACATCAAGAAATAAAGCGGAACAGCATACTTGTGCTTCTTCAAGTGATCTTTTGTAACATCCGTAATTCGATGTACTTGATCTACCATGAATTATTTATTTCTTAATTCAATATGATGATTTAGCATAAGCCTTTGCTCTTCAGTCTTCTATTATTTTGCTTGGCAGAAGTATTCAGGAACACTTTTTCCAAAACGTTTGCCATATTTTATATTAGCGATATTGGTCTTTAATATTTTACTTCTTTTGTCTGAAGTATAACAATGACCTCTGGAATTTTAATTTTAATTGGTGTTTTCTGATAGCTATAATTGACATTTCTTTCAAAACCTGAGCAGTATTAGATCATTTTGATTTTTTGTTTTAAAAAATATGGTAAAATAAATATAGATATTATTTTATTTTTGTTGTTGTTTGAGCTGACGAAGAGAATTTCTAAGCCGTATAGTTTCTATTAACTTAGTTTCATTGCTTTTGCTCAGAATGTGTTATAACATTTGAAAATTCAGGAAGTGACAAATCCTACAAGGGTATCATTGTCATTAAAAGTGTCGTTTGGATTTGACGTAATATTGTAGGTCCCCTCCAATCCTGTAGAACTAACAACGCACAGAAAGGATTGCTTGAGAGTGTAAGTCACTAGGCCGTCGTACTTCGGAGCTGTCAGCTCCACTAAAAAAAAACACTGTTGGGCAGTCTGGTATATTTCGTTTAATCGGTTGGCCAGCATATTGATGGTGAGTAGCGCCCCGTGGAGTAGTGTTTAGTTGTGGCGGACTATCACGCCGTTATTTTGGGTTCGAGAACTGAGTACATCTAATGTTTTTTGCAGGAACACTGCCTCTTGCGAAAAAAAGACAATTCCTCCAAGAGTATCATTGTCATGAAAAGTGCATCTCACCTTAGTCGTTCGAATTCGAAATTGTAGGTACCCTCTAATTTTGTAGAACTAACAAGAAAGGATTAATTGCGAGTGTAAATCAGGGGGTCGTGATTTTTCGGAGCTGTCAGTACCACAATTTTTTTTTTTTTTGTATATTGGCGATCTGCAGGAGAAGAATTCACAAAATTCATTGAAGTCTCCACGAAAAAGAAAAATAGGTCCCAGTATGATTTAATAGTTCTGGGGGGTCAAAACGTATTTTTTTATAAGAAATACAATCAATGGTGGACTTTTGGCTGTTATCTTATTTGCTCCTTTTTCGATACAGTTAAAGAGTTTTAGATAAGAGAAAAATGAAATCTTATCTAATTAAGCAAAAAAAAAAAACTGAATTTTATAATGCTTTCTGGGTCTACAATGTTTTGTGGCGCGCAGTTTCATAAAACTCCTTATCCTTTGAATAAGAAACAAATTGCGAAAGAATGTTTTAATTGAGCCAAACGAATTTCTACACAAAGCTAAAATCTTCTAGAATTAATAAAATTTAATAACTACTGATAACATTGCTTATTCGTACCTATAAAGCATTGCAGTGCAGTGCGGTACTCCCTGGCAACCTATTATTCATTAAAACGTTTCCTAAGGCAAAAAGGAATTCCTTCTTCTCCAACTTCCATAGATTCTTGTCCTCATAAATTCCTTGAATAGGTTATTTAGAAATTTCTCACTCACTTTTCGGTGTTTCCTCATTCAAACTTGCTACGTTTAAATGTATATTATTATTTCGCAACAAGGGAGGCATTACTGGGAGAAATAACACGGGCGTTGATGCTCCCACAGCATCATCATACTGTCGAAATAAGAAATATTTCTCTGGAAAATTTGATGTTTCTGAAAAGTTTTTTTTTTTTTTTTAATAAAAACAAAATTTTGACTTAATGTCATAACTTTTTTATCGCATCTAAAGAATAAGTGATGGCAACAGAACTTAAAAAATTTAAAGCTCTTTAGTGAGGATTTTGCTGTTTAATTTGAGATTCGACTACTTTTGCAAGTACAATCTTCGATAAATTGTAGAAAGGAGATTAAAGTTGAAGAGAAATGAACTTAGAAGGGAAAACAAAGCTAAGGGTTGTGTAAAGAAAAAAAAACACAACAGAAATCGTCGTGACAAACAAATATATCTAACCCTCCGTTTCGAGAATAATATTAGTTCCATTCGTTTTATTTCCAAATTATGCAAATGCTTTACCTTCAAGAAAAGGAAAAACCCTTATAAGTCTGTGACAAAAAAAAAAGTTTTTCCCTAATGGGGTGTAAATATCTTTGCCGGAAAGTTTTGCCCAAACCTTGTTAAGTATGAGTGATTTTCACCTGGATTCTAACTTTTCTGGTTGTGTGCTTTAATTCTGTTTTATTTTTTTTTCAATCACTGCTTTCTGTGGTCTATACTCTATGGCAAGCATCTTAACATGAAGTATTGTATCTTTAAACCACACGCAAAGAAAATAACGAAATTCAAGGTTTGGGTTTTCTATAGGAGGTAGTCTCGATGGGTTAATGAGTTACTTAGATAGGGTTTGGCAAGAAGGAATGTTGGTAAAGCAATAAATCAAGTTAATTTTGTTCACAACTTAATTTAATAAAAACAGATATTTGTCGGGCCACAAGAAACTTTAGTTAATTAAATGCAGAACTCGACTTGTCTTAGGAATTTGTAACACCATGTGCTGCGTTTAATATATTTTATTTCAAACTTTTTGACAATTCTATTGCTTTCAATGGTCCCTATAACAGCAGCTGTTTTGATTAAGAGGCCTCTATACCCATAATTTTCAGAAAAACGAAAAAAACCCTTATTCCAAAAAACTAAATGGTTTATGAAAGATTATTTCAGATTTTAATATATTTCGGTAAGCTGTTTTGCAAAAATTGAAGTGGAAAACATATTTACTTAATTTTACAGGATATGAGTACATGTTACCTTAAGCCCAATATAGTAGATTTATAATAATTTTGGCTCTTGAAAACGATTTTAAACAAATATAATGACTTCTTAGTTACTCTAATGAAAGGTACTACTACGAGTGAATCCTGAATTCTTTAACTTCCGTAAACGTAAACGGTTTTAAGAGAATTTTGGTGCAAATTGGCATAGTTTAATACTTTTTTTAATACTAAACAAACAACTTCACTGTGGAGTTAAATAAATCACATTTTGTTGACAGAATTTTATTTTTTTTTGTTTTCAGCGTCTTTGAATCATATAAATGGGTAATTCTACAAAAAGCGGCAACATTTTCTTGGAAGCTTTAAGTCGTACAAATAAATTCTAGTTGTATTTTAGAATGTCCAGTCGGGCAGAAGCGGCAAGTAAAAAAAATACCAATTTCATGGCAATTTAAAAAAAAAAGGTGCCAGGGGACTGAGATTTTGCTACCAGGGGACTGATAGAAAACAATTATATCTAATAAATTATCACTTATTTAAATCAAAATATGACTTTTTATTCAAATGGCAGAAACAACTGGTCGATATCAGCATGATTTATCGTGATAACATAGCATTATCTTGTACCTTGTTTCACTTAGCCTATAATACAATATTTATTAGTAGATAATATCTATGCATCGGATGCACTCACCCGACGCATTTTGACGTCTATATGTTTGGTCCTATTCCCACTTCGTTGTTAGACAGAGACGGGATTTTGCGTCCGGATTTTTAGATTTTTTAATATTCTCATGGCTGCATTTTGACATTCGCTATTCTGACAGTTGTAATTTTTTTCGCTTTTTGCATCAACATCTTGAAAGTTTTCGCAAAATTTGGCCACTCTTGATTCAAAATTGCAATTAAGCATGAGCCTATAAAGAATATTGTAAACATCTGTTTTTTTTTTGTTTCGTTTGGTTTCGTGAATCCTTTGTGTCTGAACACGGCGTACTGGACGTACGTCAAAATGCTTCGGACGAGTGCGTCCAATGTGAACATCGTCTTACGTTTTCAGAACTGAATAGGGCTTTTTAACAGGCGACTATTGTTATGGGAACTGGCTCGGTAACACAGGATATTTTTTTTTATTATATAAGTATAATACACTGGAAGAGAACTATTAGATTCACAACAAACCAAACAAAAAAAAAACACAAATGATTTTTTCAACGATTGAACCCCCGCATTGAAATCGAAACAAGAAACCGGAGAAAAAAAAATGACATTTGTCGCAATGAGCCATAGAGATAGTGATAAGTAGGGTAAAAACAAATTTAGTTTTGAAGACTTCGTCATTTACTTTTGGTGGTCAAATTTATTACTAAGAATAAAAGCAATTATAATATTTATTTGATGAATAATAATAATAATTATAATAATAATAATAATAATAATAATAATAATAATAATAATAATAATTATAATAATAATAATAATAATAATAATAATAATTATAATTATAATAAATTAAACCCCAAGTGTGGGTGAGCCTAGGAGTTAGTCCCTGACTAACTTTACTCCCTCTATCGGGTAATAGAAAGGCTAGGGGATTGGTTTACTATCTTGGACCATGGAATACCAGGCAATAGAAGACTGCTGAAGGTCAAAGTCCACTCTGCTAAAATCCTGCGTGTCATTATTTGATTGGTGGGTGGGCTGAAATCGTGAATCAGACGATCTTATTTGAATCGTTTGAAGAATAACATGAGAAAAGGCCATTAAAAGTTTTCTATATAGTGGGCGTGTGTTATATTAAGATATCACCCTAGCAGTACCCCTTTTACAAAAATATTGAATAAAAGAAAAAAAAAAAAAAATAAAACAAAAAAGAAAATAAGACTATTGAGATCGTGTATTAATCTCTCGAAAAACAAAACAAAATTTTTCCCACCAGAAAAAAAAAACTTTTTAATATATTCTTTTTGTGTCGGCCTATGAAATTTATTGCCAGAAAATTCAAAAGTTTCTATCCGATGAACATCTAACACCGAGCTATCATTCTATGATATTTTTTTGACCTTTTCTGTTTGAAAGCAAGAGGTGAGTGGAATAAAAAGAAAGTTTTTTTTTTGAGTATAAAGCAAGTGTTTATGAATAGGTTTAAATTCGCCCTCTACATAATTTTGGCGGTCAAATACTTTCACTGAGGATAGTGGCTGCCAACGTTTTTTTGTGTGAACGGTCCCGTACGAGATAAATTGAAAGATCCTCGTCTTCCCATTTGGGAGAGAACCCCTCCAATCGTCCATGAGTCCCATCTGATGTACTTACCGTATACCAGTGGTACCTATGTCCAATCGTGGTACTGGACCATCACACATATTAATATGATGTCATCGGGGGATTCGAATACGAAAAACAAGTATCCAAGAAAGAAACGTAGCTAAGTACCTACCTGATGCCAGATAAAGTTTATTTTATATTTATATTTGTATGTATTATATATTTATACCTTTTTTTTTGTTCTTATTTATACAATTACTTAAAAATTTTTTTCATTATTTTTTTTAGCCGCTTTTCTTAAGTTTTTTTTTTGAAATTTGTAGACAAAGTGGTTTTTAAAAATTACAAGTGGTTTATAAAAACCACATCTTATAATTTCTATAATATAGACCCCTATTTTATTACCCTATTAAATTATTGCAAAAATATACTTAAATCTAAGTGTATCTGTTACGGCATAGCGGGAAAGCTACCATCGCAGATACTTAAATTTATTACTTACCATTTATTGTTGGTCAATTCCTGCATTTAGCATAATTTTATTTTGGTTTATTTTTCTAGATTCTAATTTTTCTTTATTGTTACTTACTTATAGGTGATTGTTTTGTAAGTGATACCACAGTTTCCGTTTCCCATTTTAGTCTTAAGAGACGGTTTTTTTTTAGAAACCCAATAAGTTACCTACATGAGCTCTGATAGGTAGGCCCAGGGGAGTCAATATTAATTATTGTTAAATGAACTTAGATACCAAAAAGGGTACTTACTTTTCTTTTAAGTTTCGTTAGCATACCGGGAACTATGAGTATTAACTAATTTAGTTTTTTTTTGTAATATTTGTCGATGGATGAATCATTTTTTTTTTATTTTAGTTTTCGTATTTTGTTAAATATCCTGATAAGGAACTAGTGTATAAATAACTAAGAAATAAAAATGATGTATTATTTTCGTAAACGTAATACTTTCATGTTTCTTTTGTCAGTTATTATGAATACTTAAAGTGCCATTTTTAGGGGTGTGAAGGGTAAGTGAACCAAGGAGGTGAGAACGGTGTGACCAGGTAAAAGTTTTTGCTATTTATGGGGAAATCTACTAAAGGCCGATAGATTTCTAAGTTGGGAGGGAAGAGGCCAGGCTGCGATTCCATCAGCAGCTCCCTATTGGTGTCGATATTTCAAAGTCCGTCCGATGTCTAATTTTTTTTGGAATATTATTTTTCTAATGGCCTGATATGTGTGTTGTTGCTGGTGAGGTTTAGTTTCGGGGACAAGATCCCATCCAGTCCGGCGAGCTTAGCTGAGCATCGCAAGCAGGCCAAGTCCCTAGACTAGACATTCCTAACCCTTTTCTGCCCCATCCTTCTATTACCTTATCTTTTACTTCTTCTATTTCTTCTATAGCTATCTCTCTCTTTATACTCCTTTACCTCCTTTTGCTACGCAACACTATATTCTCATAATTCTGTAGAGTTGCCTCTTCCACACCACAGTAGTTCTTATGGGTAAAATTCACACTGATCTCAATATATAGAAGTATACATAAGACCGTGTTTAGATTGGGAAATTTGAGACCGGACTCACGAGAGTTCGTAGGCGAGAGGGGTGAGTACTCTCGTGAGGCAGCTTCAAATTACAAACATCGGACATAAAAATTATATGTTAGTACTCACCAGGGGACTGATAAATACACAAGACAGTCCACGACCTATCGCACGAATGTATTTTTGAAAAGTTACTAAATAAACAGACCCGAGATGTAAACCCCATTTTGTTTCGACGAGACTCGATACTTGATATTCCCTGTGATGGGACTTAAATCTATATAGAAGTTATCGATATTTTTGACGTTTGCAATCTTTCAAGGGAATGATTAGAAATGCAAAGTATAGTGATTTTTTTCGCAATAAAATGCATTGCTAAATAATATTTATCTACTTCAGAAAAATATTGTGTTATTTCAGATTACAATGATTACAATGATAAGTTTTTTTTTTTTAGTGTGGAAACCGAAATAGAAGAACGGCAATGATTTTTCGATGTTAAAATGGGTTTCTGACATGCCAGGGTACTGAGACTTAGACTCTTTGAACAATTTTTTGAGCAAGTTTAAATACCTAATGAATCACATTTGATTCAAAACATTTAGCGTCGTGAGTCACATTTGATTAAAAAGTTGGTGTTATAAAAAAAAAACTAATTGAACATTACTTATGAATCACACTAGATTCAAAGGACTCAGTTTGTACTTTGTTTTCAGCGTCCTTGAGTAATATTCGATTCAAAATTATACGTTATTAAAAAAATACATTGAAGTGTTTGAATGAAGAAACAATACACGAACATTTCATTTTGGCAGGAATTATATAGATATTTTATGGCTGTCAGGCCGATCATTACAGTTCTTTAGTGCTGTGAGGCTACTCTTAACTCATAATTTTTCGAAATATATATGTTTTCGGTGATGGGGCTCGAACCTTAGCATGAACGTGCAATGTAGGGACCATCTTCAGGGTTATTTACAGTACAGATTCTACCACTGAACACATACGAAGTCATATTTTATAATTGATGTAATAGAAGGCATACTGCAAGTACATTTATTTTTAAAACATAGTTCAGATAAAGGGAGTTAAATGTATTATTTATTTACTCTCAAAATCTTGATATTAATAAAGAGAAAAAAAAAAGGAAAACATGGAAGTAATAGCTGTATGTACTTTTAATCAAAATAACTGAAATTATCATTGGATCACATATGATTCGTTGGCAGTGATCATATTTAATTCAATCGACGTATTGGAAGGATATGAAGTCATACGTCCATGAATAATACATGAACAAAAAATTACCTCTTATTAGATTCATAAAACCTGAAAACAGAGGATGCATTAAATCATATGAATCAAATAAGATTCATGGGGATAGTGAAACGCTTAACAAGAAATAATATTTTTAAATCATGGACCCTAAAAAAGGGATAGATGTATACAATCTTATGAATCAAATATGATTCATCGGTCCATTAAAAATCCTTGTAAGAATTGACGTATATAAATCTTATGAATCAAATAGGATTCATGGGGGCTTGTAAGAATTCATGTATTATAATCAAATGTATGTAATTCATGGAAGCTAAAAACAAAGGACACGTTTAATCTTATGAATCAAATATGATTCAATTGACGGTAAAGGTAAAGTTCATTTTCCCAAAGAACATTCTCGTCGTAGATGTGTAAAATATATTTTTGAATGACAGTGAAGTTGTTAATACAAATTTCGGGGGATAATACTTAATTTCATTTATATTTTTAAAAGTAGCTACCTTGGAATTTTCTACAGTATTGAATGATGTAAGCAAGCTGACTTTCATTTAATAAAAACAGATGCAAATATAAAAACAAATATGTATGTAAGTTTATAAAATTATGCAAGATTGTATAATAGTTTGAATAAAAGTTTTTCTTTGAATACAAAATAACAAATAACCCAACGTAGCGAATTTTTGAACCTTTTTGTAATAAGCTTGTGTAAGGGAAATTTAATTTTTGCACTGCAGTGAACTTGTGTTATAAACGAAATGTGTGCCTGGCTGACTTTCTAAAACAATGCACCTTTTATTGCAAACAATGTTGCTCCCTCGTAAATATACATGCTTCAATAATATTTTTCATTTCATATGAAAATAAAAAAGCTACACAATCACAATGCCAGTCACGTACTGCTTCCATGAAAGGTCGACATATTTTTAATGGGATGGCGTTGACTAGAAATAATGTTAGGTAGGTACTCATGTTTTGCTGATGGTTACAAATTTTAAAATATTAAATAAATTACATGCCGGTGAAGGTGAGATGAAGGTGGACTATATTAACATAATTATTGTCATTCAACTATAATACGATTTTATTGTTGTACATTTTAAAATGTAAATTTTTTGTGAATCAGACAACAGAAAATTAAGGATATATATTTATGATATTGATTTATGTAGACAAATCAAAGACCTTTTATCAACACATCAACTTTATGATGAAAAAAATATGCATAAAGATGGGAAGATTAAAAAGTGAAGAAATAATTTGTCAATCTTGTAACATAATTTCAATGTCATCTTTCATAATAAGCACATATCTGCAGGTTCACCCACAAATACGTCGGGGGATGGTACGTTAATTTTGTTTTGTCAAAAACCAAAAAGAAAAATGTTTCCAATAGCAACACTAAGATGTCCATAATGACCTGTCATTGGCATGTTCTTTAATAATCTGCTGTCTGCCCATGCAATACACCCCCGGTGGTGATAGACGACAGACGTCTTAATTAATTATGTAGCTATATAATTCAACCTTCGTCCTTCTTGAGTGACAGGATTTCTAAGTGGTAGTGTATGTCTTTTGTCCAGTTTATGGGCTAGTCATCAATAATGTCATAATTGGAAAATGCGGGACAAAAAAAATTAAATTTTATGGAATATCTTTCTAGTTTGTTGGGATTTTGTTACCATGTTACCCATGCGAGTAGCTAGGGGAAGGCAAAAGAGTCGTGGCAGCCTTCAGAACCTGTCCATAATTTTTCGTTTATATACATAATTATGTTTTATTGTTTAATTTATTTAGGAGTTGCAGAATTCATTGGATAATCGTTTCACCAGTATTGAATTTTTTAAGAATAATTTCGTCAATATATAAGAAAGTTAAGTTCACGGAATGTTAAGACTGAAGGTGTTTTCGTAAAAAAGTTATTGCCATTCAAACATTGCCATTGGAAACATTTTATTCCAAGCAGTTCTTAAGAAACTAAATTGAAAAGTTTTACCGAGATCTAGTCGAGAGCCAGAGTGTCGAAGAAATATTATTAACAAGCTTGACATTGGCTGCGCAAGCGTAGAATGGGAATATTTATTGAAATGACCATTTCAGTATCATTATTCATTAAGAATAAAAGAAGACGAGCCACATGGCTGCCTTGAGGGACACCGTACATTATCTTGAATAAATTTGAATTTTCTAAAAGAATTTGTAATTTTAGAATTAATATTAGTTGATATAGAGATGTTAAAGCGCACTAAACCTTCTCCTGTCGCCTACCTCCAATTATATTTAGGTATGTACGTCACTGCAAATATCTCTGAGAGTTGTTTTTAATATCATTTGAAAAAGCTACTATAAATAACAGTGACTGAAGTAAAGTTTAGAACATAGAGACAAGATAAAAATTAATATTCTTTCTTTAAAGTAATGTAAATTTTATAAAAATAAAAACAAAACATTTTGATCAAATCGTATATACAATTCGCTCTTTAATCTTAAAAATGTCTATTCATTTCTCGTCTTTTCACAGTAAACATTTTACCACGATGATGACAGTTTTTAATCACTGCCATTTGCAAGTGTTCCAACTCCTTGTGCGACAACAATTTTCGTATTTGTACCCTAAATTAAAATTGGGGTTGGAAGCTGTCACAAAGTTAATGCTTTTTATATTTATTTGTTTTCTTTTCCAATTTATCTTTAATTTGTAAAATAAAAGAAATATGGTTCCTGTATAGTTTTGATAAAGCAATCGCATTGAGAAGTAGAAAACTTTCGCAAAATATTTTCAATTGATGCACTCTAAAGTCTAAACTATTATAACATGAATTTATAAAGGTTAACATTAATTATGGAATTTATTACAGGAAGTAAGAACACACAAGTTTATATAAATTTTAAAACACTGTTCTATTACATTTTAAATTTAAAAAAAATTCTGAGAGAATTTAAACACCATTATATTTTGTTGAATTTGAATGTTTGTATTTATAGATGCTAAATTGGTCACCACTTTCGATTTATTTGAAAAAAAAAAAAATAAAAAAAATAAAAAATAAAAATGAAAACTGACAACAACGTTAATAATTTAAAACCATATACACTTCATTTTATATTAACGCCAACACCACGAAATGAAATAATTTAAATAAAAGAATCTAAGTATGTGTATTAAGTGTTATATAGCGATATACATAATCGCCAAAAACCCCCACACCATCTAATACTAAAATTCATCTACTCCACATTGCGATGTTCAAATATATAGAAACCGTCGCACACACACAAGTTTACAAATACGTCATCAACACAAGTTTTGTTTCTGTATATGAGTGTGTCATGAAATCAATACATAATTTGAAATTGAAGTTGTCATTTTGTATACAGAAATTGAAGTAAATATAATATTGGCGAAAAATAAACAGATGTCGCTAGTTACACCATTTTCAAAGCAACATTCAAATTCTTGAATTCCAAGTTTTTTATTTGTCGATGTTGCCACATTGCAATAATTAAACTCACTAATTCCGTTTCGTTGGAACAAAAATATAAAAACTCGCAACAGAGTATATTAAAATCTAAAAGGAAATTGAATAGAAATTTCTTCAACAAAAAAATATCATTGTCATTTTAAGACAAACGTTTTCTATGTGTAAAGTTATGTTCTCTTGTTATATAATATTATTTTAACTCGCATAAAAATGTAGTTGCTTTTATCACTTATTTTTTGATTGGATTAGTGTAAAATGATGGCAACATGTAAACTCTTATACGATTTTTTTGAATCAATGATTTTTCTGAAAACAGCTGAAGCGATCTAAACGAAATTTTATATCAAAATTTTCCTAATTGTCTGAATAAAATGTTGAATATTAATTTTTTTTCATTGCTGCAATAAATATTAATAATATAATTCTGTCGTAAACTTTTCATTTCAATATGAAGGAAAAAAAACTTATTACATTTTCTATATAGTTAGATACGTTTGTTCAATTTGTCAATACGTAACAGTATTTCGTCAGCAGATTCTATAAAAAATTACTATGAATTAAATTAAATTAAATTAAAAAAAAAATATTTCACCAGCATAGCCATGATGCACTTAGAATGTATAAGTGCATCATGTCAAGTTATTTTCAATACAATCATGTCTCTTTTAACACATGCCTTTTATTTTATCAAAACTCTACACAATGTGTTCTTAAAATATTAACAAAAACATTCTGATAGCTGGTTATTTGAATGGACACAAGCGTTATCCAAACATTTATCATATAAAAAAAAAAAAACAATTTGAAAACTTGCCAAAAACATAAGTTGTGTATCTTCCCACAATTCCTTGCCAAAATGTCTTCAAGTAAGCATAAGTATACAGATATGTTTATTTTATCAACATCTAAGTCATATATAAAAATATGAGCTGAAAAAGAAACTATACATAGAAAGTTCGTCGACTTCTTTTTATAATTTGTTTTATTATCAAAAAAAAAAAAAAAAATGGGATGTTTGCCAAGTCATCTAATATCCCACGACTGTTAATGAAAAACTTACAAGATTTATCTTTGAGGTTAATATTAAAGGACAAAGGAGTAATAATTAAAAAAAATGTTAAGAAACACGTTGCAGAACTTTTGAAAAGAATTCAGTAAATACTGTTGCAAGTTTCAAGAAGTCAATTGATTTGAAATCATAATCTTTAGAGAATCATCTAGCTATAGACTTAGAGGTTAGAGAGTTATTGTGGAGTAAATTGGATGTTTTTGGTCGGATAAATGTACATTGTTCGGAACACAGTCAGACTGAAAAGATCAAAAATAAAGATGTTTTGGAGGTTGCAAGGAATTACTATGGATGTAACCATAAAAGCTACGTCCTCGCAAAGACTGCTAAATATGTAGTGGAATTTTTTTCTACTCAGCGTATTTTTGCAGAAAAATACAAGAGTTGAAACGCTTTGTAGATTATTATCTATGTTGCCAAATTTGGACAATAAGTTTGATGAAACAGAAAAGTAAAACTGACCAGTATCGAACAAAACCTCGAATACTGATATCTCGAAATGGATTTAGCTACATGCTCCCAACTTCCATTAAGAATACTCTCTGATAAAGAAATCGGACAAAATAAATATCATTGTACGAATTTAGAAACGTGTATAATTGGGCGACGACCGACGTTGGGAAAAAAATCGATATCACTGAACCACCTTTAGTTCGAAATTGACTGTTAAGTGTTAATATTTTAAAAATTCTTTTCTGATGTTTAATTGAATAATTGTTTTGCATCTGCAAATATATAAAGAAAAACTTTAATGCTCAAAATAAGAACTTGCTTTTTAATTTAAAAATAAGAAACACAAAAAAGGTTAAGTATATGACAAAGGTGTCAGTGGAAAACAATGATGAAAAACATAAAGCCTCTCACATATGATTATATAAAGCAGCCAATAACTTTGTTATCTGAATTACAGTTCTAAAACTATATGTAATCAGATATTTCTGTTCATGTAACATGCTGAAGATATACCTTCTGTAAAAGTAATGCTTAACCTGAAGAGCTTTTATCCTGCCATTTCTATTTTAACAATCAATCATAACTTTCATAAGTGGTTTTAGTAAATTAATTCTTTTAATTAAATTAAATTAAATTTGTTTAATGTATGCATGCAAAACACAAATTTAATAAACTAATTAATTAAGTCAAGACCAAGTTCTATTTTTTTCATCGAAATATTTAGAATAGAAAACAAAGGAAAATATTGAAGTTCCAATTGTAATTAAAAAAAAAAAACTTCTCTACAATCACAGCTTAAGAGTTTTTCAGTTTCGTTTTCTGAAGGAAAATTCATTTTGGTAAAAGATTGAAAACATATACTATAGAAGCAGAAAAACGGGCGCACATATATTTGTTGTTCGCAAATGGCTGTAAATTAAAATGTTCACTGATGCAAATCACACACAGATAATCACAGCAGAAAGAAAGGATATTTGCAAAAATGTTCTACATGTGCTGTACCTACGTATTGGTTAACTTTTTCTCCATACAATCCGAATGGAAAAGTATTCCAACATTGGCTGGACCGATATCACTTTCTTATTTATGTTCTTTTTTTTCATTAAATTCTGATTGCTTGACTATATATGTTTTTCTTCGTAGACTTATTATTATGCTAGATTCATATGTAATCTACTCCACACATGTATTAGAAACGTCGAAGCAGGACAGTGTTTTTTATATTGACATTGCATAATCTAAATTTATTTTTTTTTTCTAAATAATTGACTTCATTTAATTGAAGTTTAGCAGAATCTATTTTGAATTTAAATCTTGAATATTTTGAATAAAAAACACTAATTTCACAATGACAGCTGACAGTTTAGCTTTATTCAAAATGGAGTTGGAACACGATGGAACCATACTTTTTTCAATATTAAACAATATCTTAAAAATAATGAAGGTTTCAAACTAAATCATGAGCAAATACGCGATCAAATACCAGTGTTGAAGGACAGGTGGCGCTGCTGAAGGAAGTTGACATTAGCTTCTTGTAATCTTTTCTATATCTGTCAACAACATCTAGTTTTATCAAATATCTGTCATGCTTCTCGATTAAAATAAATAAAACTGGTTCTAAGGAGATTTAGTTTTAGTATCTAAATGTAATTTTGACATGACATTGCGAAACGTCAAATTGAATAAGTTCAAGTTACTGTGTAATTTATTAGTTTGAGAACGAAATGCCTTTAACAACTTTCAGTTAAGAACAGATACGAGTATATTTATGAACTTAATTAAAAAATTATAATATATAAAGAATGTTAACAACCATACAACCAAATATGATTTTTTTAAAGTATAGTTCTATTCCACTCGATCCCATAGTTATTAAATTTTGAAATATCAACTTAATGCTGAAAAAATACGTTCATTGTTAAACGCTTAAGACTGCTTTAATGTCAACTCAAATAAGGAATCATTTTTATTTCAATGTGTGAATGAATCGAAAAGTTTCAAAGAAATTGCCTGAATCAAATCGAATGGTATTGACAGTAGTGATATTACCCTCTTATCAATTATAATTGAAATTTGTCAATAAGTCATCTGCAATACCATGTTTGTTAAATTAATCAATAGATGACAATTTCCTATGAGTGGAAGGTAGCCAAAAAAATTCCAAATCTCTTTATCTATAAGATTGTCAAAAAAACTTATGAGAACCTTTTTCAATATAAGCACAAATAAAAATGTTAAATGCTACAAGCAGTTATTAAAGTAACTTCTAATCTTCTTCTTGCTTTGGATGCTGATAACATTGGTTTAGTGTATTGATGACTCAATTTCTATATTTTTTTTTAACTTAAAAACTGTTTTAGTTTTTCTAATACAACTTTTCCTGTTTCTCTAGCTGTTTCAGAAAAAACAAAAGTTTGATATTTATGAATATTGGGAGAACCTCAGGGTTCTTTTTTGGGACCAGTTTTATTCTCACTTCTATTAACGATTTACCTAGGGTTGTTAAGTATTCTAGGGTTCACATCCACGCCCAATGGAATGGATGGAAGAATCCGTAGCCAGAATTATTGATAGCTAAATACCATTCAGCAGTGCGCAACTAAGAACCAAATCAGACTACTATGTTCTTGAAGTGGTATCGATTCAAGTTGATTTTCTCAAATCGTTTTTAGGATTTTTTTATTCCTTATACCGACAGGGTTGTTTATTAAGGTTTTTTTTAAATTACAACCGAAAGAGTGGTAAAACTTTATTTTTTCATTCTTTAAACGGGTAATTATGTAATCCACACTCATAACCTTATGCTGTAGATTAGAAATCAACAACTTTTACGTCAAACTTATGTAATCTAATAAATAATACAGTGGGTGATGTCTGAACCCGGCAATACATATATTTTAATACAAATCCAAAAAGTTTTTTGTTTATCAAAAAGAATACCCATCATGTTTAATCTTCCATATTAAATCTCCTCTTGACATCCCTGGATATAACTTGTGAAAAAAAATATTATATATATTATTTGTAGTTATGATAAGAAACTCAAGTCCCATTTCAGAAATCATAAAACTAAGGTCCTTAATGGGATTCATACATCACTATGTCACGTCGTCGCGTCGCATTGTATAGTCGATTTATCTATTGTAGTATAGAGAAATCAAGGAAATAACTTTTTCGTTCGCGGAAAATGACTAATAAGTCTTATTCTTAGAGTGTTCTCATAAATGAGGAAATTATATTCATGGTTTATTTCCGAAGCGATTATTTGAATATTAAATGTTAAATCCTTTTCATTAGGAAATGGAATTTGAATAAATCATTCACAAAAGGAGATTACACAATTTGTGGATGATTTATTGTAAGGGAACAATGAAAATTACTCAAATTCCTTGTGTAAATTCAGATAAATTATATCTACTCTTTTTTAAATGATGCGATATAAATTAAATCGTGTAAATATACAAACAAATGAAATATAATGTTATGTTGTTTTAAATATTTTTGAGAAATTTGTCAAAAATCTTGTTTTAAACGAACAACATACGAAATTTTTTATTTTGTTTTTGGTTTATTAAATCAAACATTTAAAATTAAAATAAAGAAATGAAATATTACATTATATATGAAACTTAAAATTCCCAACACAATTGTCGCAAGAAATGGTAATGTTCAAATTTTGGGCAGAAAATTATCCGTCAGCTTCATTTCTGCCAACTAATATGGGTTAAGAATGTAGTTCTATTTACTTTCTTTATTTTTAATTAAAATTATTTCTCACACTTTCTATTTCAAAGAGTTTTCTTAAATAAACTGCATTGGTTAACAAAATATTAATTTGCAACTATAAATTTACATTCAAAGTAATTAGTGGGTACTTACGCCACATTATATAAAGTACCTATATAGTAAATTCACCAAGACCACATATGTGTGTGTTGTGTGGCG
This sequence comes from Baccha elongata, assembly GCA_951217065.1. Lineage (NCBI taxonomy): Eukaryota > Metazoa > Arthropoda > Insecta > Diptera > Syrphidae > Baccha > Baccha elongata. Next base: position 153,488,108 of record OX578272.1, read on the forward strand.
AAATAATAGGACGAGGATGAAAATAGCTTCATTAATGTATACTGGCTTTTCTAACAAGGATAATTTATTAACATTGCACACAATACCACAATGATTGATTATAGGGTGTGGTGTTGAAAGTTTTCCTATGCTTTTATATCAAAATGGCTTAGATACATGACTATGATGTAAAGACCAAAAGAAAATGTTTCTATCAAGGCGTCAACAGGTAAATATAGGGTTATCTTAACACATGACATATTTAATCTTTGAAGTCATTAATTAACATTGAATATGTATCTACAGTGTAATAAGATTGTGTTCATTTCAGTATTTATGTTCCTTCTTTTAATAGAGAATTTAATAATTCCATAATTATTTAAGTCTTTAATATAAAGTAAGGTTAAATTAATATATAATTTCGTAACAAAATTAAGAAAACTTAATTTTGGAATACAGAAGAGTGCACGGTAAAAAAAATTCTGTTTTACAAAATAGATTTGCTTACAATAAACGGTAAAGCAATTCACGAGATAAAAAAAGGCACAGTTAATAGACATGATCAATTTGTAGAAACACTTGGATTCAAAGAAACAGTCATGGAAACGCTTTGTAATCAAAAAAAAATCTTAAAAAATGGAATTAATATAAGAGATATCGTCTGTAATGAACACTTAGAGAAGTAAGAAAATCATGTATTCACAACTAGTGTGAGTTCCACGGGAGCAAAATTCCACACGAAAAAAAATCACATTTCACTCTGACCTTATTGTGACTTTCGTGTGAAAAAATTGTTCATGTTTGAAAAAAACTCCCTTATTATAAGCTAATATTTCCATTTATTTCTTGGAGGTGAACGAGATAGAACCAGGCGGGAATTGTAAGATTTTATTTATTTCTTATCAACAAAAGTAAAATAGAGTTTATCTATATAATTCAGGAAAAATGCAACAAATAAAAATTAACACAAAATTATGCATATGGTATGTAGGTACATAGGTGGGACAGGTCAACACGAATACACACTTGGTCAATTCGGAGAGGGAATTTTTTTGTAAAAGCATGTTCTGTTATGTTTTCTTTTAGAGATCAATGAAAAATGAATTGGAAGTGTGTCGTCACAGTGTCCACAATTATAAATGCTAAATTGCGTCGCCATATTGATTTTTTTTTTGCATTTTTTTACAAAATATTAAAAAAGGTGTAGATTTTGATATCTGTTTCCATTACAGAGAAAGGGGAAAATTTATTGAGAACTCAGTTTTCTGCACACAACTTTTCTTCGAACTGTCAGTTCTCATTCGAAGTGGAATTTCATTCCCGTGAAACTCGCAATAACTTTAAAAATTCCGGGCGGACAAAAATATTTCGGGTGAAATGTTTCCGTGTGAAACTCACAATAGGTGTGATTATATAATAATGCATAAATAAAATTAGGAATACAGAATTACTTAGTCTACAAAATAAGTGCTTACCATAATCAGTTGTTCTTGCACCAGTTTCTGAAATGTAAAAGAAAAAATATTGGAATGAAGTCTCTATATAAATAAAAAAAATTGTTCTACTTTATTATTCAAACGGAAAGTCTAATTTTAAATAAATCCAGTTTTCCAGGTAAATAGTAGGGGTACTAAAATCGAACCCTCAGTCCTCAACGACACATTAAAATCTAAAACTGTTATTCAGTTTTTCGGATTGAGCTGAAATTGATTGCTTCCCAGTGGAATTCTTGACAGCAGATCCTATTACACAAAATTTTATAAGACTTTTGTAAAACTTGGAAGACCTAAATATATGACAGCGACGAAAAGGAAGAGTTATACAGGGTGAGTCATGAGCAATGCGACAAAATGCTAGGGCGTGTAGGTTGCGTTGAGACAAGAAAAAAATCGTATGGGAGGGGGGGTCTATTCCCCTCCGTTTAGCCGGGAGGGGCAATTTTCGAAAAAACTGACTTAAAATGGGAAAAAAATTATTTAAAATCAACGGCTTCATTCACAATGCTGTGCGATACGTTTTTGAAAAGCCAATAACTTTTTCTTTCATTCTGTGTTTAAATAAATCTATTCTAAGAAATAGTTTTCGAAATATTAATTTTCAAAGTCAAAATTTTGAAAAAAAAAATTGAAAAAAAAATTTCAAATTCATTTTTTTCAAAATTTTACGTAATTAAGTGCTAATTTTAATTTCAAAATTCAATGCTGTTATTAATTTTTAGTCAAAAACAGAAAACCGGATGCCAAAATGTATCTTAGTTTTTGAGACAATATGAAAAACTAGAAGTATTTTTTTCCAAGAAAAACACTTTTTTTTTTTTGGTTTTCCAAATTTGACCTGCTCAGGTCAATTATTAATAAGGGAATTATTCCTTTCTTATTTTTCATTACATACCATCCGATTTTAATCAAATAATAAAAAAAAACGAATTAACTTTTTACTTATTTTACTAGTTTTACTTTTAATTTTTTTTTATTTCTCAAAAACTAAGATACATTTTGACATCCGGTTTTCTGATTTTGACTAAAAATTAATAACAGCATTGAATTTTGAAATTAAAATTAGCACTTAATTACGTAAAATTTTGAAAAAAATTAATTTGAATTTTTTTTTCAAAATTTTGACTTTGAAAATTAATATTTCAAAAACTATTTCTTAGAATAGATTTATTTAAACACAGAATGAAAGAAAAAGTTATTGGCTTTTCAAAAACGTATCGCACAGCATTGTGAATGAAGCCGTTGATTTTAAATAATTTTTTTCCCATTTTAAGTCAGTTTTTTCGAAAATTGCCCCTCCCGGCTAAACGGAGGGGAATAGACCCCCCCCTCCCATACGATTTTTTTCTTGTCTCAACGCAACCTACACGCCCTAGCATTTTGTCGCATTGCTTATGACTCACCCTGTATATTAAATTACGAACGAAATGTTATTTAAAGAACTGCAATAATTCACTTGTTAAAACCATATTTTCAGTATCCCTGACCTAATGGAAACTTTTTCCTTCAAGAGGATAAAGGAGAAAACTATTGTTCATTGTTCATTGATCAATGAATTTTAGGATTTTCACTAAAAACCCACACAACGGGATTTGGTGTTAGTTAACGTATTCTCTTCAAATTTAGCCGTACATTGATAACGGTTGAACTGATTTTATTTAAATTTGGTATGCCATTTAACTTAAACATTTAACAAAAGATGGGTTAAAATTTTTAGTCAAACAGCATATGCAAACTAAAATATACGATGATACATTATTTAATTTTGCAGTCCCATAGTTTACTAGAAGAGAAAGTTTTTTTTTGCGGTTGTTGCAACAGGTTTTTTTTTTAAATTGATAGCATGATGGTACGATAAAAAAGTGTTGATTCCTTTTTCATAGAGAAAGGAATCAACAAGATTTAATTTGGAATTTATATAGAAGTGAATTTGGACTCATTCACCCCATCTCCTAATTTTAGTTCCAATTAAGGGTACTTTGTAGGATTTGCTTAGGACATAAAAAAGGTCTTTGTTTATAACATAATAATAATAAAATCTAGCTGCATTGTCAACAAAACATATACGACCATTCACTCCATTCCACAATAAAAAACTATACCATTTTTATGACTCATAATACCTTCAAATTTAAATTTTCAAACTTCGCATTCATATATATCCCTTTAAAATTTAATCGGACCGAAAATAATCTTGACACGTACAAATAATCGCTATAAGATATGGTTCAGAACGAATACCTTCAGTATTGCTGAACTATGTGTATAATATAATAAAGGATAATCTCCATCTTTTTATGAAAATGTAGGTGTCGTTAAATGAGGGTAAAAACCTGGAAATAGGGCAACTTTGTAAAGTAAAGTTTGTTGTTGATGGGATACCTTTATTTGGTAAGGTGGGATAACAATTATTAATTAAGATATAATTTATTGATGCTGGAAGTAAACCGATACACAATATAGGAGTACAGTATAGCTTCGCAAATGTGGACACTTGTTATTTATATGGGAAAAAATAGTCAACGGAAACAAGTTGTTTTACATAAATTAATTTAATAAATTTAATATTAACATCATAATACTTCTCGGCAAAAATTCATACTATAATGAAAAAAGTAAATATTATACGCAAAGCTCAGCAAACATAACTAAGCAAATTCAGAAGCCAATTAAGTACCTGATTGCCACTGGGTCGAACGAACTTTGCTGAGGAAAGTTACTTAAAACCCTTAAGTGTGAAATACTCAAGTTGTTAATGATTTAATTGTCAAACACTTTAAAATTGTCAAGAATATTCAAAACAATAGTTAACATTTTTTTTTAAATTGCCAATATCAGTTTCAGTAGTTTTTTCTACAAAAAAAAAATTTACAAATTCAATAGTTTTAAAAATGTTAAAAAAGAACCGTAAAAATTTTAAATAGTCAATTTATTATTTATTTAAGGAATTATTTGTTTTAATTTTTTTTTCAGTATTTTAAGCGAAACCACTAAGTTGATATTTAAAAATTAAAATATAATTAAATCTTATATTTAAAATAAAGAAAAAAACACTTGCGAAAACAAAGTTTTCGAAAATGCTTTTCATCACCATTCTGTAAAATAATGTTGTACTATAAAGCAGTTTTCAAATGGCTTTGAGATTTTTCTCCATACTTCTCAAAGTCCGAAATCGTCCAGAGGGCCAATTCTGGTTCTGTGAAAAAGTGAATCGAATAAATGTATACAAACTGTGGATTTCTTCCACTCGCTGATCTCTGTAGTAAATAGATCAATACTTTCATTTGTACCTTATTCAATTGCAATTGAGGGCATGACCAAATTATTGATATGAAAAATTTTGACGTTTGGTTTCACCTTTTGGCAAAAAAAAAATCGAAATTACTGTGAAATTGTGGAAATATTTTCATTTCATTTTTTCACAGAACCAGACCAGAATTGACCCTCTGGATGATTTCGGACTAAGAGAAGTACACTGGTTACGGAGAAAAATCTCAAAACCAATTTAAAACTGCTTCCTAGTACCCAGATGCCCCCAGGATTGCATCTGTCTGAATTATCGAAATTCTACTGTATAAAATCTGTATTAGTATTATAATATTACCTAAGCAATTTTCAAAATCGTTTTTGTCACACAAAAAACACCTTCCTCTCCCACTCTATGAATAATAATCGTCCCCGGAATATAACTTTTATAATGTTGTAAATTAAAGTATAACACTCCACAAGCCTGTAATAACTTGAAAGTTGTAAATTTGCATATGCAAAGCTGACAGGATTATCATGACTTCTGTAACAATCAATGCAAACGATAAAGTTTTACACATTATGCTCCTTTTTGCATATATGTATTTACAAAGCAGGTGGAACAGTGTGAGAGAGATATAGCACTTATCCAAACTTTCAACAGTATTGCAATTGTCAACAAACTAGCTGAAGGTCGTAAGATTTGTTGAACATTTAGGATAAATAAAAGTTAAGGATACTTATCCCAAAACATCGAAAATACAAAAAAAAAAAAATAATTTAATAATTTTGTTATAAGGAAAATTAAATTACCTTATTGTAAATCACCTTTTTACATACACAATATAATTACCTACCTACATAAAACACCCAACTTTGAAGCAATATCCAATACCAGAAGAAGAATGTATTATGCATTTCTTAAATACATTTAATACGTATTAAAATCAAAGATTTATTTAGAGCACTCCTGTTTTGTCGAGGTAAAAAGAATCCCACCTTATTATTCTTTCTTTGCTTGTGGGAATATTTTTGAAGTTCTATAGGTCGATTGTGCTATAGAATTCTTTCAATTGTTATGTCTTTTATTTCGAAAGGGAAATGACTGACATACATACTAGACTCATTCATACACATCTATACAAAATTCCGGAAAACATGACGACTCCATTATTCATACCAACTGCAATTTTCAGGTGAATGATTTAATGTTGTCACCAAATCCATGGAAACTAAATTAATGTCATGACTGAATGAAAAGGTTGCTCTTTGCTCTATATTTTTTTAAAAACTAAAACAATATGTTGCTGCTGGTTTCTTAAATTTAAGTTGAGAATCGCCTTACTCGTCTACCATTGAAAGTCACCACATAGCTACTAGAATACTTTTAATGGCAGTCATAGGTATTAGTTCTTAATTTTTTTTGTCGGTCAAAAAGAATCCCCAATGTTTTATATATTTGAGACAAATCACTTAATTTGTACCAAGTTCTTATTGTTCATGTTTCAACTATAAACTATACAACACAATTCGTTTTCCCCATACAAAATTGATGTACACTGAAAACCATGAGCCATATTCTGCTATTCACGTGAATGGTAGTATCGATTCACCTATTCAATTCTCATTCGTCCTGCCTTTCCATTCTGCTATCCATCGGGTGAACTGCATTATCCTAAACTCATTTGACATAAACAATTGTTCCTTGTGAATGTCAAAATCTTAAAAAAATCTTTATTAAACAGAGAGTATTGGACTTTTTTTTTCGATTTCCAAACATTGTTATAAGAGAATCTTCAAACAGAAAAATTGACAGAAACATAAGAAAATCAATAAAAGATGATATGAAATTGTAATGTTACCAGATCTGAAATGAATATAGAATCAGTGATTTCACGTGAATAAGAAAATTCACTTTGAATGAATGGAAAAATTCTAACAAGTGAAAATTCAAGGAAAATTCCCCCGACGAATAGCAGAATAGGGCCGCATGTAAACTATGTGCTATGTATCAAATATGATACATTAGAGGCTGTTCGATTAATTGACTTCAGGAAATTTTTCTACATATCTCGTGAAAATATCATGCAATATAACGAATTAGAATGATTTCAAATCTGAAATATTTAAAAAACAAAAAAAATTATGGTGTGCCTCAGGGCGCCGTTTTGTTTCCGTCTTTCTTTCTTCTTTTATCTAGGTTCTATATGAAACTTCTATTCTAAAAAATAGCTTCGTTAACAACAGTTTTCAATTCAGTAACTAAAGCATAATTAGCTCGCATTAAGTTCGTGATAAGTAACCGCGTAGAACTAATTCTGTCTTGTGTCACTGAAGCGTTTTATCAATAGCACTTTTATAGATTTAACTGATCAACTTTCTTTCCTCGGTATCTGAGTCACTGAGCACCTCCAACAGATTGAACTCTCTTTTTAAAAGCCGAAGTAAACGCTGCAAAAGGCTTACCTTTCCCACGACGCTTGAAAAAAGTTTTCATTAAGCGAAATTAGGTCAAAGCTTGAGTACATTATACATATATATGGGCAGGTTAACTAACTCCACATGGGAACTAACTTCACCACTAGTAAGAACTAATTTCACTTTTTTTTTTGGTGAAGTAAATTCCCATTAAAGGTGACTACTAATTTCATCTGAAGGTTGTGTGAAGTTAATTCCCATCTACAATTGTTATATTACAGGAGATATAAAGCTGAAAATATAAGGCGACTTTAGTTCCCGGTGTCTCCAATAGTTGAGATTGGTAAGGCAGGGCATGCTGCCCCCCTGCAACCTTCCTGCTTGGCCCAATATATGATTTGGGTTGGGTGGGAGTTTGGGTGGATGCAATTTTGGGTATGCAATATGTGCATTTTGTATGAAAAGTGTAACGTCACCCAAAAGAGTGAAATAATTTCCCACCAAAAAGTTAAGTTATTTCACACTCAAAGTGAGAATTTCCTTCACAAAAAAAAGTTAAATTAGTTCCCACTAGTGTTCCCATGTGAAGTAAGTTACCGTCAAGATAATTCCCTGCACCAATACTCATACTCCAAGGAATTCACATAACTTTCTTCTATAGCCCAACTGCTAACATACTCATGTGAAGCACAGAAATACCCTTTTAAGCCGCACTGCACGAATATGAAGTATTTTCCCGGCTCAATTTTCATTTCCTTAATGCAACAATCAAATATCAAAAGCAAAACCAATAAGCAATGTGCCAGCAACGTATTCATGTCAAGCTAAAATAACATCAAACATGTCGAAAAAATTTGCACAAAGGAGGATTGGAGAGTGTGAAATTTATAAAACGAATCGAAAGTGACATAAGATAAAATTACAAATTTTTTCACCTCAAAGATAAACGTAGCCCCATCAATTTAAATTCATTAATTCTTCACTTCAAAAATATTTCTTAATTGAAGAACAAAAATTTTCGTATACAGACAGACAACTTGTGATATAAATGAAAGGACAAGAGCGGAACACAATCATCACTACCGGATATCCGTCTGGTGGGCCAACAATTATTATTTCACCCCTCCTTGTCGTATTCTACTTCGGTTTCTTTTTTCCAGATATTTTATTTCTTACGAGTTTCCCATCTGACGTTGAAAAAAAAAATGACATTAAAAAAAGAGAAAAATTTGAATAATGACTCTGAAATTATTCAGTAAAAAAAAAGAATCCTTGAATTAGAACAACAAAGAAGTGAGTTATAATGTGGGAAGTATTTTATTTTCGGAGAAAATATGTATCTACATCATATTAACAGTTTTGCTGTATTAAAAAAAAAAGTATAATACAAAAAGTCGAAGGACCAAATCTGTTCAAATCTCTTCTCAAAAGCTTTCATAAATAAAAGAGAACTAAAATTTTTTGTTTAAGAGACAAACTACAAACAAAAAATTGAGTAAGGTAAGCTGTGTAAAAACAACCCCCGCCCTTTTAAAATCGTAGCTAGGTCAGTAATGTAAGAGACTGCGCAGAATCTGTCAGAAATATAAACTCTTAAATGTCCTACTTTCGTTAATGTCATTGACAATCCTCTCACACCCCTATAGAACACACTTGTTACGATGTAAAGGGGGTCCCTTAGTAAACGAACACAAATAAAAGGAAGAGTAAAAAGGAAACAAAAGCCAAACGCAAGGTTCCACACAGAAGTTACCATCACAGACTTCATCACTGGGAGCAAAAGCATCTTTTACAAACTTTTGGAAAAAAAAAGTTCTTAGGGATTATGTATGCGGAGTCACTTGTTAGTTAGGGTAAAATTTGAACCGAGATGCTTTGGCACTTTTAGTACATATTCGAACGTGAGCTACGGCAGTCCAAAAAAGTCGAAACGGTTTTTTCTCATACAAAATATATTAAATACAAATCCTGTAACAAGGATATACTTTTTTTATATCAAACCGAAAAAAATCCATACCTAATCTGGATCGGGGGTTTTGAAAAAAAATATTGAAAAATGTTCCAGTGTAGTGGCAAAAAATAACGGAACAACACCTCGTAGTGTTATGACCCAATATAGTGTGTTTACTAAGGGATGCGGCAATCATATGTTTTGTTATCAGTGCTGGTTAAAATGTTAAAGAAATTATGTGTACATAGCGGAAAGTTTGTGTAGATAGTGTAGAACCGAATCGGATAATATCGTCGGCCATGATTTTTTCTATTCCCATTTTTTTCTTATTGTGAAATGCAAAGGAAGTGATTGAAGCAGTTGTTCTATACTGTTGATGAGTCCTTTTTTGTTTTTAAATAATTCCAAATGAATCTGAATTCCTGTAACGGGATTGTATTGTCATACGTTTTGAAAATTCAGTCTTACAAGTGCCCTAGCTTTTGGTCTCTGACGAGTTAGTGTAAGTGTGCGTTGGCCTTTTTATTTGTAACGATTTGTGCGAGTATATGTATGTGAACGGTTCGATAAATATCCTTCTTCTAGTTCATATATTATTCCGAAAATGTTTTATGGGATTACCTTTGTTACACTATGGATATTACACGCAACTTTTTGGATACATTGCACAGTTGCACAACAATCGATGACAGAAAAAATTCCTCTTGGTAAGTCCACAAGGATAAAACAGGCAAATCCTTCGATTCCTGTGCTGCATATGTTGGATGTATACATTTACATGGATATTTATATGGATAATATTTTTTTCGACGTATAGGTGCTATTTTCGAGCAGGGAACAGATGAAGTTCAATCTGCTTTCAAGTACGCCATGTTGAATCATAATCTGAATGTGTCTTCGCGGAGATTTGAGTTACAGGCTTACGTGGACGTTATTAATACTGCTGATGCATTTAAGCTCTCTCGATTAAGTATGTTTATTGTTTAAAGGGTGGAATTTTCTTCAATGTAACTGACTGTTAAAGAAATACGTTTTCGAATGGGTTTTTCGCTACATTGCTTTTGATAATTTATTTTATATAATTAATCAATCAGATATGACATGATGAATTATGTTGGCAGATATATGTGTATGTATGTACAATGAATTACATACGAATTTGCAAACTGAGAAAACAAAATTTCTTTTTTACTTTTTTACTTTCGTTGACATATCATATCTATAAAAAAAATCTTTTAGAATAAATCTATAAGAAACGCATTCATAAACAGGTGGTATGAACAAGTTTCTCAAAAATGACATAAGCTATTTGTTTAAAGATGACTAACATTTTTCGAACGGAATAAATGTGGATTTTTAAAAACATCTACCACTTATTTGAAATTTTCCATTTTTGTCGCAATAAGTTCAAGTCTTTTATACAAATTTAAGTATTTTTCGTTCGAGCAAAACAAAATTATGATATTGTTTCAAAAATAAAGTGTTTTTTGTATCAACAAATTGTTCTGGAACTGAAGTTTATTTTTAGAAAGACCAACAAAATTTTATCTTTTTTTTTGCTCAAAGATCATAAAAGGCTTTTTAGAAAATTGTAAAAAAATTAGTGTGCGTACAAAATTGCTTAGGTTAACTTAGGAAAACACTTTTGCCATGATTGAAAGGACTAAAATGGCTTACGTTCATTTAAAATATTTGTTTGATTCAATGTGCCTTTTTCCGAATTAAGGTAGTCAACATAAGAAAGAGAATTATTGAAGTAAATAGTCTGCCCTGAGCAATGTTTGGGAGTAATTCACAGTAAAACCCATATTACTCGTTAGCACTTGCTATTTTTAAAAGTCAGCGGATTACAGTTTAAAGCAGGCATTTGTGAGAAGGACTGCAATAACAATGCATTTCTTTAAAGTTTAATCAAAATTTTTATCCGTTTTCGAGAAAATTCAAAAAAAAAATAATACGTTTTAGTTTTTTTCAAATTGTCTCAAAAACGCATACAATGATTTTGATAAAATATTTTGAATGTCATATTTGAATTACTGTTACTATATATAATTCCATTTCATTTTGGCTAAAAGTGTATGTAAAGGATATTAGGTGTTACCGGCCTTGTACATATTTGGCCATAAATTGGAAACAGCTGGACAACATAAAATAATCATATTGATTTTATAGTATCAACCGCATAGTTTGCTACAAATACAAGTTCAGTATTTTACTATTTTTTTCTGTGGATAAGGCATAATCTCCTATTAGGCTACACAACTACAAAAAAAAAAGCGCCAAACAGCTAGGTTTAATATTATGATCCCCCCGGATTTTCAACAAACTTGTATATACAGATACACTTACACATATATATAACGTAAGTTAACATTGTAAGGTCGTGTGCTATTTGCGTTAAAAGTGCTGTATAATTTGATCGCATGACTAACTTCTGACACTACTGAGGTGAATACAGACGTCAAAAATTAACATGCTCAGGAGCTCGTTAAAAATGAGGCAAGTGGTTAATTTTTGACCGCGTTTCTTATTGCTTTTTTTGTCTATTGTATCCAAAGCTATCTGGATAGCTTTGTGTTTTTATGAAAAACTTGTTATGCATTTACATAAATACTGAGACACACTTGAATTCGTAGCAATTTTGTATTAAAGGAACGAATATTGTTAACATAAGTCATCTATTGTTAACATTAGTCAACTATTGTTAACATTAGTCAACTATTGTTATTAACGTTCTAAAGGTATCTAAACATATCTGGATATGCTTTTGAACGCAAGGAATCTCAATGGGAAATTTATATATAAAAAAATCCTATTTAATTCAACTGATGACACAGCAAAAAGCTTACATTTTATCAACCCCAATAAAAAGGGATTTAATTTAACTGCAATCAAATTTAACAACAATTTTAACGCAATTGGCACACGGCCTAAGATATTGAAATTGTTTTGTTAACGCTCATTTAGTTCAGAGAACTTTTTTATTTTCGCTTCTTTCAACATGTAAATTTGGGCAATTTTTTTCATTTTATATATTTTTTCGGGATTTCGGGAGAACTTTTTCTAGATTAAGGGTTTTTTTGGGATTTTTGGTTTTCGCGATTTTGAAATTTCGGGAGTATGGGTTTTCCGGGTTTTGGTTATTCGGGATTTTCACCCTAACCCATAAATTAAAACAACTTGTTTTTAAAATTAAAAACTGAAGATTTCTCACCTACTTCAGTTATAAAATGATATCGTTAGTGTTTGTTTTTAAGAACTTTTTGTTTGTTAAGTTGTTTTCCTCTCTCAACTTCGCCTACATGCTCGGTGCCTTGAAATAAAGCAGAACGTTCCAATCAACACTTCTACTTTCCGAAAGTGAAATAACGGCAATTTTAAACGTTCGATTTTATTTCGCTTAGAGAAAGTGATTTAAAAAGTTGGTCCAGCCTGTCTGCCTTTCTGACTGTCCGGATGTACCGGCAACTGTAGCTTAAACGACTGGACCGATTTTAGTCAAACTTGTTGTCTACTTAGTAGGTAATAATCCAGATTTTTTATATCTTAAATAACAGTAATCCATGTCATATAAGTACCTTAGAGAAAAAAAAAACAATTTTACTCGAAAACAAAAACGCGATTGATTTCAAAAAAAAAAATATCATAATGTAGTGGTATTTTCTGTTGTTGTTTTTAAACAAATTAATTGTATGTCTGTATCTCGCATAAAGAAGGTGTTTTGTACCGGTTCTCAAACGTTAATAACGATTTTGGTGAAATTTCATATTCGTTTAAGTAAATAGTTCATGATTATTGTTTTAAAAAAAATGTTACTTCGATGAAAAAAAAAATATTAACTAATTTTTCACCTGTAAAACTTTATGTTTTTTGTTGTCCAAATAAGTTCATTTTTATCTTAAGCATTCAACAACTTAATTTCAAAAGTTTATTTCTTTTAATACTTGTAGAAAATTGTAATTATTAATTTAGTTTGGAAGATACGCATCATTTCTTTTGTATAACTTTAAGCCTTAAACAGGGGAACTTTGTACCCCTCTCTCTACTCCAGCACCTCCCAGATGCCAGCTTAGTATATTTTAACTATACTTAAGCAGCCTGAAAAATGTTTCAAAGGAATTTAAGAATTTTTAACGTACGAAAAACGGCCATAACTAGTTTTTAATAATAATATTTTAACTATTGCTTTTTAAATGCAACAGGTGTTGCACGACACTTGTTAGAAGGAGTAGAAAGATAGGAAAGAATTGTTTTGGTACATTGTAGAAAGAGCTAGTTGATTTTTATTTCTCATTGCATACCTAATTGGCAACGTCCCGGTACCCGTACCCGGTGCGTTGCAGCAGCAGAAAAATTAAACTTCAGACAAATTGTTTTTGAAAGAGTTATTTTTCATTGAAAAAATTATATTAGTTTTAGCTGAAAGTTGTGGGGCAATAATGTCAAGTTGAATGAGTTCTTTTTTATTAATTGTTAAATAAGTTTTTTTTTCAATTGTGATCAGTCATAGAACTCAATTGAGTTGTAATTACGACTTGAACAAGAACACGGTTACGAATTGTCTCTCTTTGGATGGCTGGCAAATATATTATGATCAAAAACTTATGTATACATTTATATCATAGCCCAGGAAAAAAAACCATCGCTCCATACAAACTTCGAACTATTAATAGATTCAGGACTTACATTTATTATATCTTATATTACGACACAAATTTTTAGAAAAGTCCCCGTTTGTAGGTGATGAGGAAACCAAAATAACAGCACTTTAGTCTGAGTTTTTTTTTTTTTATTTTTTCGTAACTTTTCGGTGTCTTGAAATGGCTATATCTTTTGATGTACGTAATCCAGAAACATGTTTGATGCACCAAATTATTAAGAATTGTTTGTTCTTAAATAATAAAATTTAATACAGAAAAAATCCATAAAAAGGCTGACAGTCAATTTTTTGAAAAAAAAAATGCAAATGGAGGTTGGTTCAGTTAGGTTTTAACATATTTAAGTTTGGAAAACAAATATTTTAAAACGAAAATACTATTAAGAAATTATTTCTTCAAAAAATCCTGTTTTTTTAATTACAAAAAAAAATTAGAAAAAAAAAACTTAAAGTACAAGCTTCAAAAAATGCTCAAATTATGCAGCATAAAATTGTTTATAAGACTGCTAAAAAAATTGTGTTTAATTTGTTAGGTAATTTTCTTAAAAAAAAAAAAATCTTCTAAAAAAATAAAAAAAAAAATTTTTTATTAATTTTTTTCAAATTTGGCTCAAAATTTTTCACGACATTATGTAAATCAAAAATTTATGTTGTCCTATAAATAATTTAATTGTGCGTCAAAAAAAATTATTTTAGGTTTGTGCAAAATATCGTTCAATAAATATATGATAAAATATGTATTTATACGATTATATTAAGATGCTTTGTTTCTAACAAATTTTAATTTAATATCGAGAAGTACTCACGACACAAACATGCGAATCGTATTCAAGTACAGAAAGTTTAATTATACACAAAAATTTAAAATAGGTACTTTTTTGTTCAAGAAAGAAAAAAAACAATTTTTTAACTTTGGTTCAAAATTTTATTAGTCAAACGAATAAATATTACACTTTTCTAAATTTGACCCAAATTTTTTTTTAATCTGGAGGCATTATATTTAATCGAATTATATTTTTTATAACAGTAAATTTAATAAATAAAATAAACAAAAAAAAATGACCCTACATTTTACTAATTTAACAACATTATATACAACAAAATTAAGTTTTAGGCTATACTTAATTTTGTCTACATCATTTGACATACTTTTCAAGTTTGTACAATATACCGTTAATTAAATATGAAACAAAAAATACTTTTTCTAGGCAGCGAAAAGTTTTTTTTTTTTTTGTTCACAATTAAATTTGTAATATTTTTAAACTTACAGTAAAAGTTAAAGGGCTCAAATGACGCATAGTACAATTGTTCATAAAACTGGATACTTTTTTTTATTAAATTCTTTTAATTTTGGTCTAAAGAAATTAAACAAACAATTTAAAAAATAAATACACTTTTTCTTATTTGTTCCGGAATTTTACTTACATAACGGTTTAATTTAAACAAAAAATACATGCTTAGCAGTTAAATATTTTATTCTGAGTCATTTAAAATATACAGCCCTATCGAGGTATCCGTTCGGAAGAAAATTTTGTCCGATTCGTACAAAGTCGGAGAATTTTTAAAGGAGGCATCTGTTTTCTGACACACAAATCGGAGAAAATTACGATAGACTTAAACGCAGAATATTGATGTGCGATGCGAAACGTTAATCATTTTATTTTTGACAGCTACATGGAAAATATTTTCAGAAGTTCTCCGATAACAAATTGCTGCGGAACATTCAATAAAAAAATATTTTTAAAAAGTTGTTGCTGATCCGATTGAAAATAAATTGGTTTTGTTATATTGAGTTGCTAAGCTTGTATTTTCAAGCTACAGAATAAAAAACAAACATTCTTTTTGAGTTGTTTTGATTAATTGTGTGAAGGCATGTACATTATACAATTCTAACTTCATTGTTCATAATTATGTTTTTAAATTATCAGAATATTTTTTACACTGTATGTGAATGAAGCATTTGATGGAAAATGTCAAATGAGTCAGTTTATATGCTTCATTTTTACTGTTTCAAAAGGCATACCTCGATCGCAATTTGAGTTCTGATCTGAAATTATTGCCTATCTGAACTTCTTCCGAACGGATACCTCGATAGGGCTGATATTCTAAGCCTAAATGATTTGTTGTATTTTAATTTTTTTTTAGTTTACGTAAAATTTGTGATGGCAACCCTATTTGCAAGGATTGCTCAAAACGGAGACTTTTTCTGAATTTAGTGTGTGTGAATTTCGCCACCCCCTTTTATTGAAAATAAATTTTCGAAAGTGTTTTATAGCCAAAAACCCGTTTCTGATATGGCCCCTTTTTTTTGAAAATTGATTTTTTAAAAGCTGAGCTCGGTTTGTGTCGCGATTTTTTTTTTTTCAAAAATATTATAAAAATGAAGGATTTAAAATAAGAGTTTTTGACCTCGCTCTCTTAAACATACGAAAATGGTATATGGTTGGAGCCAAAATCGCATTTTTGACATACCCCAATATTTTTTTGGAAAATCGACATATTAGAAATTTTGAAAATAGTGCTAGGCTTGTGCTGGATTGCGCTACATTTTTTCAAGATATTTGAAAATGATAGTTTTAGAGCCAGAACAACACTAGCGGAAAGTTTGAAATAAGCCCTCCCCCCATTTTTTAAATTACAAACTTTTGTTTACTTTACCAGAATATAGATAAAAGTTATTTTTATCATTGTTCCAAAAAATTAGAGTACCATATTTTGTACTTTCGAAGTAGTTTTTTAAAAAAATTTAAAAATCTTCTCCCCAATCTCCCCAATATGAATTTTAATTTAGAATATAATTATAGTGTTATTAAATACTGCTTGTGAAAAATTATTCAATATGTATAAAATTTTATTGAGTTTTAAGAAAATGTGTCCAGTTTCTGGGAGAACCAGCCGCCCCTTCCTTTCCAAAATATAAATTCTAATTTTTGCCAAATCAAACCACGTTAAATCTTTAATATTTGAAAATGTCATTACAAAATATAAAAAAGAAACAATGGTAGGTAATCTGAAGAGACAAATTAAAAGTTCTTTTTTTTTTAAATTAAATATCTAAAAACTGTTCCTATAATTGAAATTGGTCTTAACTATATAACTTTCAAAGTTGTTTCGTTTTAAATTGCACCACAGCCTTCCCTTTCCTACAATCAAAAAAAAAAAAAACTTTTTTTATTGAAGAGCCAAAAGTTCCAAAGTTTGAATCAAAAAAATTCATAACAAAAGAATCAAGGCCAAGAAAACTATTTTTACGATATTATATTAAAGATTTTGATTTAAAATAGAGAATTGTTTAAACCGCATTGTTGAAAGATTTAAACGAAATAACTATTTATGTGTATTACCAATTCGTTCGAGTTCATTAAAACTCGTTTTAAGCTAAAACAAGTTATAAAATAAAATGTTCTTCGTTATTTTATTGTTTTACAAGGGTTTACTAGTAACGTTGAAGTTTTAAATGCTGTGATCGAATTGGACTTAAGTGATTTATCATTTTATAAAATCTAACGAGAGGTAGCTTCAACCTAATGTTTTTTTTTTAATTTTTCCATGCTCTGCCTCTTGCGAGGAAATGACAAATCCTCTAAAAGCAAAAGTGCTTGAAGACACTAGGCCTTCGTTCTTCGGAGCTGTCGATGCCACTAAATTTTTATTTTAAGAGCTAGGGCTCTTCTTGACTGTTTCAAGCTTTCAACTCATACAAATTATTTTTACTAAAAATTTAAATTTCTCCAAATCAAAAATCCAAAAGTTGTGCCAAGTGCGTAAATCTTGCAAATCCAATTTTCCAAATTGTTTTTTTAAATATTTTTGAAAAAAAAAAAGTTACGGCATGAACCGACACAAATATAGCTCAACCTATGAGATCTTTCAAAAATTTCATTTTGAGAAAAGGGAAAGGTTAACTTCAGACACTAAAAACTTAATGTTAAACTCAATCAAATTAAGTCAAGTCAATTATATTGTTGATGTGCCTAAATGTCAATACAATACAAATACAAAATTTGACGTTTCAAGATAGATAGAGAAGATTGTATTTGTTTTTATTTTTTTTTTCGTTTGGTTTTAATCACAAAGGTAAACTATTAGCGCGAAAAGATGAACGTAAACGCAAGAAAATGCGAGAGTACTGGGGTCTGAGAAACCATATAATAAATGTAAGTTTGGACTTATTCAATTAAAAAATAAAATTATATTAATATTCTTGTTTGTGTAGGGTTTTACGACGAAAAAAAGACTATTAAAAAACGGAAAGAATTTCATGATTTGTTCACATCAAAAAATAAAAATGCGCAGATATTATAATACTTTTTCCAAATTGTTGTTCATTTTGCAAACAACAAAATACGAAATAATTGTTTTTTGTTTGCTTCGAATTTTTTAACAGCTGTCAAAACAAGTGTTCATATACTGAATAACAAAACTATCCATAATGGGAATTTTTTTTGCAAAGATTTGGAACTGTTGTTTCAAAATATGAAATTATAACGCAAAATCGAAAAAAATAATTAAAATTAAGATTTTGTTACATTTTTCAGACCGAATTTTCAAATTTGTATTTTTCAAGTTGGATTTTGAATAAAGAATTAACTAAATTGAAGAAATTAAAACAATTTTTTTCAGGGTTTCTTAAATCTAGAGGGAATATTAGCCAAACAAACCCAATTTACACAGCAAATGGCTAAAATTTATCCCACCTCGAAGCAAACGTCAAAATTTAGTCGTGGTAGAAAACACAATGGGCTCCTCGTGCAATAACTTTTGAGTTTGGGCTGATTTGAAAAAAAAGTAGTCGTCGAATCATACAAGAAAATCATATTAATATTTTTTGTTGTAAATTTAATTCTTTATTCAAAAAGTGTAGGTGGATGAAACAGCAAAAAAAAAACAAACAAAATATCAATATTTTAAATAATTAAAGCTCCATAGTTGGGTTAAAAAAATCTGATTCTTCGATATGATCTTTCTATAGAACCTGGGAATACATGAAAATTTTTACATGGGTTCTGAGAATACATGAACATTTTTACAAAATTTTTACTGTACCGAAAAAAATAATTATTTTTTAACAATTTAAAAAAAGGGGCAATCACTTTAAACGGCCATAACTACTAACAATAAGTCCAAAGTAGCAAGTCACACCATATGTTTTTTTTTTTTTTTTGCAAATTTTAACTTCTATGGCGTATTTTATAAATCAGCTCGTATGGTATTTAATTCCGTGTTTCACAGACAACGGTAATATCATGAAAATAAAATGATAAAAGAGATGGAAGAAATTGGGCAACCAATTCTGTTTATCTGTATAGTCAGGTCAATTACAGCCTAACCTCCAAGGAGCCGGTTATAGTGATCAGGAAACCGAAACAGGAAAAACTTTTTAAATCGATAATTAAATATGTTCTGATTTTACCAAATGCTTGATGACAAATGAATCACAGAGTTATTTGGAATGATAATTTTTTTAATATCGCACAAATTTCTTGTAAAAAATAAATAATTTAATTATTTTCCTGATGGAATTTCTGTACGGAAAATAAAATTCGATCAGGAAAGTAAACAAATGCATTTTTGATTTGTTCAATTTAAAATTTGCGTGAGTTATTTGCCATTGATAAGTGTAACATTTGTGTTTTCAATCGAATAAAAACATAATAAATAATCGATCTGAACATGTTGCCAGGTTCGTTTCCCTGATCGCTATCACTCAGAGATAAATATCAACGTATTTTTAAAAAAGCTCGCGTTTAAATTTATGTTGCGGTCTACTTTGAAAAAAATTACTTTGAATCAGATAAAAATTACTTTGATTTAAATACAAAAACGATTAAACTAAAATGTTTACTACTATCGTCTTTGAATTAAAATGAAACGCCTCTAAATTAAAGGTTTTTATGATTCAAAAATATTTCAAACAATAAACAATGTTATTTCAAAGACTAAACAACTTTAATTTATGTTTGTTTTTCATTCAAACAAACTTAGTTCAAAGTTGAAACAAATTTATTTTTAGGTGACTTCGAGGGGTTTGTCACGAATGAAATCACAACTGACCATTTATACTTGCGATCATTTAAAATCACGTTGAAATCAGGTGTAATCACTATTTCAAGTGATGAAATTAAAAAGATAAATGTTGGTTATCGATTTCAAAAGATTTCTTGCAATCATCAAAAATATTTGAAATCACTTTAAGTTTTTTTACTATCATACAATCATAAATGTTATATTGAAATCATGAATTGAAATCACAATGAAATCACTTGAATTAATTCGCAATCATTTGAAATCAGTAAATTTATTTGAATTCAATACAATCACAACATTTTTAAATCAATTGTATACTGCTTGAAATCATCTGAAATCATACGAAGTCATTTGAAATATTGCAATCATTGAACCACTAAACTGGCTGGTGACAAATCCCACGGGTGACTTTTGATTCAATTGTTTTTAAAGTTGTAACATTTTTATTTTAAATATTTCGTGTTTATTCCTAAATTGTAACGATTTTACTTTGTTTTATGGGCAGTGTATAACCAGCTCCTTATCGCCAGTTTAACTTTAGCGGAAAAGTTTCATTCACGTAAAGTGTGACAAAAAGACCGTGTAAGTTGTTGAAATAAGAAAATAAAACATCGTATGCGGAGGGAAGGTCTTTTTCCCCCGTTTAGGAGGGGCAATTGAAATTGACTTACAACAGAAAAAAATATTTAAAAATAACAATGCCATGCTATACTTTTTTAAAAAAGCCTAAAATTTCTTCTTTTATTTTCTTTTTAAATAAAGTTGTTTTAGTGAATAGGTTGTAAAAAATTAATTTTCAAACTCAAAATGAAAAAAAAAATTGAAACTGATTTTTTCCAAAATTTTATGGAATTAAGTATAATTTTTGTTTTCAAAATTCAATTCTCTTATTAATTTTTAGTCAAAAACAAAAAAAATGGATGTCTTTCACTTTTTGAACAAATTTAAAATAACAAAAAACACTCTTATTAGGAAAACCCATTTTCACGTGACTGGACTTTTATAAAATTTAATGAAAATTAAAGGATTAACCTTAATTTAATTTTTTTTTAAACATCCAGAATGTTATTTGAATATAAATAAGTGAAAAAGTAATCGATAAATTCTATTCTACACACACCTGAAAATCGACCTGCCAATTGTGCACCCACCTTGTCGATGGGTCCTACGCATCTTTTTTTTTTAACTAAAATACAAAATATTTGCTACCCTAAAACAAACTAAAGACAAGGAATTTTTACTAAAGATCTATTTTCAATTTGAATGTTAATAAGTCAACACATCACATGTCAAACTACTCTAGAAGAGAATTTGCAGAGATGCACTTGTTTAGTTAATGTTTTAGATCGTGAAACCCTTAACACGCTTAAAGATATCCCAATAAAAGGTGTCACAATTTTAGCAACACATTTTAAATTTAAGTTAGAAAACAGGTAGGAATCATCGACACGTCGATGCGGCACCGCCCACCACACCTCGTAATAAATTGACAGGACAATTTTCAGGTGTTATGAATGAAAAAACGTGTATTCTTTTTTCCAAATATTGAGTTTGAGAATTAATTTTTTTAAAACTTTTCACTAAAACACTTTTTTTTTTTAAGAAAACAAAAAAGAGGTTTCAGGTTTATCAGGTTTTTTTTTTAAGAAAACAAAAAAGAGGTTTCAGGTTTATCAAATTTTAAGTTATACCGTTAATTTAAAAAAAAATTTTTTTGTTGTAAGTAATTTTTTTTAGAAAATTGCTCATTACATTACACACCTTACACCTAAATAAAAAAAATATTTTTGAACAGGTTTTTAGTTCGGCATAAAATTTTAATTTAATTTTTGTATTGGAAAATTTACTTATAAAACTGTTTTGATAAGAAATAAAATTTAGTTCAATGGCAATTTCTTCAAGTTATATTTGTATACAGTCCACATTTTTAATACTGTGTGATTCTAACCCATTAGACCCCGGGTACCCCAAGCCCTAGAATGCTAAAAGCACGAGAACCCAAAACCTTGAAAAACGAAGAAAAATGTTCTCAATTGTTGCAATTATTTGCTGGTACATGCAGGCTTCTTTCAGACGACTCCCTGTACATGTGTACATCTGTATCTCAAGCAAAGTAAATTTCTTTTCTTTTTTTTTTTTAATTAAAAAAGAGCAATTTTACTTTTTAACAAATTTGTGTATTTTGCATTTTTAAATGAGATTGTAAACAACTCTGAAATAAAAATGCACATAATTCAGATTTGTTGTTAACTGTTTTTAACAACCTTTTCAGTTTTTTTCAAAATTGATTCAAAAGCGTTAAGAACTTTTTTGTAAGAAATAACATAAGCTACACAGCCCTGATTCAAATTTGAGGTAATTTGCAGGATTTTCCCGGGTGGCAGACTTATTTATAGGTGGTGCCATCACTAACACCAAATAACTATTTTGCACATAACAAAAAAAAAAAAAAAAAAAACATTTTATATGTTATAAATATAAATTTGAAATATGGAAAACCTTGAAAATTTGCTTAAAACTGCAAAACACAATCGACATCAATTAGCAATTATAAAGGAGCATTAATTGAGAATTGAAATAGAATCGAAAATATT
Source organism: Baccha elongata (assembly GCA_951217065.1). Lineage (NCBI taxonomy): Eukaryota > Metazoa > Arthropoda > Insecta > Diptera > Syrphidae > Baccha > Baccha elongata. The sequence continues at coordinate 153,510,476 of OX578272.1, forward strand.
GCTGTATGGAGAGGAAGAAGAACTACGTGCTGTTGTTCCAATGCTTACCTCGCCATTTACAGAACTAACAGACAATATAGTATATCATATTTGAAATCTGTCGAATACGGCGTCAAATATGGTAGCTCGATGCAAACATAAATTTAAAAGATGCAGAAATTTGGACAGCCTTTGAATTTTTAAGTTTCATTGTTAAGTGGGACGTTTCAGACTCGTTATACCAGAGACTGTCATTGGCAATGAGAATTTATCTAACAATTTGCGTCTCAAAGGTATCGTGTGAACAAAGCTTTTCAAAATTAAAATTAGCTCTAAGACGAAACATTCAGTGTAATTTATCTTAATTTTTTAAGGGGTGTAAACTTGCTTTACCGCCCGGGTTTCACTGCCTCTAAGTCCGCTCCTGCTATAGTTTTAGGATTGTCTGAGCCAAAAAACAATGTAAAATCAAATAAGACAACTTTGCATCAAAGTAGAATTGTTACAATTTATGACTAAACACGAAATATTTAAAAGCAAAATAGTGAAACAATTGGATCCAATCAAAAGTCATCTTAAAAATAAAATTGTTTCAACTTTGAACTAAGGTTGTTTGAATGAAAAACAAACATATTCTTTACTCTTAATTAAAATATTTATGAATCATAAAAACCTTAAATTTAGAGGCGTTTCATTTTAATTCACAGCAGGCGTTTGTAGTAAATATCTTAGTTTAATCGTTTTCGTATTTAAATCAAAGTAATTTTATTTTGATTCAAAGTAATTTTTATAATAAGGCAAGTTTTTTATTCCTAAAAAAAAAGTTTGGAGATAACAATCAAACATGACATTACGATGATAGAGAGCACGAAAAAAGTAGGTTCGACAATTCTGTCTGTCTGTCTGTACGTCTGTCAGTCTGGATGTATCGACACCTACAGCCTTGACGATTGGGCCGATTTTCTTCAAACTTGGTATTTTTGATTTTTATCCTAGGTTTGAAAATAACGTTACCTGCCATATAAACGTAACAGATAATTCAATTTTTCTCGAAAAAAATACGATCGATTTTCATAAAATTTTTTACAACTAGATTTTTAACGGTACCTGCCATACAAGAGTTTTAGACAATTCCATTTTTCTCGTAAAAAATACGATCGATTTTTATAAAATTACGTACAATGGATTTGTAGCCAAAAGTTGTGTTTTTCATTTTGTCAGAATAAATTTACATATTAACGGTACCTGGTAAATAAGCCTTAAAGACAATCCAATTTTTCTCGTAAAATATACGATCGTTTTGATAAAATTTTGTGTGACTGATTTTTTTCCAATAATAAAATTTTTCGTTAGAAATTTATTTTCAAAATCACCTTATTAACGGTACCTGTCATATAAACGCTACAGAAAATCCAATTTTTATCGAATAAAAAAAATACGATCGATTTTGATTAAATTTTGTGTGACTGATTTGTTGCCAATGTCGGAGTTTTTCGTTAGATTTTTTTTTTCAAAATCACTTTATTAACGGTAACTACCATATAAATTCGATGGAAAATCCGACTTTTCTCTGATTTTTTGCTAATAAGGACGAAGGACTTACACAAGATCAAGTTTGTCCGACCTAGTCGTGCCTTTTATTTTTTAAAGTCGCAACATAAATTAAAACGCGAGTGCATTAAAAATTACGTTACGATTTTTCTCTGAGTGATCGAATTATTTTTACATCGAAAAAGTACAAATAGATTGACGTTATTTTTAAAATTAAATGTCTTGACAACGACAGTGCAACGTGAAATCTGTGCTATGTAAAGAAACTTTTAAACTGTTTTCAAAGCAACGAATGGAAAATCATAAGTCAGATTTAAGATCTAACAGCTCCGATGGCTGCTCTCTGTCTCTGGTCAATAATATATTACCTTCATTCTAATACCAGTTAACATTAACATTGTTGAATAATTTGCTTTAAAATTGAGAAAGAAAATTTTGCAATGATGAGTTTCAATGATTATAATATACATTATGTGCAAAAATGATCTAAGGATGTAGTATTTACTAACATTTTATTTCATAATTATGTGTTAATAAAGATTCCTTGAAGAATGCAGAAAGGAATTTTGAAAAAATCAAATTTAAAAAAAAAGACGAAGGAAAAACAACGAAAAATCCACGTGTATAACCTAAATTGGTCAAAACAATTATCTTTTATTTTATTTACAACCTTATTCGGTTTGATTTACCATCATTCATCAGGTCACAAAAAAAATTTTAATGGTTTGATGTTATGATGATGGTTTGTATTTTTAAAATAATCAAACCTAAACACGTTGTCAATATTATATAAATTTAATTTTTTTTTATAAAAGAAAAAGCTTAAAAAGATGTTCCAATTTTTTATTTAAACGTGTACATATTGAACAAAAAAAATAGGGAATTAAAAAAAATTTGTGAAACAAAGGGAAAACAAACAAACTATAATTTACTGCACAAACAAATTGTGCATAATTTAATTTATTATATAGTTAAAAAGAAAATAAACCAAGTAATTAAGTTTTCTTTTTTAATAAAAAAATCTACTGTTTCGATTTTGATAAAATTTTACATAAGTGATTTGTTGCTACCAATTAAGTCTTTTGTCGGAAAACATTCAGATATAATGCCTGAAAAATTTTGCACACAAATATTTCAAAAAGAGTATTTAAACAAAAATAATTGGAAATTAGTTTTCCAGTCAATAGCAGGAAGCTAACTTGCCACAAGAACAAGTTCGAGACGCAGTCGTGCTCTTTATTTTGTATATGGTAGAAATCTAAATTTCCAAACAAAATTTTGCAGATAGCGTCTAATGTCTAATTCTCACTCTTTTAACGTGTCTTTTCACGTTACCGTTCCTCTATTTCAGTTCTCACACTTGAAAAAAAAAGCTTTATCATAGTAAATAGTAACCTTTGGCCCTTCCTTCACTTGAGCAACGCAACGCAACTCTGAAGTAAATTCAATCAGCCGTATTGTGAAGTTCACTTGGAATATACATTTCGCCTGGAAAAAATCTGTTCCTCCGGAATTTTAAAAGCTATTGGGGATCCTGCCTGAACGAATTTTCAATTCGTATCAACAGTGACATTTCGAATAAACGAGGCGTGTTTATGCACTTCTTAAAAAAACATAAATTTACTCCGGAACAAAGTGTGCCAGTTTCGTTTTTCATTTCTAACAAAAATATCATCATTAATCTTGATTTTGAAATCTTTTCGGTTTGAATTTTACATTTTCATAATTTAATATATCTACTGCAACTTTCTAAAATACTTTTATTATTTTTTTGTAAATATCTGCATTCTGTGAGAAAATGTTTTCTGTTCCTTCAAGTTCGAGAAGTTACTTGAAAAAATAAATGAACACACCTCGTTTCTGATTTGACATTTAAAGATGAGCGTTTATTGTGTCGTGTTCTTCCCAGGGAATCACAAACAAAAAAAAAATAAAAAATAAATCCAACGTCTTGTTGCGCTGCGTTCCTCAAGTGAACGAAGGGCCTTAAGCAGCAAAAAAATTTTATGAAACAGATAAAATGTTTTAAACAATTCATTTTATTGCGAAAAATCGAAACGTCAAAAATATTGGTGATATCGATTGAAATTCCATCTCAAGAAATGTAAAGAATCGAGTTTCGCTGAAAAACTAAATCAAGTTTGCGTCTTGCATCTGTATGTTATATCACTTATGGAAAAAAAAATATTTTTAAGGGGTCGGTTGTAGCGATCAGGAAAAATGTATTTATTATGTTTTCATTCGATTCAAAACACAAATGCAAATAACTCAAAGAATTTTTTGTGATGGTAAAATTTTCAGTTAAACAAATACTTATTGTAAAAAATGCACTTATCTATTTTCCTGAAGTACGGAACTTCATTTTCCGTACGTATTTTTTACAAAAAATATGTGCGTAATTGAAAATTTTACTATCACATATAATTCTGTGAGTCATTTGTCATAAATGTAGCATTTGTGTTTCAAATAAAACGAAAACATATTTATTAAATTAAGACCATAATATAATTTCTTTTTTTTTATTTATTTCTTTTTTTAATGACGTAAGTATGTTTTTATGAAAAAAAGGGACAAAAATTGTATACAAAGTTCTGAGAAACTTGCGGAAGATTAAGTATTTTAACGGTTTTTTTATATGAAATCCAAAATCGATGCTCCGACCTAACTATTTAACGGTGATTTTTTAGCGATAAAACCTGTTTTACAAACACTCTCAGAGTAACAAGATAATAATGCTATGTTGTTACAATAAATCATGCGGAAAACGTTCAGTTGTTTCTGTCATTTAAATACAAAGTCATATTTTGAATTAAATAAGTAATAATTTATAAGATTTAAATGTTTCTTTATCAGTCCCCTGGTAACAATATCTCAATCACCTGAACTGGCCGCTTTCTATAATGTGAAAGAACTGTAGAGCTAATTTTTAAAACTTTAGACTTCCAAAAATGTCGAGCCGAATTTAGCAGCAATTTAAATAAGCGTTCGGGTATAAATAAATTAAATAAATTTACTGGCACTGACAGCCCCGAAGAACCAATGCCTAGTAACTTACACTCTCAAACAATTCTTTTGTGAGAGTTAGTCAGTTCTACAACACTGGAGGGGACCTACAATTTTTTGTGGACTCCGAACTACTTAAGTTAGATGCACTCTTCATGACAATGATACTCTGAAAGGATTTGTTACTTCCGCGCAAGAGGCAGTTCCCCTGGAAGAAAAAAACATTGGGTTTACTCAGGGTTTGAACCCAGACCTATAAGTAGTGATAGTTCAACAGACTAACCACTACGACACAGGGCACTACTTTGGGGTATATAACCATAAAAATAAAACAAAATATGTCAAATTCGGAGTGAACAATTGTTCCAAACTGTTCAAAAATGTCATATTTGATTGTAAGCTAATTTTGTTTAACGAACTTCTAACGTGTTAATAGTACCTTAAGAATCGCAAATAAAATTAATATAAAAAGCATAATAAAAAACCAATTTATGTGCCCACGAGTGAATTGAACAGCCAGTTGATATTTAAGTACTATACAGTCAGTTACATTAGATGAATAAGCACTTAAAATTTTTAAGTATTGTCGGTATTATTATATTGTCACCTTTTAACTATAGTATGCAATCAGTTTTCAAGAGGAGTATATTCAATGCTTGGAGCAGTTTCACCAGATTCCTTCGATACACTACACTCATACAGCAACACATTTCAAATGCCTTTTGTGACGCCATGGTTTCCAGAAAAAGTATAAAAAAAGTTTCTAATCGTAATTAGGAAAGATGTTTTTAAAACCTAACTTTTCAGGTTCTGACACCATCATCGGGGTTTCTTGATTTTGCAATAAGTATGAGACCTGATTATCATCAAGCGATTATTGACACAATACAGTTCTATGGCTGGCAAAGGATAATATACTTATATGATTCGCACGACGGTAAGTAGCGTTTTTTAAATATTTTAAAATGTTTAATGTGAAATACACTCCTCTTGTACTTGAATCGTAAACAGTTTTATGTGACGAATCTGCTTTCGCACTCATTATACAGTTAGAAGAGTAGTAAAAGATCTCGATACTGCGTAGTTCGCTGGACCAATACATTAATTCCTCCGCCGTTTTGATGCGGTGTGTCACGTCCTTTCTTCCCAAAAAGGCTTTGAAAAACCTAACAACTTATTAGCTTAAAAAATATTGAAGACGGAAGCTCATTAATGACCGATTTTTGTAGCCATAATTTCACCGAAAAGCGGAACCAATCTTGCCATGCATCTTGATGTTGGAGAAAGTAGGATTATTGCACTTGATATTATAAATGCATTTCATGAATTTTGACATCAAGCTCTTTTATTGAAAAGTTTGCATTAGCCATTGATGAATCTGCTCTTAATGGATTAGAAATAATTTTTCGAAACGGTCAATACAAGTTGTAATAATTTGAAATCTAATAAATAAATTATGGTTTTCTCTAGGGCTCCGTTTTGACTCGAAATGTCTGCCTTATTTTTATTCTATCTGAAACTTCCAATCAGCTAGTTAGCTAGTTTTTCATATTGAATTTCAGTTCTTCAGATGTGGAACTGGAGCAACGCACGGGGCTTATTTTAAGCTCATTAAATGTTTATATCGACGCAGCATTTCCAATAAGAAGGGTATATCTCAATATAAAAAACTTTAAGCTTCATTTGAGTTCATCAGCGATGGTAGCTTTGTTTGATTTGAACCTGGTGATGTCATTTTTAAATTTCGTTATTGTTTCGGGAACTTGAAACTCTTGATCATCATCTAGACTGGCTAACTGATGACGCTCATTGACAGAATATGGCACGTCATTGATAATCAGAAGTTCGTTGGGAACTTGACTGCCTGTTTATCACGCTGTTTCCTTCGCTATATTTCAAACTACTCGCCTTGCTCAAACTACTGTAAAAGCTAACCATATGTTCCCTTCAAGGCATCTCTGCATCTTCTCGACTGGCATTGTTTTCGGCGGTCACTTGGGACTGCAGTCTCCCGAAGTTGTAGTTTCTTACAGCAGTTGATGTTATCCTGAGAACTTTATTTGATATTTACATGAAGCTTTTCAACAACCAACCAGTTCCTGAAGGTACGCAAAGGCTGAAAAAATGTCTTTCGTCAGCTTCTACAGGTTCAACCACCCGGTGACCAAAAATCTTTGAGGATGATGTCGAGGTGTTTTACTCATCATCATCACTATGTTGTCCAGGCTGTGTTTTCCAATAGTTATACCAAAGATGTCCTCTTTTCCGACCTCGGCGTTACAATATTCCAAGATGATTTTAATGTCATAAGTTTTGGTAAGTAGCTTGTAGAATTATTCTTGATGTTGGGTACCTAAGGCTTGAGCTGTGCCCGTTTGTCTTGATGATAGTCTCGTCACAAATCTTTCTCTAAAATGTTCTAGGTCGTACTCTGAAAACAATTTTCTATCTAGCAGGTTAGGTGATAGAAATCATTTTCTGAAAAGATTCCACATCCGCTTAAAACCTGGTGAGATATCTTTTTGTATCTTTTCACATTAGGTTTGCAAAGCGTGACGTAAACGATTTCAACAGAGTCTCCAGCGTTGATTCTTTTCTTTTCTCAAGTTCCTGAGAGAAGACAACTCAGACGCCATAGCTAGAGTGAATCATATGGATTGAACGCTGGTCGTAAGTTCTATACATTCAGTTATCCAGGTACTTAGGGCCACTCAGCGATAGGAACTTCTCGTCGAATTCTATTTGACATATTCAAAAAATTATCCAGAGAAAAATGAGTGGATAAACATTTAAGATTTTGAAACGAGTTTATATTTTTACCGATGGCTAGTGCCTATGCATGGATAAATCAGTGGTTTCTAATGTCAAAAAAGTTTCGTGCAAGTGGGCCTTAGACATGAAAATGATATTTTGTCCCGATTTTGCGGTACCCTTTCACTCTATATATATGATACACAGAGTTTTATAAAGATCGGTCCAGTAGTTTAAAATGAGAAAGCAATAATAAATTGCTATCAATTTAGAAACACGAAACATAACCCAAGTACTCTTCAGATAGTAATTAATATAAATTTATAAAATAGAGTCTTAAAAGATTGGATTTTAAAGCATCGGTTCTTAAACTATGATAACCCAAATCTCTTTGCTCTGTAACAATTTATCGTTCTTGTTTCTAAATGAATTACGAATAAGCCAAGAGGAAAGTAGTCCCTATTATAATTTTACCACATGTCCTGGCAATCCAGTCTATACACAATGTACAAAGAACAAACTTAACCCACAAGATTCATAGCAACAAATAAGAGTACCCTGCCTATAATGGTGTGTACACTTTGCCTCCACATAAATCCATGTCCAAAACTTGTTGTTCCAATTTAAACCATCGAATTGTTACGTAATGTTTTTTTTTTTTTTTTTTGTTTAACTAAAACAGGCCTCCTGAGACTTCAACAAATTTACCAAGGACTTAAGCCCGGAAACGAATCATTTCAAGTGGAAATGGTCAAACGTATAGCAAATGTTACCATGGCAATAGAGTTTCTACATACCCTGGAGGACTTAAGTCGTTGGACAAACAAATACATTGTGCTTGATTGCCCAACGGAAATGGCCAAAGAAATTCTAATAACTCATGTCAGGGATATTGCACTAGGCCGACGTACATACCACTACTTACTCAGTGGTTTGGTATGGTTTATATATATATATATGTATATATACAGAAAACAAGACCATAAACATTTATATTAAAACAAATTATAGGTTATGGACGATAGATGGGAAAGTGAAGTTATTGAATTTGGTGCTATTAATATAACTGGATTCAGAATTGTGGACACAAATCGACGATTGGTGAGAGAATTCTACGAAAATTGGAAACGCCTAGATCCTGCGACCTCTGTTGGTGCTGGAAGAGATTCGATTTCGGTAAGAACCACACACATCACTGGGGAAATACATAAATGTAAACCTGGGAATATGATTTAAGATGGGATTATCTTTAAATTCTCACACAGGCACAGGCAGCTCTTATGTATGACGCAGTTTTTGTTCTGGTCGAAGCTTTTAATAAAATCCTTCGCAAGAAACCGGATCAGTTCAGAAACAATGTCCAGCGCCGGAGTCAGACACTAATACCGAGTCCAGCAAATGGAACTACAGCTTCGGGTGGGAATAATGTGGGAACGAGTACACGTGCTTTGGATTGTAACACTTCCAGAGGATGGGTAAATCCTTGGGAGCATGGTGATAAAATTTCACGATACTTGCGAAAGGTAAGAAAATTGTGAAAATTTACGTGTGTTTGCACAGCTCAGTGGGAGCAGTTGAAGTGTGTGAGAGGGGATGTGTGGTTTAACATGGACTTATACAAGTATAAGAGCAAATTGAAAGCATATAAAATGTTCGCCTGCAGGTGGAGATAGAAGGATTAACTGGGGACATCAAATTCAATGATGATGGCCGAAGGCAGAACTATACTCTTCACATTGTTGAAATGACTGTGAATAGCGCAATGGTTAAAGTTGCTGAATGGTCGGATGAGGCTGGCCTAATGCCGTTGTCAGCAAAATACGTGCGCCTTCGACCCCCTGTAGAGATTGAAAAGAATCGCACATACATTGTGACAACACTCCTTGAGGAACCTTACATAATGCTTAAGAAAGACGATAGCTTCGAGGGTTATTGTAAGGACTTAGCCGATTTACTTGCCAAGAAATTGGGAATAAATTGTAAGTTGTTTTTCTCTGCTTTTTGGAGGATTTGTATGTTAAATATTTGTCTTTGACTTCAGATGAAATGCGCTTGGTTAAAGATGGAGGGTACGGTGCTGAAAATCCGAATGTTCGTGGTGGTTGGGATGGAATGGTTGGGGAGCTAGTACGCCGGGTAAAGTTTTAATTTGCATGCGAAAGAAAAGGTGTTTTTATTTTCTTATATAACGAATTTAGGAAGCAGATATTGCTATAGCGCCGATGACTATTACAGCTGAACGTGAGCGTGTCATTGATTTTAGCAAACCCTTTATGTCATTGGGGATTTCTATTATGATAAAAAAGCCAGTAAAACAAACTCCAGGTGTATTCAGTTTTATGAATCCTCTTTCTCAGGAAATTTGGGTGAGATTTAGGAAAAGATTTTTCATAACTGTTTTTTTAACCAAATTTTATATTTTATTGTTCTTTAGGTGAGTGTCATCTTTAGCTATATTGGAGTGAGCATCGTACTGTTTTTCGTATCAAGATTTTCACCATATGAATGGCGACTTATTCAATATTCTGGTAAGAATAAGCTTTCTCAATGTAACTACATGGTTGTTTCAAAGTAACTAGTCTTAAAATTTAAAAAAAAAAGTACGAAATTTGATTTGAAATTGAAAAATTTTAAAGTTATCGTGAATTTTCTATAAGTACAGACAAAGCTCGAAAAATAGAACTCCTAAAAATGAAATTATTTGAAAAATAAAGCATTAAATCTTAGGAAAGTTAGAATATTTGGAAAAGACATTCTCATTTTGCGTTGAAAGCTTAAAAAATCAAAAAATTCTATTTTATAAATTTATTTCAATTTAAAAATTTAGGTTTGAAAAACTTCAGAGCACATATAGTATTGGTTTGTCTGTTTAATTTTTACCAAATTTATATCTTCCCTTCTATAGATGCAATAAACATTCACCCAGATCAAATTCCAAATCAACAACAACAAACGCCATCTGGTGTCGGACCAACTTATGCATCGCCCGCTGTAGTTGTAAATGATTTCAGTATATTGAATTCATTTTGGTTCTCATTGGCTGCATTTATGCAACAAGGATGTGATATAAGCCCACGATCAATATCTGGAAGAATTGTCGGATCAGTTTGGTGGTTTTTTACGCTAATACTTATTTCGTCGTATACAGCTAATTTGGCGGCGTTCTTAACAGTTGAACGAATGGTTACACCGATCAATTCGCCAGAAGATCTTGCAACACAAACTGAAGTGCAATACGGTACATTGCTGCATGGTTCAACGTGGGACTTCTTTAGGGTAGGTTTTTTTAATATATATATAACTGTCGCTTTTTTGTCGTGAATACAACATGCAACTAAGGCGATAAAATAATAACTCTGAAATACTAATTATGACAGTCAATAAGCCCCACGAAAATTTAAAAGGATAACGCAAATAATTTTCGTTTTTTGTCGTAAATTTGTCGTGCGACTAAAAAAATTGTCGCGCTAGTTTTTAAAATAACTCCTGGATCCTGGTAGTGCTAACTCGATTGACGTTTGTGCTGACTTGACTGTCGAGTGTCAAATGAGCACTACAATGCGGCATTAACAAAAATTTTGCGACAATTTTTTGTAGTTGCACGACATATTTACCACACGAAAACCGGTTAAAATCTACTCCAAAGAAAGACTATTGATTTTCCCTCAAATATACCATGCTTGATACACAGCACTAATTTTGTAAATGCTTTTTGGCGTACATGTATCATATATGAACAAATCATACAAGACAATTTACTGTCCCCATACAAAATTTATTTTTTACATCCCTACGTCCATAATTTTCTTTTGAATAGCAAGATTATTGCTTTTTTGTCAAATGTATCATATTTGATACACAACACTTAATTTGTACAGAGTTTTCGGTGTACATGTCTCACGAACAAAGATTACAAGACACTTCACTGTCCCCATAAAAATTGATTTCTTACACCCTTACTTTCACTTAACTTCTATACAATGTATCACATTTGATACACAGCATTCAATTTTGAGCTGGTTTTCAGAGAACAAATTTCGACTATGTATTAAACATGGACGCTGAAAACAAATTGAGAATTGTGTGTCAAATATGATACATTGGAAGTGAAGTGAAATTATTTCTTTTGTTCTGAAAGGAAATTCTGGTAGTAGGGGTGAAAAAATATCATTTTAAAACTCTTTATTAAACTTCATAGCAAACTGTCCTTAAAAGATGATTTAAACATCTTAAAAATTAATTAGTGTATTCAAATCAAGATTCCATGTTTGATGTTTTAAATAACAATATTTAATTAAACATCATTACACGTGCACAAAACAAACAAAATTTATACAAATATTCTTTTTCTACTTTATTTATATAGAGATCTCAAATCGGGCTCCATAATAAGATGTGGGAATACATGAACTCAAGAAAACATGTCTTTGTAAATACATACGACGAGGGAATAAGTCGTGTAAGAACATCAAAAGGCAAATATGCTCTTCTAGTGGAGTCTCCAAAGAATGAATATGTAAATGCACGAGAGCCATGCGATACAATGAAAGTCGGACGAAATTTGGATACCAAAGGTTTTGGTATAGCAACTCCCATTGGTTCGCCATTAAAGTGAGAATATTTTCTTTTTCATATTTTTCTTTTTTTTTTTTTGAATAATATTAATGACATTCTTTTATAATTCATTAAATATCATTTCAGAGATCCAATTAATTTAGCCGTTCTTTCATTAAAAGAAAATGGAGAACTTATTAAATTGCGGAATAAGTGGTGGTACGATAAGACTGAATGCAATTTGAACAAAGACAATCAAGAGACCTCGCATAATGAACTGTCATTGAGTAATGTGGCTGGAATATTCTATATACTAATTGGAGGTCTTCTAGTGGCAGTCTTTGTAGCAATTATTGAATTTTGCTTTAAGAGTAAATCATCTTCATCGTCATCATCGTCGGCGGCAGGAGGTCGCCATCAGAGAAATTCTCTATCAGATGCAATGCACTCAAAGGCTAAATTAACAATTCAAGCTAGTAGAGACTACGACAATGGTAGAGTCGGGGTAAGTATTTCATAAATTCACAGCCCTGGAATTTTCAATATCTATGTATATAATTTAGAATTTGTGTACAAATTTGTAATTTTATACTGATTAGTTTGAAAACTAAAAACAAATAAATGCAATTTCTACCAGAGAGTGATGATAAATAAGTCAACGACCAAGGCTAATACAGGCTGAACCAAAAACACTCAACCGATATTGTTTGTTTTTTTTAAAGGAACTGACGTAATTTCAGTTCTTTTTTTTAAATTTTATTTTGTGCTTTCAAGTTTTGTCTCAATTGCTTTTTAAAATAAAATCGGTAAAGGAAAATTTCAGAATCTGCGCCTTACTCTTGACGCGTGACATCAAAAAACCTCAAAGAAAGAATTCTGAAGCGGTCGAATCAGGCGATTTTTCTACTAATAGTCAAAAGATAAGGCGAAATATAGTCCAATTTTATACGAATCAGAGGAAGTATTTTCACGGAGATCACAATGTCGTTAACGGAATTGTTAACGATATATATGTATATCACTGCATTTTATTTGTGGAAGAACTGAGCGACTGATCGATAAAGCAACGAGGCTGAGCGACGATTGACATTTTATGGAGCGCCGGACACTTAAGTTTAAGTTGGCAAAATACTTTATCAATCTTTCATCAACGTCGCTCAGCATTAAACTATAAAAAATTAGAAAGAATCGATCGATCGCTCAGCACAATAGTTCATCGCTTAGCAGGTGCATGGCCACAACTATTGTGTTTTATATGTTTCAATTTTATCCGCCGCTTGTCGCTCATTCACTAGTCACTCAGTGCCTAACCTTAGCTACGTTCTAAACAAGCTTATGATGTGACGTAATTTGATCGCTTCAAATTAAACCATGGGTGCATTCGGCTAAGGAAATTGATTTTGAATTGATGTAGTTGTTTTTAATTACCAACTATTCTTGGCTCTGTGTAAAGAAATCCCTAAAAAAATGTTGTTGTTCAATAGGTGTCGTTTAGAATTATCGCAAAAAAAGCGATCGTCATTTTGATAACCACTTTTACAAAGATCTAAAGAAAAGATTTTGATTGTCAACTATCAACTATCATCTTACGCGATTTCACTCCAATTTATTTTTTGTCGTGCTGTTTGAACGATAGAGTTCGAAGAAACACATGAGAAGCTGCGTGGTTGCTTCTTCGACACCTGCTCATGCTAAGAGCGACTCATATATTACGTCCTAATTGAAAGGCATCGCGCTATCGATGGAAGATAATGGTGGCTTTATCAACCGAACAAAATTACAAACTATCAAACTTTCCCATACATGTTCATGTTTGTTTCGAGCTACTTGACACAAGTTTATGATGAAAAGTAGTTTGATCGCTTCAAATCAAACAAGTTTGTTTTTGACCGCTCTGTTAAATGATGAAGTTCCAAGAGAAATATGAATTGAACTAGGAAAGTTACAAGTTAGATTTAACTTAGTCTGGTCGTGTTAACAAGCAACTGATATAAGGTCATTTTGGTACTGTTATCAATAAGCAAAACGACCGACCAAAGCTTATTGACCAATCGCTCGATGAGAGGCCGTCCAGTAAGAATGTATAGCCATAAAGGAAAGTGCATTTCGGAAGCTACCATCACCAAGATGACCGAACAACACTCATTATTCGGTCGACCGATCGACGGCGTACATATGTCTAATAAGGACGTAGCCTAATGAGGGGATTAGTACACTACACACATTTCCATTACAAGTGCCGCGACCATATAAATTTTACTCGATTAAATCTGTGCCACAATTCCCAAATAAACATTTTAAAGAAATATGAAATTTTGTACTTTAATTGTAAAGACAAGTAAAATAATATTGAGTTAGTGTTTTTGGGACACCCCGTCTTTCTCATATGAAATGTGAATTTCACCAATTCACATAATATATAATTGAGATTATTTCAAAAGTTTTTTTTTGATAAATTTTCAACGCAAATAATTTTTAAAACTAATAAAATAAAATGAAGGAGAAGTTATTAATCCCATATAATTCTTTTAAAAAAATATTTCAATTAACATTGGCAGACCTTCATCTAATAAATAACAGGTTATTTCAAATTGTATTAATTTTCAGTACTACCCACCAGCGCAAATTAATGCAACATCTGACACAGAGTCAATGCACATGAATACACATGGTCAAGTTTGACGTGAACATGCGCAGGAGTCACGCCTTTGACGCACTCCTTGCGCACCAACAATTCGAAGAATAATGGCTAACAGTAGGCAGGAGACTGAGAAAATGCTTGGCAACCATGAAAACTTATCAGTTGGTAATCAAAATAATACACTTATTCGAAACCCTGACATAAGTAATCCCTATGCTAAGTAAACTAATGCTGAACGTATTCTGATCAACTAATGATTGTATACACCAAAATAAGCATCACTTTATTAAAAGAAAAAAAAAACTTAATAAACAAAATAAGATATACATACACATCAAATATGTGAAATGGACGTTATTTTGCTAAACAAAAAATTAGATTAAGAAGAACTGACTATTGTTATAAAACTTATAAGTTAAATCAAAAAAAAAAAAAAAAATAATTCGAAACAAAAAAATTTAAATTAAAAAAATAAACAATTTTTACAATAATTTTTTAGGTAAATGTAACTTACAAAAAAAAAAAAATAAATTATATATTTAAAAATCCAAAATTAGTGGTAAAACTTAGAAGGGGAAATCATCATGTTAACTGTTTTTTAACGTATACTGTGCCAAATGAATTAAATTAAAATTTAAATTAACAATATTAACACGAACGGGATGCTTAAGCAGCATGTCATTGCAAGAATACATACGGAAACTGCAAAAATAAAAAAAAAAGGATTGGCAAGGAACTTTTATTTCTTAACAGATAAAACATAAATCAAAAATTCTACAAAAAAGAATGAAATTCATTGCAATGCGTCCACATATAAAATTGTAAGATAATTTATTGTAAAATAGTAGCTATTTAATTTTTTTTTCGTTTGTGATGATTAGTAAAATAATTTTTAGTTTTTAATACAATTTGGCAAATAAAAATAATTTTTGTTGAATCTTATAATTTTTCACAAGTTTGTACATAGAAGAATTAAAAAAATATTTTTAATTTTATTAAAAAATTATAGACTAACAATAAGTAAGATAAATATAATATATACATATAGCTAAGGTTGTTTTAGTTTGTTAAAGTCTTCAATGTTATGTTTAAAGTGTGATTTTACTACATCAATTAAATGTTTTCTATATAATTTAACATTTATGCTCAAATATTCCTAACGATTAAAATTTTAATTAATTTTTTTTTTGTTTCAACTGCCGACTAGGCAGAAATAAATGAATCCTGAAATAATTTAAAATTTAAATTGACTGATATTTTCAATTAAGTAATTTTGTATAATTAATTAAAAATACCTTTAGCTAGAAAATATCTTTTTTTTTTTCTATTAAAATTAAAATTAACTGTAACATTTTAAACATTACTTTTTTTGTGCCAAAAAAAAAATAAACTACTATTAAAGTAAAAATTAAAATATTGAAATTAAATCAAAAAAAAAGTTTAATTATTCCAATCAAAACGGTTTAAGGAATAGGGTGTAATATGTAGAATTGATAAAACAACAGTAGCTCAACTGAAACCTTACTATATTATATAAATATGAATGTAATTAAACTCATTACTTAAAACAAATCAAACTAAATAAAAATAAATAATAAAAAAAAACATATAAGCTGTCATTAACATCATATCCAGGGTTAAACATTTAGTAAAGAAAAATTAAATAAAATCAAAGACACTCACACAAAAAGTACGATCTTTTTTGTATTTAGGTTTAATATTTAATTTTAAGTAAAAACTGTTATATACACAAACTATAAAACTAATCCACTAAGAAAAAATAAAAAAAAAACTTTTAATAAAATTAAAAAAAAAAATAAGAAATCTTGTGCATTGTGTTCATGTTACAATAAAATTATCTTCGCAAGAATATCTAAAATGTCTGTTAAAAAAAAATATGCTTAGACCATATCACTGTTATTTTAAAAAAAATATGATGTACAGAAAATGTTCGATTTTTTTTTCTAACTTTTATAAGAGTTGGAATACTTCAAATTGGTTTGTTCTTCTTTAAATAAAAAAAAGGATTTTTAATAATGTCTAAGTCGGTATAATATTATTGTTGACCTTTGATCTTTAATAAAACAAAAAAAAAATATGTTTGAAAAAATAAATTATCTGCATGAAAAGATCAAGGTAAACAAAATGTATTTGTTTAAAATTTTTACCTGTATTCAATTATATTTTTTAATTTATTTTAATGTTGCTACATAAGAAAAAAATATAACAAAATCAAAATTGGAGGGTTTGTGCATTTTGTTTAAGGAAATAGTAGACACGGAATGAAAGTGGATCTTGAAAATGGTAAGTAACTTAGGCTGGAGTCATGATTGTTCATCTTTATAAACATTTAAATGTGAAAATGGTTGTCTTATTTTCGACATAAGCAAATTTATTGAGAACATGGTCCAGGTTGAGGTTTTTTTTTAACAATTTTCAAAAATTCTCTAAATTTCTTTATCATTTATCACATTCGTTACACGATGGAAAACAATGCATAATTAACCCTATGTTTAAAAAAAAAACACACACACGCCGCAGTGTACAAGCAACAATTCAAAGTGATGATGATGTCCATAAGACGCGACAAAAAGCTAGAACATATATATTTTGGGTCGTAACAACAACAACAAAAATATTTAATTCAAACAAGGACTGTTAAGCAACATTCTCCACTACCAACATTGATAGAGCCAAACTTTTCTACACGCAAAGCTCCGCAAACTCCCTAAAAAAGAGTTTTAAAAAGATCTGCATTAAAAAAATTCCAATGCTGGGATGTCTGATTGGCAACTCGTCAAGGTCTACCTAGTGAATTCTTTTCAATTTGAATTGAAGTTCTTATTTTTGGTTGGAATAGATTTTTTCAAACATTTCTTAGATATTTACTTGCTATTCTGAAATGTTTTTGACGAATTCCATTATAGCTATTTATAGCTATAAGTATTTGGAACAGTTTTCGATATTTATTTTCAGAAAAGGGGAGCTTTTAATTGGTCATCATTCAAGCAAAATGATTTTATCCAGTTTACTTCCGTTTTTTTTTTTATATTTTTTTATGAAATTTTCAAATATTAGAGATTTTGAGAAGTTTGACTTGGCACAACTTTCAGAGTTTTGATTTTGGAAAAAAGGGGACATTTTTTGAAACTCAAATTAAAACATGATTTAAACCTTGTAAGGACTAAATTTTTTATTCACAAGTTGTATTTAATAACTATTAAAAGAGGCCTAGGAGGACAACACTCTAGTTGAGCCAGCATAAGTAAGTAAGTATATTTAATAACACTTATTCAGATTCAAAATTAAAATTTGAGAAAAGTCGTAATGGTGGGTAGTTATTTGAGTTTTAAAAATAAACTTCAAAATGCTCTATCTTCGAAAATACAATAGATGCGACTTTAATTTTTTGGAACAACTTTTAAATTCTGAAAAAGTAAAAAAAAGTTTGAATTTCAAAAAAGGGGGGGCTAACTTCACACTTTTTGGGCAAGTTTTTTTGGTTCTAAAACCCCCATTTTTAAATATTTATCAAAAGAAGTTACAGCACAGACCAGCACAAGTCTACCACAACCTAGCACAACCTTGAAAATTTCGAAAATGTTGATTTTCAAAAAAATATTGGTGTAGGTCAAAAATGGTTTTTTGCTCTAAAACCCCCATTTTTGAATATTTTTGAAAAAAAAATTACGACACAAACCGGCACAAACCTAGCACAACTATCAAAAATTCGATTTTCGAAAATAGGGGGGCTAGGTCAAAAACGGTTTTTCGGCTCTAAAACCCCCATTTTTGAACATTTTTGAAAAGAAATTATGGCACAAACCGGCACAAACCTAGCACAACCTAGCACAACTTTCAAAAATTCAATTTTAAAAAAAGGGGGGCTAACTTCACACACTCGTTAACTGACGCCAAATCAAGAAGTCGATAGTAACACAATTGAGTTGCATTTAAACAAGCATCTTAAATCTTAAAATGAGCTGCATAAGAGTATTGATTTGATGTAAGATTAAAGAATTCCCCAAAAAAAAAAAAAAAATTAAGATTGCAGTGTTAGTGAAAGACATAAGTTCATAGTTAAAATATGGTTATCTACGGAAATGCATTGGCACTTAAGGCCCGGCGTGCACATGCGATTGCAATCGCACGATTTTATTACAGTCACAAAATAATAGACCTCATTGTTTTAAATAAGAGCGCGCGCACATGGGACTGAAAAATCGCAAATTTTTTCATATAATTATTTGCGATTTTTTAACTCCACTTAAAAATAATAGCAAGTGCACGCTTGGCCTTAGTGAAATATGAATCTGAACCATTTTCAAAATAAAAAGAGACTTTGTAAAGCTGTAAAGAATGCCACATCAGAAAAAGTGAATTGGTGTTCGATTTGTCTTCATCCACTATTTGTCCTTCATTAAGGTCGATGTAACAATTTCTAAAGCACACATATAGGGAGATGTTATCTCTCATCATTTACGCCCTTATTCATCAGTGGAACTTTATCATAACCGGCAACTTTATTCTTATAAGAAGCTCAAGTTTAAAAAAAAAGTTTGGAAAGCAATGGGAAATTCTATAATATTTACTAAGAGCTTAAAGTTTTCGGAAATCATGAAAAAAGAATACTTTGCCTTGGTCCTTTATGTTTGCTGGTACAAATAGAATACAAATAGAATAGTATGTAAGTTTCTATACAAAATTAAAGGGTCTTCCAATGAGAGGTGGAATTTTAATTTGTAAGTAAAATATAAAAGGTAATTAATAACCTCTAATGCCCTAAAAGAATTTCGACAATGGTTAAACTATACAGCTGCCGAATTGGAAAGTATTAGTAACTATCACCAATATAAAGATTATAAATTATTGATAGTTAATAAAAAATCAAGTTTCATATTTCGTAAATCAATGTTTGAAAAAAAAATCTCGCAATTGTTACCTAATTGAAAGAAAATTAAATGTTATCAGTGACAGTTTAATAGAAATTAAATTAGAAACTGACAGTTTATTGATTAATCGAGTTTTAAATTACCAAATGTCTACATTTATCAACTATCAATAAATTGATCACCAAATATTTTATTCCATTCTGCCGAGCGGTCAGTCCGATCATTAAAAAAAAAACTTAAGACAATATTCACTTTTTATTTGAGTTAGCAGTCGGAAAATATTCGACGACATGTAGGTCAAATAAGCAATTAAAAAAATGACAATTACGCGCAAGAGTCATCGAAGAATATACCGAATCAAAAAAAGTGAAGATCCAACAGAACGTCAACAATACGGCCCAATAAATGCTATATATATGACATTCTTATAACCGCGAAGAGGCAGGCCTTCAAACTACTGCAACGATCCAATGCAAAAAACCTGGCTTGAATTAGGTATAGAACGATCCAAAACAGGCTTAGCAAGTTTAAGCAGTACAAGCGGGAAAGCTGTGCA
Organism: Baccha elongata; assembly: GCA_951217065.1. Lineage (NCBI taxonomy): Eukaryota > Metazoa > Arthropoda > Insecta > Diptera > Syrphidae > Baccha > Baccha elongata. Next base: position 153,530,403 of record OX578272.1, read on the forward strand.
CCCATAAGTCTCAGAAGAAAAGCAGACGAAGAAGTTATGTGCTTTGTTAAAACCTATGTATAAACCTATATCACCTTAGAAATAGAAATGTAATAGCATCGAAAACTTTTGGAGAACTAAATTGTACCTACATTTTGAACGAGTTTGGTTGAATTCAGTTAATGAAAATAAAAAAAGGGTTGAAAATAAAAATAAATTAAAAAAATTAAAAGCTTCACAGATGGCTTCGAAATACCTACAAAAATGGAGTTGAGCTCTATGGATTTTTTATAAATTTTTTGAATAAAATATATTAAAACTCAAAAACAATAACTCACCAATAATATTGTATAATTTTGAGTCATATTCTTAGCAGGTTTTCATTCATTCACTGCACTTTTGACACCGAATATGAATTTAAAAAATTTGCAGACAACACTTTTCTTGATTTAACTAAAAACATCGGCAACAAAAACGAGCACTTAATTTCAAGATAAATAAAACTGAACTTATGAATCAAAATATTAAAATAAATAAGCTACAGAAACAATTTAGCACAAAAATAACACTTTTTTTTACACAGGCAGCGGTACCGGGCCGCCATTACAACAACCAGAAATCTTAACCAAAACAATTTTATTAAAACCGTTAAAAATTATTTAAATTAATTATCTTGAAACATTAAACTAAAATACAGAAGTTACTTGAATACAAAAATTAATATTTATCAAGACCGTTCGCAAAATAAGTAGAAAAATTACGTCCCACTAGTCACACCACATCACGAGACGACACTACTAACCTAACATAGAAAATTAAAAGAAAAAATTTTTTTTTCCGATGGATAGCGGCAACAACACAAGTAAAGTCATTAATCAATACAATGAAACAACTGATATAAACTGTAAGAGAGTATGTGTCGATAATAATGAGTGTTAAATTATAAATGTTTTTTTCTTCATGTCTTTTCTGTGCAGTTGTTCATACACATGTTACATGTATTCACAGGCATTGACGTATTAGGTATGGACCGCCAGTAGCCAACTTCACGCGTGTTCCAACATAACTAGGGGCGCCATCCAACTACTAGCAGGGAATCTGCGTAGCAGTGATATGATTTCTTTAATTAATTATATTTTGGTGGAAATTATTATCAAACTACTTTTATTTTACAAAACACAACAACTCCTTATGCCATGAGTTACTTACAGATGAATATATTATCGTTTTCATTTAAATTCTAATGACGAAATTAGTACACGTATTTAACACTAAAAGATGATGGCGTTTTTAGACTGTTTTTAGCTGGAACAACTTTTCTTGGCTGTTTGTATGAAAATTTCAACCGACTGGCGGTCCATATCTAGTACGTCAATGTGGCGAGTGTTAAATTATAATGTTTTTTTCTTCATGACTTTTGTGTGCAGTTGTTCATACACATGTTACATGTATTCACAGGCATGACGATGTTCACATTGTACGTACTCACCCGACGCATTTTGACGTCTATATGTTTTGTCCCATTCCCACTTCGTTGTTAGAAAGAGACAGGGTTTTGCGTCCAGATTTTTAGATTTTTTTAAAATTCTCATGGATGCATTTTGACATTCGCTATTCTGACATTTGTTATTTATTATTTTTTCGCTTTTTGCACCAATATTTTGAAAGTTTTCATAAAATTCAGTCACTTTTGATTGCAAATTTCAATAAAACATGAGAATATGAAAAAAATTGTAAACATCTAGCCTCATTTCAAATAACTTCCCAGCGCAGTGCCAACAACAGAGGACCAGTGTTAAGCCAGGGTAACACCATCATGTGAGTTTTACTACCGTGTAGTAGCACATAACTTCCCAGCGCAGTGCCAACAACAGAGGACCAGTGTTAGGCCAGGGTAACACCATCATGTGAGTTTTACTAACGTAAGTTACTCCTGTGAGTAAATTCTGGAAAATTTACTATTATAATCAACTCTGTGAGTAGCTTACGGTAAATTCTACAACATACGTTATAAGTAAGCTGTGAACTGGGAGCGGAACGAAACAGTATAAGCAAAAAATCAGTCACTTACAGAAGTTGCTTACAGTGTGTTGAATGGACTGTCGTAAGTTTTTTAACTTATGTAAGCATTTTTTACGGTAGGTTCAGCTGTGATGAAGTTTCATTGATTCTGTGGAACAAGCCATTAATGCATTAAATAATTAAGACCAAAAGTTGTACGAACTATTCCAACCATAGATGATAAACATTCTTATCTTCACGTATGTATTAAATTTTCAATAATTCTATTACAGTTATTGAATGATAAAAATTTAAAAAACGGTAAACGGTAAAATGTTGTATCTGTGCTTTTGTAAAAAGCTTCAAAGTTTAAGAAGCACTGGATGACATTATTTATTAAAAGCTTTTATTTTCAGAAAGCACAACCTATAAAAATAGAGCAACCAACTTGGTTTTTATTTTACTAATAAAAAAACTTTTTTTAATATAATTGAAAAGAAATATTAGACGAAATAAAAAATATAATGAATTCGTAGATTCAACAAAAAACTATAGAGGTGTTGTAATTGGTTTGACAATTAACGAAAAAAGTTTTTTATTTTCATGACTCGTTTGAATTTAATTCTTAAATCAAAAAAGATTTAGACAAAATTACGCTAGCTAAAAATGCCGCATCATTTTTCTTTTTTTTTAGATTAAGATTTTTATTTCTCTTCATAGTATTAACATTGTTTACATGTATACATTAAAACTATAAATTATAAATCTCTAAAAATGCCGCATCATATCGTCGCCCAATGCAATTGAACATTTTGTTTAAATTGACTGCACGGCACTGCGATGGTCAAATAGAAATAAGTGTAGCACGAAATTGATGTACGGGTCATTTGAAATGTTTAAACAAGAAATGTATGGCCCTACTACAAAACATGACCGCCTGATGTCTGCGAAATTGTGTTTTTCATTTAGTATGAAAAAATTAAACAAAAAATATTAAGTTTCAGCAAAAAATAACTAGATGCTCTTAGTTACACCATTTTGAAAGAATATTAAATTTGTCAAATTCCAAGTTTTGTATTTGTCGATGTTGTCACATCGCAATAAGCGGTCACACATTTTATACATTTTGTAAAAGAAAACATGAAAACTGACAACAACTTTAATTGAAATCTGTGAGCAAATATATGTATGTCTCCACATAAAAAAAAATACGTTACTTTGGTTCGTATATTGTGACTCGTCATTATAGTGGCTACATACACTATCGGCCAATGAATATGTTAAACATTTTTGTATTTTAGGTTTTTTATTAATGGTGGTCGCAGTTTCAATTTTTGAGTGATCAATGCATGTAAGGGTTGAGGGAAATGCTCTATACAATTATAATGTTGGAAATGCTCTGTGATAATCAATTTAAAAATAAAATTTAAGAAACCAAATAGAACATCAAAAATGTTGCGCCTATTTATATGGCCAGTAGTGTATTTAACGTTGTTTTGATTCAGATTTTAGCAACACATACATTCAATAAACGCAATACATAACACCAACACTAAAATTGAATTTCCTCACACTGCGATAGACAAATAGAAATCAGTGCACTAACACAACTTGACAACGATTGACTTACATACGAAGAAGTATATGAATGTATGACCCAATACAAATCATATTCACCTCATGTCGATGGATGAAGAAGAAGAAGTATGAAGAAATTATTGATTTGATACCTATAAGTTTTAGTTTTAGCGAAAAATAACTAGATGTCGTTAGTCACACCATTTTGAAAGCAATTTGTTGAATTTCAATATTTTTATTTGTAGATGTTGCCAATTAGCGAATAATTAGTGAGTCAATTTTCTTTTTTTTTTTTGACAAAAACATGAAAATTGACAACAGCGTAAATTGGAATAATCTGGAACCAGAGCGGACACACATTAAATTGATTTTTTTTTTATAGGAGAAACTTGGTGAGTTTAATTAAGGCTAAGTTATGCTGTCGTAAGCGAATTGAGAAAACATTTAAATGCAACATAATTAATAGGTTTTAGCCCAGGAGTATTAGTCTAAAAAAGGCAAAACTAGGAAAAGACAAAGATTTTATCAGAGACTTGCATGTTTTGATATATCTATCAAATTCTATAAACTATAAAGTATACCCTAAATATGAACCAGGGATGTCGTTTTCAGGGTAATGACTTTTCGGAAAAATGCTGTGGTCCAATTGTAACTTATATTATAATTCTCATCAAAATAGATTCAAGCACTATTTATCGTACCAGCAATAAGTTTCGAGAAAAAACGTGTTAAAATGTTACAAAATCTGTTTTTTCGCACCTTTGCACTTTTTGGGTCTAGGCTAATTCACTGTGCACAATCAACTCTGGAACACAATTCACTGTGGGGACAGTAGTTCACTGCATGATGCACAATTCACCTGTGGGGCAGTCCACTGTGATGGACAATTCACTGTGTGCATTTCAGGGCGTTATAATCCTTTAAATAATCACAGGGCTCTTTCTCAGCAAATGTCGAATAACAATTCATTGTTGTTTATAATTAGAATTAAAATACTTTTTCTTAAAAGACTTGAGCATCCTTCTTACAACTGAGACAACAGTAGGTATGGGGATAGGCGATGTTTGAATTGTGCAAAGTGAATTAGCTTGTTTCAAAAAAAAGACCACAGTGAATTGTATTCCAAAATGAATTGTGTTCCACAGTAAATTATGCACAGTGAATTGTCCATACAGTGAATTGTACTCAGTACACAGTGAATTAGCCGGCTTTTGCACTTTTTCACCTTTATTTTGTGATTTCGTGAGTTTGTTTCATGAAAAGAGACAAAAGCTTTGATGTAAAAAACATTTAACGAAAAATTGATTATTAAACTTACATGTCAATAGTACTAGGTATGAAGGTTTTTTGTCAGTGTATATTAGTTACATTTGTTTATGTGAAAGAACATGATTCTATTTTCTTTTCGTAAAACTTGTCAATGGTTCAAAACCTCAAAATAAATTAAGCTTTGTTCCCATAAAACTAAGCTCTCGTTATAGGAAAGTTTGAATTTGTCATAATTTTCATTTTTAACTATTTGTTCCACCCAAAATTAAAATTTTTAACTAGGTTGGAATTGAATGACAGCTGATAAATTAAATACATTTTCATTCTCTTCTTCTTTGAAAACTAAAATGTATACACAGTTTCAAAAAGAAAACACATAGGTACCATTACTAATTTCAAGTATATGCATGTCCTTAAACTGTCTGCAAATATATCTACATATATCGTCACATTCAAGGAGTTCTTTCACTAACGACGGGCAGACACTATTATATTTTCTTGCACAAGAATATTTTAACATAAAAGCTTCACAGAAGGTGCCTTGGAATTTTGTCATGGTAAAGTATTGCAAAGCATAGCAACGTGAGCTCCAACTCTCCAAAAACAGCAGCTTATATAGAACTTGAAGTTTTCTAATTTGCTATGACGTCATTGAAGGCAACACACATGTTCTGCCATCATGAACACCATCATCAGAGAAATGGAAAACAACAAAAAAAAAAAACCATCATCATGATCAACCAACGTCATTAAAAAGGATGGACCCAAACGAAGATGTATCCAAGTATATGTAAACACAGTTTATGTATGTCAACCTGCACACTCTCTTTTTTAGAAAGGATGGGCCCAACAATTGTTGTTATTATCAAACAAATATCATCAAGCACATTCTGTGCATAGAGTAAGTGTTTTGCAGTGGAAGAAATCAATAAAAATCTCACTAAGAGCTGCTGCTGCTTCTGTTATGGGAGCTCATCGCCGTAACCAAATTCCCGGGTTAAACGCTTGCGCGTTCTTATTCTTTAAACATTTATGAGGAGTTGTATTGTAAGGCCTGGCACAAAGTACCTATACCATCCATACACAAAAGAAGAGGGAATACTACCAACAAGCTTCCTTGACTTGACCATACAAAAATATTGTGTGCTTAAAGAAAAGTAGACGTTTGCCTTATACCCATTCAATTGCACATCACACATAATATTCCAGCCTAGAGAAAGATTGCACAGTAGGTAATCAGAATCACGTACGGAGTCCTATTTCAAGGCAGGGATAAAAAAAAAACCTTTTATCCACACAAGAAGTGTGTCATTTTTTTGTTTTATAAGTTTGCAATTGAAGTAAGAACAAAAAAAGGAAATTTTTTTTTGCCGTAAGGGCGTATATGGTTTATTCCTGGATCCAGGGATTCCATACGATTTTTGTTCTCGCAAAACATTAAAGCTCTTATACAATGACGACGTCGACGACACGGTGTAGAAACATAAGCTTTTATTTCAATAACATATTTTATTTAAATGCAAAAAGGATGTGCGTGTAATGTATTTCTAACTAAAAAAAAGAACTATTTCTTTTATCTAACAATAGAATGGATCATAAAAAGTGACAATATGATAATATTGACAGCAAATAAAAATAAAAAAAAAACACAAGATGTTTTGGTTTAAATGGTGAAGTTGAGTGTTGAGTATAATCTAGATACATATCGAGTATCTGATTGTGCTTGCGTGATAGCAGGTTCGCCGCATTTCATATTGTGTATATTAAAAAAAGAAAAAAACACCAGAAGGATAACTTTTTGTCTGTAGAAGCTTTGTGTCTATGTCTGTATGTGTATGTTTAAATGTTTTCGTATTGGTTTTTCGTTCGGGAGACTAAAGTAAAATTTGCCTGGTCGCACCCTGAAATTTCTTCGTGATGTAAGTTCTGGGGCAGTCGGTCTCTGCAAATTCGCTTATTTTTAACACAAAAATTTAAACGTGTCCTTCTTGTAATGTGAAATAAATTGTTAAAAAATTAGTGAAAATATAAAAATAAATTCTATAAAAATGTTTGCATATAAAAAATTGACGAATTATTAATAATTTTGTTACTAAAATACATCAATCGGTAATAAATTCAATGAGAAGAAAAAATGAAATCAACCATGAATAAGCAGAACTCCTTATATCTATATCTAAAATAAGAAAAGCTGCTGTTAAAAACCATCGCCCTTTTTATATTATACCTAGTGATTTACCTAAAACAATATAATTGTTTAATTAATTTTTTGTTTAAACAAGTGAAATATACAACATCAAGAAAGAAATATATTTATTGATAAGGAATACCTATCGAAAAAAAAATATTAATATTCAAGTGAAGATACAAAACTTTTATTAGAAAAATCCTAAAAATTGTTAACTTAGGTTTTTTTGTGAAAATATTTTCTGTGAAATAACATTTTTTTTTAATCAAATTGCTAATACATATATGTATATACATATCAAAGGCGAAGGATATCAGTTTAAAAAAAAAGGACTTTATAACTTAAAGGCGAGGCGCATGCCTACATATAAAGAGTCCCACATTTTTGGTGTCCCTATACTGCTGTTCTGTTCATATAATGTTTTCATTATTATTCTCCCTTGATAGCAAAATTTTATTTGTATTAACACTACCTTTCTAAAAAATAATAATACAAAATTCTCTCTTTGATTTTTTTGAAATATTATATGAAGCTTTTTTTTTTTTTTGTTGTCGTTAATACTAATTTTCAAAGGCTAGATGAAAATGAATGATAACAAAGAGAGAGAATTTGAGAATAAATGCAAAAAACACACAAAATAAATATAATAATGACCTTATTCATCTGTTTTCTGTGTTTATTGCAAAGCTCCAGTTTTAGATTCACAAATACTATTATTCGCGTACACTGCTTTGTTACTTTACACTCTCCAGCATTATATTATATTATATTGAGTACCTACCCTAAATTTTGGTGTTCATGTGTCCCGCCCAGGTTTATATTTTTTTTATTTTCTTCATTTCTTTTTGTGTTGTTTGATTAAAAAAAAATTCAAAATCTATTGTTTTCAAGCTAAATAAATTTGTTACCATGTTAAAAAACGCCTAGATCTCAAACTACTGACAAAAAGTGATTTAATATGATGTGAAAAATCAAAACAAAAATTAAATTAAATAATATGTGATGCAACTAAAAATAAAGTCCAAAATTTAAATGCGACTAAATCAAAAATAAATTTAATAAAAAAAAAAAAAATCTCAAAAAAAGTGATATGATAAAAAATGGATTACAAAAACACAAAGAAGATGGGGAATTTTAAAAATTCCAGGTACTACCTATCCAGCACAAATACTAAAATAAACTTGGAACACTGCAGGCGGTGAGATGAACTTGTGGGCAAACGTAATTGGATGACAAAGTGTTGTTGTACTGTATAAGGGATACAGTGATACGTAGTTGGGAGACAGAGTAACAAAAAAGAAGACGACGACGTACGTACAAGCATATACCAAATTCGAGAAGTGGAAACAGTTCATCAGCACAAAAGGGCTTTTGAGGCAGATCCCTTTTCCAGCCAATTCTATATTCCAACCTTATAACTCACTCGCTTTAAACAAAAAAAAAAAAAAAAAAATAACACACCAAACACGCAATAGGGATACAATTATAAATACAAAATGAGTCAATCGATAATAGAAAATTTTAGCATAGCGCTGCCAAGAGCTCGACTAATTACTCTATGGGTGGCATTTAACCTAGCTTTCATACTGCAGGAACCTTCGAAAAAATTGGCTTCAGTCGATGCAGCGTAAGTATTAAACCTTGAAATAAAATACCTTACTGTATATATAGTATACCCACACGACACCTTTCGTGGTCAATATTATGGATAATATTAGCTCATATTCAACGCCCTTGTTACTCGTGATCGTTTTTGTATAGCTCTTGAAATTCTTAAGCAACTCTTGACAACTTGACAACCTACTTGGCCATTTCAGTATCTTTTTTTCTTCTTTCTTCTTAAGCGAATTATCTCAAGGAGCATCATTTAAGTATACCCCTTTGAAATTTTATCGATGACATTATGAAAAAGTATGTTTTAACAGCTTGATGATACTTATATAGGTCCTTATGCACTTTTGCCTTTTTAAAGAGATAATTAGAATTATGACAGGAACTTGTGAATTAATTGGTTAGTTTAATAGTTCATGAACGTTAACATTAGGTGCCTATATGTAGTAACATTTATGATGATATTATTCCTGATTTTTTGATTAAGGAAGAAGCTTTTTTCTGCTAAAGCTTTTACTCTACTACAACGAAAGAAACTTTCTTTCTCTGGGTTATATAAAAATAAAAAAAAAAAAAAAGTATTCTGTAGGTGCTCCCAACATACAACATATATTCAATTGACCCAACGGTTTAGATACATTTCCTTTTTACCTTTACCCTTATGCCTATATATATATATATATGTATGTATTTATATTTTACATATATAGTATATTTTGTCGTCAGTAATTTTCTTTCACATAGATACATGGTACACTGCTCTATAAATATTAATTTTACTCTCAGTTTTTCATGCTCGTCGAAGTCCCTAAATAGCCCAGCTTTGTAAATCGTATAGCTTATAATATAGTATTGGTAGTGATGCATTAAGTTCTTTCCTTTATGAATATGTACTGTACATATATAAAATAATAAATGTATTTCAGGACATACAAAAAAAAATGGTACAATAATCTTTTAAATTTAGTTTAAATGTCATTTGGGATAACCGTCATAATTCAATATGCTTGAATTTGAATGAATTTTAATTCGAGAATCAATGATAAATAGTTTTTAATTTGTTGGGGGATTAAAAGTTCAGCAACTGGTTGGTGTTAAAATGATATACATATACTATACTTATTTAAACTATGTCAACCTTTTTGGCTGAGAGTATAAGGAAAATTCCTATTTCATGGGTTTAATTTTATGTCATCATTGAAGACAAAAAATGAAGAAAAAGCGACTGTTGTTACTGATTAGGCCTTACTAATAATCAAATTTATTAACAGCTTAAATAAAATCTCCACACTTTAGACAAAATATAGACCAGAGTCCATTATGTTGAAAAGATTTGAAAATTGTAAATTAAATTAACTAGAATTATCATGAACCTGCGATAGATATTTTTGAAAACAGCGTTTTCTTTCGTGGAAACTTAAACAAATTGGTACAGAATTATATATCGACGTTTATCATGAATTCTATTGAAGTTCATTCAAGTTTGCTTTTCACTTAAAATGTACATAGACTTGACACTCGGTTTGTTAATCTGTAATTAACTATGATATTTCTATAAATTTTGTGATTGGTTTTCAGGTTCTTATGCGTTCAATATTTTTGTCCCATAACCGTTAAGGAAAAACAAAAGTAAGTCAAACGGTTTTGATAAATAATATTTGGGAGGGAGACTCTTTTGTTTTCCGATACGTTTTGTCAAATTGTGAACGGTGGACTTCTCAGTAAGGGGCTGGTCATAGAGATCAGGAAAACAAAACAGGAAACATTTTAAGATCGATGATAATTTCATTTGATTAAAAACACAAATGTTACACCTATCGATGGCAAAAAATTTAAAGAATTTTCTGTAATGAGTTATTTGTCATCGATAAATGTATAGCATTTTTGTTTCAAATAAAATCAGAGCATACATATGGATGTATGTATGTAGCAGAGCTATAAAAGAGTTAAATCATTTAATGATTGCATTCATTTGAATGAAGACTGCAACGAGATGAATTCCTAATTCATTTGGAATTCGTGATTTAATTCACTGACTTCAAAAATGATTTGAGAATGCAACGTGTTCAAATTCTATTCATTTTGAATAATTTTTTTTTAAATCACTGAATTAATTTACATTCAATGATTTATATCCTATTCATTTTGAATTCAGTCTCTCAATTTAGTATTTTTTTGTATAAAATTGAATCTTTATGCAATTGTATTTTTTTTTTGTATTCTAAAGAGAATGTCAACTAAACATCCTTAATTCTGAAGGCTATTTAAATTGATTGATTTTATTGAATGGGATTTAAATACTCTGAATTCTGAAATCATATTGAATTCATTGATTTAAATCACTTAATTTAAAGTGAATGGGGTATGAAAAAAGCGAATTCAGTTATTTTAATTCACTTATATTAAATTGAATTCGAACTTCGGGTGAATGCAGTCGCAATTGATTTCATTCTTTTATGATAGGTATCGATTTGAAAAGTTTTTCCTGTGTTTTCATGATCGATGTAACCGGCCCCTAAAGCGGCCAATGCACGCATCGGTGTCCTACACCCTACACGGTATCAGTAAAAAAAAAATCTTTTGATTTTTGGGGTCGGTATTCGATCGGTGTGATGTGTATGGGCATGACACACTTGTGCACGCACTTGTGTGTCAGTGCGCGCACAAGTGTACAGTGCATTGGCCGCCCTAAGTCCGGTGACACTCTCCTTAGACGAATATTTTGCTATATCACTTGTAAACAACACATTTGTAAGGGGGGTCGTTGATTGTCCGTTTCGTTTATCTTTCCTCTTTCTTTTATTTTTTAAAATGATACGCAACTATGTTTTTTTGGCTTGAAAAGTGTGAAAATTCACAAACCCCTGCGGTCAGTCCCCTGGCAATTTTATGGAAAATTCTATTCATAGGTCTGAACAGATTTCAAAACATGATGAATTTTAACGGGTAACTTTTTAACGGTGATATTAGCCATTTTTTGTTATGACAAATGATGCATATGGATCATGAATGAAAGAATACGAGATAACGACACTTGGTATTTTTTCAGCTAATTAATTTATCGAAAGGTGACCTTACAGATTCTCTTTGTATAAAATCAATAATTTATGTTTTAAAAGCCACTTTTTTAGCTGGAGATTATCAGTTTAAGGAATAAACTCAAGTTTACGCCAGAAATACGTTTTTAGGACAAAATTAGACCCAGAGTTAACTCCTAACTAACAAAACTTATTTGTTGAATCATGGCAAGTTGTACAAGCGTAGTTAATCCTTGGTTCAAGTTTTTAACTCACTGATTTTCGCAGGTTAACTGCGGTTGCAACTATTGTTAAGTCATGAAATTGCTTTAACCAGAAATAGATCTTAGTGCAGTAGCCGAGTTTGGAAGGAAAAAATTGCTGAACTTCGGTTCAAATGTTTGTACAACGGGCCCTCAATTTTTAAGTGTTTCGAAAAAATTTTTCTTAGATCTTACACGATGCAAAAATATCACAGACAAAAATCAATAACTGCTGATTCTGTCATTCCTAACACAATCTGTCTGCATTCCTCAAAAGCAGGTGCAGAAAATCCAAACCTTATCTACTCTGATCTACTCTAAAAAAAAAGCTGAATGAACAAGCAAATCTAGAGCAGAAAATGTCTCACTGAACAGTTAGATCATGTTCTTTTCTACTCAGTGTATAGGTTAGAGCAGTTCGCTGAGCAGGTCTTGTTATTAAAGTCAATGCTACCACAACGGAAAAACCAAAACCGATGATCCAAAGTTGTTTTATTATCAAAAGATGATCCATATAGATCATCTCTGATAATAAAAAACTGCTATTTTAAATTATAATAAGCTATTTTACAAGCACTCTTAGGGCCACTTGCACAAAAAAAAAAGGATAAATTTATAAAATCGCAGTTAGCTATCCAGGATTAAATAGATAAATGTGTATTTTTCGATTTTACGTTGCACGAATCAAAACACAGCTAAACAAAGATAAAAAAAATTAAAATAGGAAGGAAACAGAAAACCTCCACAAAAGAACAACAACATTTTCTACACACACTAATGCGTCAACAAGTATTTTAAATTTTTTGTTTGTAAATACTATTCATATCTTACGATTAAACGATTTTCATATCAAAGGGAAACAAAATTCTTACTCTGAGTTTGTAATTCTGTAAAAATAGGGTATTTCCTCTTTTCAAAATTCAAAATTCTTAGAATTCCAAATTGTTTCCTCTTTCATGATTTTTTTTTTGCGACACATTATCATTATTTGCAAAATTTTAGCGAATGATTTTTTTTATTGTGAAATTTAAAAAGAATTTTACTTTTTTAAAGTACCGAATATTAAAACATATATGTTATATGTTATATCATATAATAAAGACGATGCTTAGCAATTAATCTGATTTTTATTTGTTTCTCTCATAGAACGCGAATATTAAAATATTTAGATCCTTGGAGCAAGATTGTAGTTCGCAAACTTATAAATGATTATGCTTTCAAATGCTAACTAATGTGTCGTGCTACCTTCTCAAAAATAGAAGGGTTATGACTCTGTTTCCGAAATTTCTTTTCATAACATAATTTTCAAAATAAAAATTAAATAAAACAACATACTTTCGAAAACGAATTTGAAAAATCTGATTTACTGAAATTCCTCATGAAAATTGTGGAGCATTCCAATAATCATCAGGATCTGCTGGGCATATACAACGGACAAAAATCGAATACTTCTGACATTGTGGCTATGGAGTCAGTTCTAGATAAACCTTGAATCTTTGGAATTCTTCAAAAAACAACCATGTATGTTGTTGACTATCCAATAAGAGGACTAGGTATGGCATAACACTCCATTTTTTTAATTTTACATTGTGGTTGGTACATCTTTAAATGTTTCACTTTTTAGTTTCGAAAAATTGAAACCAGTTGATTATAAAAACTTACCCTAGACGATAAAAAGATTACAACCATAAATTCTTTGAACAATAGGACAAGTAGAACATTGTTAGATATCATTCAATAAAGGACGTGTCTATCTAATGCGCATGAGTTAAATACAAAGGTAAGAAAAACCCTGCATTATCAAAAGCACAAATGAATGTTACGAATGTAGTGTCATATTTCTACAATCCTAAATAGCGTATTTTTTTTAACTACAAACATGTTTATAATAGCCTAAATAAGTAAACACTTTAAAATACATAATCAACCGTATTATGAATTTCGCTAGGAAGAAAAAAAAAATTAAAAGCGATTTCGAATTTCGTTCGGATAAATTTTCAATTCGAATCGACAAAAAATGAGGTGTGGTTATTGACTTGAAGTTACTCAAGAACAAAGCTGCAAAGTGTGAATTTAAGGTTTCTATAATAAAAGGCTTCTACAACTCTCTAAAACATGTTCTATTTAGTTCGATCATTCTAGACAAATTTTACTATGGTTTCATATTGGCCCGCAATGGAAAACATTTAATTGTACCTTTTTCTTTCACTATTTGTGTGCCAATTAGCTATGTTAAAAGTTTTCAAAATTTGATCTCATGGATAAATTTTTACATTACTGAGGTGAATACAGACGGCAGAAATAAACCTGCTCGTGAAAATTTTAGCCCGTGGTTACTTTTTCTGTTTTGCTCCGTTCATTATAACATCTTTTTTTATCGATTGAATCCAAATCAATCTGGATGCTTTAGTGTATTTGTGAAAAAAAGCTGTGATTCAGCTAATTCAAACTTCCAGGGATTGAGTGTTTGAGTCTCATTTCGATGAAAAGCGATTCAGCCAGTATTATCACAGGGAATCATTTGAGTCAAAATGGACCCACTTTTTCCAGCTTGACTCGGCGACTCATCTTTTTAAGATTGGACTAATTTTTTAAATGAAAATAAACGCTTTGTATTATATCTATACGATTGAATAAATAAACAAGTTTAAGCACTTTTCTTTAAATTTTCACAACAAATTTGAATTTTCAAAAGATTTCACAGTGTTCACCAGAAAAAGAATGAGCAAATAGAATATCTTCAAAAGAGTTAACTTCCATTTTTCCTGAAACTACCATGTACCAAAGAGATTTTGCCATCACATTATACACACCTATTCACAGTAACGAAAATAAAATCTGTAAGGGTCATGTTCGCGAGATTTTTTAAAGGGACTCATTTATTTTCAAAACGACTCATTTTTTCCAGCCTCTGGGACTCATTCAAAAATAAACTCGCGGTAACACTGGATTCAGCTAACAAATGCGAGTGTTCCAGTGAGTGAAATGAAACGCCAGATTACTCGCCTTACATTTCGGGCATGAGTTGTTGTACATGTGGGTAAATTTATCTTTTTCAATAAGTAGCTATGTGTTATTTTCTCAACAAATTATTTCACATACAAAAACAAGAATTGACAATCTTTATTGATACTTTAAGCGACCTTTACACGGTCGGTCATTTGACATCAATCTGTAATAGAGTGTTTGTAAAAATAAGCCTGTATGACCGTGTTTAGACTATAAAATTTGAGACCGGACTGACGAGAGTTCGTAGGCGAGAGGGGTGAGGGACGAGTACTCTCGTGAGGCAGCTTCAAATTAAAAACATCGGAAGCGTAAGTGCTGTTCCAATTCCAAATTCAAGCTTTTTCCCATTTTGTTCATAATGTGCTTGACTGCCGATGTGTTAACATCGCAGTATTTTTATTATTAAGCTAAATGCAGAGTGATAGAAAATAAATTCTTGGAAAAGGAAAAAAACAAAAGCATTAATAATAATTTATGGATGTTATGGTTATCTTCTTTTATAAAAAGTTGTAAAGTCGTACAACTGTCTCACTTCACAAAAATTCCACCCGCTTCAAGTGAGGCGTCCTCACTTGAGGACCTGTGTAATCACAAGAGTACTCACCACGCCAGACTCAAATTTCCCAGTCTAAACACGGGCTATGCGTGCATTTGTTTAACGAAAAATCAAAACCCTTTTGATTTTGCCTGATTATATGTGTAGATGAGTACCTAGATGAATGACGTCCTCAGATTGACCGTGTAAAGGTCGCTTTAAGGAAACGTGCCGTGCCGCAAAATTGGATATGCATAGTAATAAAACTTTTTTTTTAATCAAATTTTTTGTCACATAAAATGTGAGGTTATGAATATTTTTGTTATTCTTTTTTTGATGACGTTTTGGGTGTTCGAACTTTCTCATCTATCCAAAATAGCTGAATCGCTTTTGCAAAGAAGTGAGATGATAAAGTGAGTTGAGGCGATTCATCTCGCCTCACTCGCCAAAATAGCTGTCTTTCGGCACTGATGTAGGATATCAATAAAAACTGAGCCACATTTGAATGTTTGGTGAATATACAATTTCTTTGTAATTAATAGAAAACTACCTCACAGTAATTACAAAAAGCTTAAATTTTATTCACCCCAATAAAAAAGGGTCAAATTTAACTGGGAACAATTTTAATAACAATTTTAACGCAATAGGCACACAACCTAATTATCGCGAAAACCGTTAGGTAAAATGCCTTGCACATGAGACACGAGCAGCGAATTGCGAATTACGAATTGCGAATGGTCGCTAATTGACATTTTATTCACATGAGAATCGACAGATAAACTTGAGCTTAGACTTGCGCGATTTGTTGATTTGCTGATATGTGAAATGCGTCCTGAAGTTGTGGATAAGTCTGACAAATTTAAATATATAGGAATCGAATGCAAGTTTCAAAGAAATCAAAATTTAACTAGTTGTGTACCTAGGTAGGTACCTAGGTATCTATTCGAAGTCGAAACTAATTTTTTGTTTTTTTTTTTGTTTTTTGACTCTTAAATTGACACAGAATAAATTATTATTATTATTAATTATTATACTACCTATAGGTATTTAGGTTAACTTTTAAAATATTTCCCTATAAACGACACTTCTTCTGAGCTACATATGAAACTAGGTAGGTACCTGACCTAGATACATATTGGAACATACCCTACCTACAGTATAAAAATTAATGTTACCTACACAAATGAAATTTAAAAAAAATACAATAACCGAGCTCAGCGAATGCTTAACTTTAGCTTAATAATTTGTAGCTGGGTATAGGTATAATAAAACTAGTAAAAAAACTTTATGATAAAAAAACCTTACCTTGAATATTGATTGATAAAATAATTATCCTCTGCAGAATATTTCACTTTTTGATTTTCTTTTATTATTGTTTTAATAGAAGACAACACAAAAAAAACAATTATGCACTTTAATTTCAAGATAAATTAATGAAAGTCAATTTAATAAACAAAACTTTACAAGGAATGAGCCAACATACCTACATAAATAATTATGAAAAAAAAACACGGAGCACCCGGCCGGCCGGAGCGCTACCGATCCACACAACACGCAAGCTGTTTTTTTATTCCAAAGAAAACTATTTCGGTGAAGAAATCCGTTCAAAATTACAAAAATAAATTATCTTGACACATTAAACTTCAAATATGTTTATTTTTTTTAGAATTTAAAACACAATTTGAACACAAAAATTAATATTTTCTGACTGTTCGGAAAAGAAGTAGGATTTTTATTGACAACTCGCGGTCGCGATCACAACCATAGAGAAAAAAGTAAAAAGAGAATGCAATTCACAATTCCAATTCTATATGTTTTTTTATTCACCACTTGTGGACCAGATCCACAAAATACACAGTCAAACAAATGATGCATTCTACTACTTTTATTGTAAGTACAGCAAAGTATGGTATGTAGATCAAATGGCGGCTTGTAACAAAGTAAAAGTATGTATGTGTGTGTGTGTTCTTTTCTTCATGAAATAAGATTGATGCACTGCGCCTTACATGAAGGGTATTGATTTATTTTAACAATGCAAAGATAAGCTTGAGTTGGCATAACCCTGCGATTTCAAAGGCTCAACCTTAATTAATCGAAAGCCTACGAAGTCGTAGGACGTAGTTACTTCGTATACGAATACAAGAAAATTAGTACGCATATAATGTCGGATTGCTAAGGTTTATTAAATTTTTGTTCACTTTTTTCTCAGTACCTACGTTTAAGAGCGCTCTAAAGCGCAGTTTGAGTAAGTACAGTTACCAAAATACATTCGAAATTCGCTTGCGTTTGCATCCGACAATTATGTGCGATTCAAGGATTGTCGGCACTTAATGAATCTTGAAGTAGATTTATGACAAAGCCTTTAGGAAACCCCAAAGGAAGAGATAATGGGGTCAAATATCCATAAAATTATCAAGCCAGAAAGGGTTGCCAGAGGAACAAAAAAAAACATAATAAATTTCCTTTTTTAAGTGTTTTGTACGTTGTTTTTTTTTCAAATGTTTCAAACTACACTACCGGACAAAAACGACCTTTACACGGTCAGTCATTTGACATCAATCTGTTATATAGTGTTTGTAAAAAAATAAGTCTGTATGCGTGCATTTGTTTGACGAAAAATCAAAACCCTTTTGATTTTTCCTGAGTACGGATTATATGTGTAGATGACAGACGTCCTCTGACTGACCGTGTGAAGGTCGCTTAGCTGGATAAAAATTCAGGCGCGTCAGAATTTCGTCGTGAAATACATGGAAACAACAACAACAGAAGATCCAGCTTTTTTCTAGATCTTAAGCGACTTTTAGACGGTCAGTCATTTGACATCAATTGTAAAAATAAGTCTGTATGCGTGCATTTCTTCGACGAAAAATCAAAGCCCTTTTGATTTTGCCGGATGACTGATGACGTCCTCTGACTGACCGTGTAAGGGTCGCCTTACAAAATTCCCATCCGTTCCGGATCAGAGATTATACAAAAATACAGCTATTAAATTGAAAGTGTTCGATTGATACCTATATTACTATTTCCTTTACTTTATTGAAAGATTCCGACACCCACATTCAAGATCCATAAACAGGGTTGGTACAAATAGCTAATTTTAAAGTACCGACATTTTATTTTACTCCGATAGCTCAAATATGTTTTAATATTTTTTGGTGTGTTGTGCCATTAAACTGGAGACCACACACAATTCCCAAGAATCGCTTGCAAGACACATGACATAGTTCGATTATTGCTAAAGGTTCCTCATGTGTCATATGTTACACTTTAAAGAGAACAGCAAAGGTTCCTCATGTGTCATATGTTACACTTTAAAGGGAACAGCAATCGAACTATGTCAACCAAACAGTAAAACAACGACATGGGTCATATTGCAAACATAAACAATGCTGACCCATGGAGTGCAAGTATGTCAATAATAACATATGGTGCATTCGTTGTTTAAATAAAGAAACTGTAACTGTGTCAATGCAAGTGAAGTAAAGTAGAATGCGTGGTTGACCTGGAAGTGGTGATCTAGGTTTCGGAATAGGTAACGAAGGAAATAATGAACAGAGTTTGAGTCACTCTCATTTTAACAACCAAAAAGAAAAGTCGTTTTACTTGCGTTCGCGGAACATAACAGGTGCAACTGGACATAAATATAGTCAAACCAATTTTGTTACTAAGTGAGGTACATAATAATTGATTAAATTCAATTTAAAAGGTTGACTTAACTCCAAATTATGTGTTTCGCTTTGGTATGATGGTGGACTCATCCGATATATGTATAACTTAATTTATGTATATTTCTTAACTCAATCCCTTTAAATAATTTGTTTAAACGATCGAACAAAATTCTAATTGATACATTATCCATCTTATTAATTTCAGAACTGGTGGAGGAAGTATGTTGGGCGATGTCAACATATCTGCGATATTGGATTCGTTCAGTGTAAGCTACGACAAAAGAGTAAGACCAAATTATGGAGGTATGTTCATTCAAAATTATTTTATTTATATTAGATAAACAATATAGAAATTATGTAATACGTAAAAGAAAACTACGAATCAACTCGAAAATATTACAAAATTAAAAAAAAAATACATAGGTCTTTTAATTATTTAACTTTAAATTAAAACAAACAAAAAAAGAATATCTTAACATAAGTTTGTTTAGATTTCTTGTTAAGTTTTAATTTTATATAGAATTAGAAATATTAATCTGACCAAATTATTCAGTGATATTAATATAGCGAGCTTTATATTGGCGTTTCATTTAAATATTCAATAAATTACAAATAAACTTAAAAATATTGTTTTTTTTTTTAATTTATATTTTATCAAATGGTTTATTATACCAAAAAATACGGTCAGCAGTATTATTTTATATATTTTTATATACCCGGGAACGATGCAGTAAATAAAAAAAAAAAAAAAAAAAAAACTAAAACAAAAATTAACAACAAAAACTAGAAAGAATAGCTATAAACTCTATTCGTGTTTCAGGACCTCCGGTTGAAGTTGGAGTCACCATGTATGTGCTATCGATCAGCTCGCTGTCTGAAGTGAAAATGGTACAAATTAGACCATGTACCTTTATACCTTGTTCATACACGAAACATATTTTTTTCTTAATTTTTTTTTTGTATAACTAGACTTACTTTTGATTTTTGTTAAAAAGTTGTTGATCTATTTGTTATAATTTTTGTTTGAATTTTTGTTAATTTTTTTTTGTTTGATGTTTCTTTTTGATGTCTTTATTCTGATTGTATTACTGACCACTTTATTAGTATATATTCATCTAACATGACTTTACGTATATTTTGATTCATTTAGTACCCTGAGGGCACAATAATTTGTTTCCTTTTTAAGGAAATTTAGGGACACCTAAATGTTAATTATCAAAGTAGAAATATTTTTTTTTTTTAGAATTTTCAAATATTCTATTTTAACTTGTAGTTTACACAATACCGATGTTTCAACACGTTTGATGACCTTAACCTTAATTTTATCCCCTTTGTCTTGAAAGGTCAAATTTATCACTAATGAAAAATGAGATTTTTTTTTTTTTATTTCAAACCAAAAAAAAAAAAACTAATTAAGGATAGTCAATTAAGATTAAATGATAATTTCTCCTAATAGCACACGTCTTTAGAAAAACCACTTAGCAAACGAAATAAGTGTTTTAATGGTCGTTTTTGATTTTCTGAATCACATAATCGGTTCTTATGTTATCAGACAATTAAATTCATCAACAAGTTGCAGTCAGTTTGCGTGTTAAAAAAGAGTTCAAGGTGGGAGACAATGTTTGTTTTTAAACACGCTATGGAAAAATATTTAATTAAATCTTTCAACAACAACGAAAACTGTGTCAATGTGAAAACTGTATTTTGTTAAATTTGTTAAATCAAAAAAAGCTATAATTAAGGTTTTTATGCATATTTACAAGATGAGAGTTCATTTCTTGTACGAGTATGTTCGCAGAGGTACATATAGTATTGCAGATTGATTTGGTTTTCATTCGCGCGTCATCATACTTTTTGATTTTATTTATTTAAGTAATATATACTATATTCTTTGATCCCCTCTTTGTCAGGAATTCGCTATAAAAAAAAACATAATGTGTCAAAATTTTCAAGCACTATAAACATTTATCTTTTCTGACAAAAAAAAAACCAACAACAATTATAAAAAAAAAATCAATAATAAAATGTTTGAAGTTATTAATTAGAAGAAAAAACGTGTGTATATGTTCCAGGTCCCCCTGTGGAAGTTGGAGTCACTATGTATGTCCTCAGTATCAGTTCGGTTTCGGAAGTTCTTATGGTACATACGTAACAATTAAACCAAAACTATCAAACAATAAACAATTTAAGGAATCTAAATTGCATTTTCACCACATTTTTTTTTTATATAACAAAATGGGACTTACAATCTTCATTTTGTTTTTATATTGCTACGCATTTTCGTGTTTTTTTTATTATTATTTATTTTTAGTTAATCATAAATTTAAAATTTATTGAAAGTATACATTTAAAATTTTGTGAACAGTTGACATAATATTGACATAATAATCATAAACAGCAATGCAATTTATTCAATATCAGATTTTTTTTATTGGTGTTGTTTACTCAAAAGCTATATATCTCTCTATCTCTATAAACTATCAATGAATCTTTCTCTATCTCAGTATTACACATTTATTTAATTATTTGTGTTTTATTACAATGTACACGTCATTACATTTCGTTTTAAAAGTTTCATAAATATATATATATATTTTAGAATTATTATAAATTTTTGTTGTTGATTTTGTATTTTTAAGTTTGTTTCTTTTTACTGTGCGTATAAAAAGTAATTTTGCATCCTGTTTCATTTCAATTCATGTACATTAATTGAATGAATACATACTTTTCAATGAACTTTTCCAAAAGTATCAATTCTATATTTTGAAAAAAAATAAAAACAAAAAACACATTAAAAACATGGTTCATATAGAATGTTTACGTTATGGAAAAATTATTTTCAGATGTTTGGTTTAAGGAATTTGTATTGAGTAAAACCGCATATAGAATGTTTCAATTTCATCTGTGTTCAACAAAATATGTAAATTTTTAATGTACCAAAACATAAAAACGCATATAAAATGTCCATATTTGAATGGTACACTTATTGTAATCAATAAATAATTCGTGTGATAATCATAATAATATGTAAAATTCAATTTACAAACATGACTTATTATTATTAAAGAATTTTTTGTAAAAATAAAAAAAAGCAACCCCGGATACTTTGGTTGCGCGCATGTATTTCCATTAAACACACAATGACACATTTTTTTACATATAACATACTCAAGGCCTTATTGAAACCGAAAATATTTCTGGAAACACGCAGCTAATTGACTCACAATGCCATTATTGTTGACACCTTATCAAATAACTATTTATAATTATTTCTATTTGGAACAAATGTTTTAAGAAACATAAATAAACAATAAACAACAAAACAAAATCAACAAATTTGGAACATTTATTTTGTTATATATAAGTTTCTTTATATCCTAAAACTATGCAGCACACTAATTATACTACTCTATACCTACTTCTTACATAAAAATAAAAATATTTAAATATTTTTCACTCACTGAGTTGTGAGAAACTTCATTAATTATTCTGACACTGCACCGAAAATATTTCACAACAAAATTACCATTTTTTGGTACAAGTTAAATAATAATTCAAAACCACATTAAAAAATTCACTTGGATAGATATTGATACGTATGTAACATACGTCGAATTTTTATATAGAAACTTTCGCAAATCATTGTTTAAAATAAATTTAAAGTTAGTTAACTCATTTCAATCACAATCCTTGTTCAGTTCTTATATCATACAACTTTCTTATATTTAAAACCATTTTCATTAAAATCACCTTCAATAAAACGCCAATAAAAATTTATTTTTTATTTGAAATAGTATTTTTATTCGTTGAAGAATAAAATATTAACAAAGTTCCAAAACCGAATAATTAAAGTTCTAAATCGTTTCGAAACTAAAAATAAAATTCACAGGGTGATTGGCATAAAAGATGTTTCAAAAAATTAGAACGTAAAGGTTGGAAGAAAACTTTTAGGCATAATTTAAAAAAAATACTTACATAAAATAGAGAACATTAAAAAATTAACGGCAACAGTTGCAATATTGTCCTTAGTTTTTCTTTTGAGCCTGAAATTCGTTCTTTCAATTGATTTTCAAATTAAATGTTTTTCAATTATCTAATACTAATTTTTGAAATCTTTAAAACTTTCCTTATAATTTATACGATACAAGCTAGATATTAGACAATTTAAAAATGCCATTGCAAATTAATATTTGACACTTGAGATGACAATCACGTTTTAGAATGAAAACAAAATTTAAAAGGTATTGGTGCAAAATTATAGTAACCTTGTTTAAAATGGTTTAGTAGATAACAAATACCAAATTGATCTTATCACTAGGTGATAACTTTGTGTCAAATTATAAGAACTTTATTAACATTCTAGTAATAGCAATGTACATAATGTAGTTTATAATCTCTTGTATCTTTTCCAGAGACTAAGCTGTTATTCTGCCAAAAATTAAGAGGGTGGTTTTAATTTTCTTAGTATCATGCCAATGACGTTAAATTTTAGTCAAGATAACATGAAGAAGAATTTAATACTTGGTTAACGTTCCATTTTGTATTATTTACACCATCCTCTAAATTTTTTAGAGAATAATAGCTAAGTCTATCGAAAAGATACAAGAGATTGAAACTACACACAAACACTGATCAAATGCAACCTTACACTGGAAGTTATTAGTGGAAAGGTGCTTTTAATTTGATACAAAGTTATCATGTTGTCACGTTATAATTAGTTTAACATGGTCTTTTCTAGTATCTACTAAACATGGTGCTTAATTGTGCTCCATTATTTTCTAATTTTACGAATTAACGTCATAAAGTGGTATGGGTTGATCTCGAGATTTCAAAAAAAAAATTAAAAATTATCCAAAGGCTAAATTATGACACTTGTGTTATGCCCAGTTGTACCAAAATACACTTAAAAGCGTTTTAGTTAATGGAGTAATAAAATGTATTGGCATTTTAACTTAAAATGGGTTGCACCAACATTGGGAGGTGAATTTTTAAAAATGAGGAAATTTGGTGCCATCTTCGGATTTTTGTTCCCCAC
Source organism: Baccha elongata (assembly GCA_951217065.1). NCBI lineage: Eukaryota > Metazoa > Arthropoda > Insecta > Diptera > Syrphidae > Baccha > Baccha elongata. Next base: position 153,554,556 of record OX578272.1, read on the forward strand.
TCTTCGATCTCTTTCATTAGAGTAAATGAGAGGAGAGCATATCAATCGAAAAATTTCAACATTCTCTTTGTCTTGCATTTTTAAGACGCCATTAAAATTTATTTGAAACAAAATGGGGCTTTAGTCTATTGGTCCTTTTAAAACTGAAAGTTGTTGGTGCATAAAAAATGCCATTTTAAGAATAACACAACACATATAATATTTAAAAGTGTTTGGAGAAACAGGACATTAGAATCATTAATGCCCAGTTGCACCAAAATACACTCAAAAGCAATTAAGTTAACGGAGTAATAAAATTTATTGGCATTTTAACTTAAAATGGGTAGCACCAACATTAAGAGGTGAATTTTAAAAAATGAGGAAACTTGGTGCCAACCCCGGGTTTTTGTTCACCACACTTGTGTCTCTTTCATTGGAGTAAACGAGAGGAGAGCATATCAATCATTTTCAATTACTTGGAACAAAGTGGGACTTTTGTTTATTTTAATAAAAAAAATGGGAGTGGTTCAAGGTGGCTACACTGAGTTATACCAACAATGTTAAATGAACTACATACTTGAATATTGGGATTCTACCTTAATTAAAAAGTTTTCAAATCATATTTCACGTGTCTTGTGATAACCATTTTTTTAAAGAGGTATAATTGAATAGTTGCAGCTTCCTTCTTTTCATTGAGCTTCACATAAATAATCGTTTAATAAGTCCTGACGTTGATGAAAAAAGCTACCGCTTTTGTATTTTGCATTTGTTTGACTAAAAATCATGCGTCGTTGGACCATGTAAGGTTCACTTTATGTTTGGATTTGTTAGAAAAAAAAGAACAGTTTAAATAGTTTGTTAATTTTTTTGAATCTGGAAAATAATTTTTGAAAAAATTATAGAATAAAATTGATTTAGAAATTTGCTAAAAGAATGGATTTCTGGCTTCGGAAAAAGCTATGAGATCATGTTGTAAGAGTTGCCGTTGTTGTAAAACAATTGCGAGTCTGGCGTTTTCCTTTTATTTTAAGAGAGTTTTCAAAAATAACATCATCTTCATTTCTTATTGATTTTGTGCTTTTAAAAAAACATCGGAATTCTTAAATAATTATAGACGGTGCTCAATTGACAAACCTCACAATTCATTTTTAAATATACATTCACAACAGAAACAAACACTTATAAACAATACATATATACAATTCGTTATAGGTTTTGTTGTGCTTCTTATTATCTGTGTGTGTGCCTTTAATCGTTTAAATGATAGGTAACTATTTTTTTTTTTTATTTGTAATTTAATTTAAATATTTTTTTTTTCAAACAAATTTTATTTATTATATTATATTTTACTGAATTTATTAAAAATTTGTTTTATAAGTTCGAAGGACTTTTAATTTAATTTTTGTTAATATTGTAATGGAATTTTTGGCGAAAAACCCGAGTGGAAACCAAATCAATAACTTTTTTAGATTCTTTCTTCTAGATGCTGGTAAACATATTCGTTTTAATTTTTATTTTCAATTTGGTACAAATGAAGACAAATGCCAAACGTTTAAATAAAAAAAAATTATATTGCTCTTAGAGCTTAAAACTTATATTCTCATTAATTATAGATAACATATAGGAAAAAGTTGATATAGCCACAACAACCTGATATGGTCACTAAATGACGTGACTTTATTTTTATTCATGCGTTACACAGTATTATATTGTATCTGTCTTGTTTTCCCCCAGATTTCAAGAACTGAACATTATAACTCATTAGAATACTATATACAAATTAATCCGTATATACCTACCTATACAAAAATTTACTAAATCCTTTAACTTGTGGTTTTTTTTAATAAATATAACCCTACTTTTTTTTATATTTGAAAAAAAAAAACATTTCCTTTGGATTGCTAGGTTCCGCAGTGATTTTGTTTTCTTTTTTTAAAGACCCTTAGAACGTTCAACATGATATTTTTAAATTTAAGTTAAGTTTGTTTTTGTTTTTTTTTTTAGTTGACTGTTTTGGAAAGAAAATCGAGCTTTTTTAAGTTTCTTATGCATAAATTATTTGTAAGAGATATTAATTACATTTGGCTGATGTTTGTTGTTCTGCATGATGCATTGATGCTTGACCATATAAGATAAAGCTAAAAAGCAACAGATGATCCTGGTTTAAATACCTTATCGAAGGAAGTGCATGAGATATTATTTAAATTTTGTTCATTTATATGTAAGATACGTCAAAGTCTGACCAAATATAGGTTACAATTTAAATTTAAATCATTTAAAAATATATTTATTTGATTTTAGCTTAACTTTAGTCAAGTTTAATTGAAAAATCCTTTTTCTCGCCTTATGTTTGAATATAAAACGTTTGCTTTTTCTATCGCATTATTTTTTTAATATTTTCTATTTCGGCTAATGACGTTTTTCTTTTATTTAATTTTTTTCCTTTTTTTTTAATTATTATGTTATTGAAACTGCAATTTTAACTTATAACCTCCTTGAGCATGTAATTGTTTTGCATTTTATTTTTAATATAAATATTTTTATTTTTCCTAAAAACAATTTTGCTGAAATACAGGACTTCACACTGGATTTTTACTTCCGTCAATTTTGGACTGATCCCCGATTAGCATATAGAAAACGACCTGGGGTTGAAACATTATCAGTTGGATCCGAGTTCATCAAAAATATATGGGTACCTGACACCTTTTTTGTAAACGAAAAGCAGTCATACTTTCACATAGCAACTACAAGTAATGAATTCATTCGCGTGCACCATTCAGGATCAATTACAAGGAGTATAAGGTAAGTTTGTTTTGATCAAGAATATTAGGTACTTACCCTACAGTTTTATTTTGTAAGCAATTTATAAAACCAGCAATTAGAATTCTGTTAATTTAATAAAACTTGTAGAAACTGAATTTGTAACATGAAAATTGAAGTCCCACTGGATCCCACTCTCAGTTGTATAACTATTAGGGTGAAATTTTTTTTTTGATAAGTAATCCGATAATCAACCCTAAAACAAATTAGATGTAAGATTGACAAAATAGTATTGTTATAATTAAACAAAAGCAGTTTTTTTGACACTTAATAACATAACTGTCAGGATGACATTTCAATTTGACAATTAAATAAAATTCTATGAAATTTCTATTTCAAACTTTAACAAGACATTTATATTGCTATAGGGAATTTTACCATATTGTCAAAAAATAAATGACAGCTCACACTACGCGGATGACAGAACGAAATTATATATAACGCTTTTTTCAAACTGTCAAACTCAAAATCTTGTAAAAGAATTTTGTAAATAATCTCTTTTTTTCTAGTGAAATTTGAGATTTAGGTGACTTAGGTTTAATAATACACTATTCACAATTTTTGCGCACAACATTAATATTTCCGCTCTTGTTTTCAATCAATTTTTCAACAATGATAAAAAAAATGTTGAGCTGTCATCCGCGTACTGCTGATTTTGACAATGCTCTGCGAACGAGAAAGAGATATATGGTTGTTACTTAATATCAGTGTATCTATTACTGGCTAAACACAATTTACTGCTGCAACTGCAAATGGTGCTGGAGCTGGTATATCTGTCAAAATATGCGGTTCGTCTCATTTTTTGCGTTAGCACTATGCAGCTGACACGAAAGAGTGCTGTATGAATGTATGATTAAAATTTGATTGATCAAAAGGAACACAATTAAATTCAGTAAAATTAAGTTCTTTGTTTTTAACAGATTAAAAAATATTTTTGTCACAAAAACAAACGGACACGGTTAGTGAAATTCTGCAGCACCGACTGTAGCACTGACTACAGATGTGTCACGTTGTGCTCGTAATATTGAACTTGTGTGTCCCATAACAACAATAGATGATGTTTACATTGGACGTACTCACCCGACGCATTTTGACGTCTATATGTTTTGTCTCCTTCCCACTTCGTTGTTAGAAAGAGACGGGGTTTTGCGTCCAGATTTTTAGATTTTTCAAAATTCTCATGGATGCATTTTGACATTCGCTATTCTGAAATTTGTTATTTATTGTTTTTCGCTTTTTGTACCCAAATTTTGAAATTTTTCACATAATTCGGTCACTTTTGATTGGAAATTTCAATTAAACATGAGAATATGAAGAAAATTGTAAACATCTAGTTTCATTTCAAAAATAATCAAAAATTTTTACAAAATTTATTGACAAATTCATTGTTGACATCTAAAATTAAATTTTAAATGAAAGTGTTCAGTCCTAAAAAGGTGTGTGTTAAGTTATTTGCTATAGATTAAAATAAGATCGAAATTTGTATGGTAAACCTAGTGATTTAAAAGGAGATTAAGGATCGATTTGGTAAAATCAAGATTAAGTGCTTGGTGGAAACATAGTATAAGACATTTAAGGAATAAAATTTGTATGGTCAATTTATAGTGATTCAAAAGGGGATTGCGGATAAATCTGTTCAAACTACAATTAAGTGTCTAATGGAAATATATAGTAAGGCTTTATATAAAAATTAAACCATATGGAATCATCTAGAGTTTATTTTCAATTTCAGTTCTTCTTTGAGTCATTCAGAATGTCAAGAATTATATACAGAATATAACATATATGTCGATTTATCTTATTAATCATTTCTCTTTTTATTACTATTTTTCAATTATTTTTAGATTAACTATAACAGCGTCATGTCCAATGAATCTACAATATTTCCCCATGGATAGACAGCTATGTCACATAGAAATCGAGAGCTGTAAGTAGTTTTTTATAAGATTTTCAAAACTTATCAAAATAAAGTCAATTGTGCTTGTTTTTTTTTCAACAATGATGAATTTAGATGTTTATAAATATTAAACTCATTCAGAATAGCAATCAATTCAGTATCATTATATTGTGCTGTTTGTTCCTTTATAACTATATCTACATAAATGTGTGTGTTTAATTTTTTTTTTGTTCTATGATGTGGCAAAAATAAGAGCAACAACGTACACTTTTAAACATAATTATTTTGTAATATGTACAAGAGTTAAAAATAGAAATACATATGTATACTGGCACTCAAAATTCACAGCTTTTTTTAATGCAAATTCGCAGCAAACTACTTCAAACTATCTTTTTCGATACACTCAGGTGTAAGAAAAAAAATGTTTACATAAATCCCTGAAATAAATTCAAACAGCATCATAACAATTCTCGGTACAATATTATTAATACGTATTTATTTTATAAAATGATTATTTATATCCACGTAATATTTATAAGTCAAATTTAATTTTATTTATTATTTTAACTTTAAGGAGCAACAATTATATTATTAAAAAAAAATATATATATCAAAAGTTTATTGGTTGGTTTTCGGTCGCCTTCTCTAATACAGCAACCGCAGAAGGTTGATTGCGAATATCGACTGGTAACTATATATGTAATTAATGGATTTCTGTTTTAAGAAATGAATTGGTTCAAGTAAATTTGAAATATACTAACACATTTAAATGAAATTGTCAAATAAATCATCATAAGTACATCAGGCACTTTAATCACTCTTTTTATGCACTGCTTAAATTTTATTTATACGAAACATAATAATGTATCACAATCGCACCAATGAAAACATTATTTTGATTAAAAGATTATAAAATCTTCAGCAGAAATATTTATTTTATATCACATAGTCTTAACGCATGTTCATAATTTCTTATAAAGTAAGTTATTTCGTAGAATAAGAAAAACTTTATTCAAAGAATTGGGTGCGTGAACGAAACTAATATACGAACTAACGCCATAATGATGTAAGTTCACTTTCAAATGCGAATTAAAGCCACAATCCTTATATGGCTTGAATTTACTTTCAAATTTGAACTAAAACCATCACTGAAATGTGAACTAACGCAATATGTTGGTAATTCACATTCGATTGTGAACTTATGCCATACTATTTCCATATTACAAGTTTTTTGAAGTATTTCACTTTACAAATCTCGAATGCAAATCTACTTTTGAACTTAAACAAGTAGTTTCAGTTTACGGCGTAGATATAAACATTTCGTACTGTTCGAATTTTTTGCAATTAATTTCACATTCAAATGAGAATCAAGATCACTTTCTTAAACTAACTAACACCGTGTGGTCTCAATTCAATTTCAAAATTGAATTTAAGCCATAATAAGATTATGGCTCTAATTCGCATTTCAAAGTGATTTAACACCATTATGGCTTTAGTTCACGGCACCAAGAATTGGTTTAAAGATTTATTTGTTTTTAAATGATTGAATCGTGAGGCAAAACAATCAGCCATTCAGCAATAAATTTATACAAATGTTTAATTATTTGTATTTTTGCAATGAGCAATAATAGTATTTCAAATCCAGTTTTTTGTATTTTTTGTTTTTCGTCGTAAAACTCCTTTATTACGAAACCATAACTTGCCTTAAGGCATACCTGTAAACGCAACAGGTAATTTCAAACTCATTTCCTCTTTAAACATTTCATTTGTTTTCCACACATAGAAAGGAAATTATGTAAAATAGAAAATGAAGATAAAAATCCGTGAAGATAAAAATCCGTGCACAGAAGAAAGTCAGAAACACTCCGCGAATATAACTAAATATACCGACCGACAAAAGTATGTATCTATATACAAATATGTAATGTGTGGTCCTACAACAAAACATGACCGTCTGATGTCTGTCCAAAAAATATACTTCATACACCCTACAAACGCAACAAATTTATGCCTCATCACATCAACACTCAAACTGATTTTCTCCCATACGGCAAGTGTCAATGTCAAATAGAAATCACACAAGCTAACAAACGCTCAATATTTGAATGCACATACACAAAATTCGCGTGTATGAGTTTCAAATTCAAATTCAAATCGAATTGTAATTTAAGATTACATATAAACATTTAAAGCAAACATTTGTTAATGTTTTTTATGAAGAAATTGAAATAAAATTAAGTTTCACACACATCAAATTTGATAAATTAAAATTTATATATTTTTAGTTTTGCCATATTTCAATAATTGGACAAACTACTTAACCACTTAGTTACATTTTCTTCGAATAAAAATGAAAACTGACAATAGCTTAAATAAATTAAACTGCATATTTTTTTATTTAACGTTAAAGTTTTAACGTTAAACTTTCCGCTTACCCGAGGTGTAAGTGTACACTACGAAATAAAATTACTGTGTATGTTCAACTTCAAATATGTAGAAGTCGAGGCACAAACACACAAGCTCGGAAGCACTGTCCGTATTTAACTGCATACACTCAAGTATTGTGTTGATCTATGTAGCTTGAAATCGACGTATATAGATCGATTGTATATAACATGTATGCACATTGTACACGCACATAAACAGATGCTGTATCGTTTGGAGAAATTGAAAACAAATTGAGTTTCTTCTGAAAATAACTAGATGTCCCTAGCTACACCATTTGGAAAGCATTTTCAGTTTGTTGAATTCAGAGTTTTGTATTTGCGATGTTGCCGCATTGCAACAATTAGACTCACCAGTTTCATTGAGTTCGAACAAAATTATGAAAACTGACAACAGCTTTAATTCGAATTTTACTGAACATATAACACTATTGCTGCCAACATATAATTAAACATTTATTCAGATCTACATATGTACATCATTGTTTTGTAATAAGTTTGTAATATTTTTTAAGTTTGTATTTCATTTCTAATTATTATACGTCAATTGCATACTACACTTATGCACATAACACTTTGTTAGGCCTAAAGTGCTTTACATTATTTTTTTATTTTAATGTTGTTGTGATGTAATTACAAATTTAGAAAAAAAGTTTTACAAAAATTGATGCCATTACGATTTGGTTATTTAGACATTTTTGGATATGAAATTTTGATGGGATCGTTTGAGTAGTTAACAAGAATAGCAATATTCAATAACAATTTCATTATGGTAGACTCCGTTAAATTTATTCAACTGGAAAATTGGTTTATGATAATCATGTCAAATATGATCAAATCATGAAAGTGGGTTTCGAGAAAAACAAGCTTTTCGTTAACGGTAATAGTGCAGGTTCCATTATTTTTGGTTCTAGAATTTCAATTTCAAAAAAACGTATGTGTAAGTACAACTTTTTTTTTTGTAACGAACTTTAATTTAGAAGAAAGTTATAACTGGAAAAACCAATTAAGGAATTAACAACCCAATTAATATTTAAAAGTGCTTGAAAAAACTTGGGCATACGATTTTTTTAGTTTAATATTCCCCTGATTTATTAGTGAATCTAACGTAGTTGTTTTACGCATTAAAAGGATAGGTATATATAGTAGATACCCAGAACTCTAACAGAACCTCTCTGACAAACTTCTTCATTTCAATAAGACATAATTCAACTATTTGATTTTAAAATGTTTTAATTTTACGATATTCACTGATAAAATAAGAAAACGAATATAATAGAGTGATTTATTTTGAATATTATATTGGTTGAAATTAAAAAAAAAACACGATTGCAAATATATTGCGTTGACACCTTAAATGACGTTTTAAATTAAAGCATTCAAAGAAAAGGGCGTGTTCACAAAATTTGCAAGACTCAAGTTAGATTATTTTTATTTAATTTTGTAGTTAAAATTGTATGATAGTAGCTAGTTAAGGTTAATTAGTCATGTCAAACGTCAAAGAGTATTAACAAAACTATCAAATGCACGAAAAATATTTTTTTTTTGCTAGGTATTAAATAAAAAACAAATATCTAACATATTTCTTCAAAGTGACTAATGCATGCTTAATGTAAGGCATGAGATAGGTTTATGAAAACAAAACGTGTTTGATCGTAATTAAAAAATTAATTGGAAACTCAAATCTTTAATTTTTTTTTTGTTTTGTTTTGATAAAAATAATTTTTTGCTAACAGTATATTATTTTTTTTTTGTTAAGCTTTGTGACTCTCAACAATCTTTTTGCACTCTTATTATGCATTTTAGTCAACAAGTAATATTGAACCTTTATGCTCTAAAAATTAATTTTGCTGTAAAGAGTGATCATCTAATAATGAACCGGACCCTGTTTAGTGTTAATAACACATACTAAAATGTCCCTTTTATTTTATACTTCTGATGAAACAATTAGATTTGTTCTTTATTATAAAACAGGGTCTACTATTATTAATTATATTATAACACAAAAAAAAAAAAATAAGTTGTCATCATGTATGAGAGACTGTTATTGTATAAAATTATAACACAAAATTGGGAATGACACTATTTTATATATTGTTTTGGCTCTGGAGTCGGTTACACTATGCGAGATATACGCTACTTCTGGAGAGATGGACTGAGTAGTGTTGGCATGAGCAGTGAAGTTGAGCTACCCCAGTTCCGCGTTTTAGGACACAGGCAGAGGGCGACCGAAATAAACCTAACCACAGGTACCCACCAAACTTGCAAACAAAATTATAAATACAGAACAATAAAACACCTGATTTTTTTTTTTTAATTTTTACGTTTAAGCTATATGTTAAAATTCTGAACAAGATATTAATATTTTTTTTTTTTACTTCTGTAAATTTTTAACTTTTTGTAGAAACTTTTATTATGTTTTTATTTATTTTTTTAATATAATTATTTAATTTTGGTTTCTTTTGCACCGTGTTTTAGTCATAATAAAAAATGATAGGAGTTTTCCTTTTTTTGGTAAACTTTTACCAAGTAAACATTCGCTTGTTATACATCAGAACAATAATATAATAGGTATACATTGTAGCCAACAATTTGGCTAGATTGATTCTTATAATTAAAATTATATTATTGCTATTAAAATGGTTTAAATCCGAGGTCATATGCAAATGCTATCGGGAAGGTTTATTTAATATTTATTTATTTTTTTATATATCACCTGACACAATAATTTAAATAGCTTAGAAAATAAAAACAAAAACAGTGCCCTCTATTTACTACTGCCAATTTAATCCAAAAAAAAAAATAAAAGCACTCCTGCCAACTACTACTGCCAATAAGAACAAACAGTAGCCGTAAGTTTTATGGATATTGCATATTAAATTTCTTTGATAATCGTAATAATAGTTTATTACTAAACTATGAAGTTCTGAATGAGACTATTAATAATAAAAACCTCTATATTTGGTATATTATAAAAAAATAATAATAATATATTATATTAAGTTTAAAAAAAAATTATATATTATATAAAGCACAAAAAACAAATTTAAATGCAAATGTGTTAATAGTCTCACGATATATTTTTTTGTTTACGCATATTTTTTATTTATTGCAAAATGAACTACCTACTATCTACTACCAATTCTACTACTGCTACACCATATCGATTTATCCTGAAAAATCGCTGAAAAAAAATAAAACAAAAAAAAAATTGTATCGTACTTCGTAAATAATACAGTTGGATATACCATGAGAGACATACGTTATAAATGGAATGAAGGCCCTAACTCAGTCGGTGTCTCAAGTGAGGTATCTCTTCCCCAATTTAAGGTCTTGGGTCATCGGCAGAGAGCTATGGAGATCAGTCTTACCACAGGTACCTGTAGACGGTTACCGATTTTTTCTGAGTTATTTATATTCTTTTTGATTGTGTTCTTTTCCATAACATTTAAAAATGTTGATATTTGGTTCATTAATATTAAAAACAAATATATTGAAATTAATAAAGCATAAACAATTTAAATCTTTGAGTATCTTTAAGGAAATTTTTTTTAATTTTTAGTTCACAATTTTTAGTTTTAATAAAATAACAGTTTATTTGATAAAAAAGGTACGCTCGGTTTTTGAAAAATGCAAACGGACTACATCAGTATATTGATGTTGAAGGCTGCAATCATACTGAGTTGTGAATACGATGTCAAAAGATGGCAGCGTTCAGTAGCAACACACGCTCCCCAAAGTTTCCATTTTTTTTGAATTAAACAATGATATTTTTATTTAGTTTGTAATAATCAGCTTTTTAAAATAAACTCTTTCTGTATCATTATGTTAATTGTAGAAGTGATGTAAGAGTACACAAAATATTTAATTGCTAAGCTCTTGCTGATGCCAAACTAAGAAAAATTGCATATTTTTTTTTTTTATTTTTTTCCTCTTAAAGATACTCAACGTGACATTAAATTAGATTTTATAAAAACAAATCATTTACCTTATGTATACGACTCAACTTCTTAAAGAAAGTCGAATTTAAATAATACAAAAAAAAAAACTGCTATAAAAATATTTTTCACTAAAACATAACTAATTTAAAATTGTATCATATTGAATGCAATTTCGTTTTATTCAATATTCAATTCAGCATATTATTTAACTTTTTTTTGAATACATATATCAACAATTAAATAATGCATGTTAAGCTCGCAAACTTACTCGCATTGAAAAACCATAAACTATAATTAGATTTTTTTTGTTTTAAGTAATGCTATGCAAAATTCAATATATAGTTTATCTTTTTCAAATTTAATAATAAAACTCCAGCACAAGCCAACATCCAATATAGCTCGATAGCATAAATATATACGTATCATATCCCAAGCTTATATAAATCTATGAAGTTCTATGACATAGCCACAAATTGAATAAACATAATGATTATCATTTTCACACTCCATTCACAATAATTGCGAAAAATTTCTTTTTATATCTATATTTTTCTTTATTTCAACTGCAGCCTTTAATTTAAGCTATCATTGCATTTGATTAATAGAATCTAACCATTACAAGCAAAAAGCCCTCCCTCAGCATGTTCTTTTCCACTATAAGGAGAAAAAAACGTTGCCAGGTTTTCCGATAGTAAATTTTTATCCAATTTAATTAACACATATAGCTTCTTTCATCTGTATATAAAAAAAGAAGTTTTAAATTATCTTAAATTCAATCATATTAAAAAGAAAAAGAAAGTCATTTTCAGTAGAAACAAAAATAACTGCAGATCATTAATAAAGGGTTATGAATTAAAGCCTACTTTATTATTAAAAACACAAAAATGGAAACACTGTTAAATACTTAAATTTTGTAAACTTTTTATTTTCAGTTTTCATTTCAAGGAGATATATTTTTTTTAAACAAAGCTGAGAAAAAAAAACATTAAAGATACAAAATCACCTTTATCCTCGTTTTTAAACAATTTTGTTTTTAATATATTTTATTTATTTAATTTGTATCTCATTACAATAAATCAATTAAATCACAATTATTTTTTTTTTTTTGTAAAAATGCTTTTTTTACTTACTCATTCGGAATTCTTAACTGTTAAATTTATTGTTTTAATTTTAAAATAAACTTTTTTAATTAAATAATTGCACAAACCAATTTAAAATAAAATGCGTTCTTTTTTTTTCCACTTTCTTCTTTTTTGGTGGATTTTCTTCCCTTTTTCAGGAAACTATTCGCGATTGGCCTGTGAGATTCAGTTTGTAAGATCAATGGGTTATTATCTCATTCAAATTTATATACCATCTGGATTGATCGTTATTATATCATGGGTATCCTTTTGGCTAAATCGAAATGCAACACCTGCCCGTGTAGCATTGGGCGTCACAACTGTGTTAACAATGACAACGTTGATGTCATCAACCAATGCAGCATTACCGAAAATTTCATACGTAAAATCAATTGACGTTTATCTTGGAACATGCTTCGTTATGGTTTTTGCAAGTCTCCTGGGTAAACAATTTTAAAAAAAATATAAATTTTCTTTTTTTTTTCTCTGTCCCGTTAAATATCCTGTATCGAAAAGTACATTTTAAAGAGCAAACAAAAAAATTTGTATCCTGCGGTTGTATCTGTGTGCGGTTTTAAAAAAAAAATTATTTGAAAACAATTTTGTTTGCAATTATTTTGTATAGCTTAACATTTTTTTTTTGTTTTAAGAAAAATAGCTTTCTGTCTAGCAAATAATGGGTTAACGACATCCGAAGCAAGAATAAGACAATGTCGAACCAATTAAAGTTATTTTGGCTATTTAAGTAATATAGAACGGTTTTGAAATAATAAATCGGCTTTTTTTTTAGGCACTTGAAACAACGTTGTATATAAACATAATGAATAATGCACAGACACGCATGATACAAATAACACACAACTAAATGTCGCAATTATTTTTTTTTCTACACAGAGCATTATATTGATAAATCGTAATTTCTTTAACAGAAATAATTTTGCAAAAATATAATATCTAATGCTATTCATAAAACAAAACATATAATTATATATATATATCTTTGATCAGTTATATATATATATATATTTATATATAATAATATAACTGCATTATGTGCGTGTATATGAACGTACGTATATAAACAAAATAAAATCTCTTTTTTCGTATTTGTATGTTATTGTTAATTTTCGTATAATGAGATATTATCATTTTGAGAAAATTAATGTAAATTCATTGATATGCGCTGAAATATAATACAAAAGAATACCGTGCTTTTTTATAAAAAATATTATAGTATCTATTAGAATTTATTTTTAACACACACATTTATTTTAGAGTCCTTTACCTATATCAAATCGCATTTTATACACTCAAAGCTTTATTTTTTAGCAATGCAAAACGCAATGAACAGAAGTTTTATATTTTATAAATACATGTCTCTACATTTGTATTAATCGATTTTTTCGTGTTATTTTCTGCCACTCGGTATTAACTTATTTTTAGTTTTACTCGAAAAGAAAATGGACTTATTTTTAGTTTGCACCTTAAATGACGTTTTAAATGAAAGCGTTCAGTCAAATAGGCGTGTTCACCAAATTTGCAATCAGATTTAAAAGAGATTAAGATTAAAATCTTGTAGAATTGATTTGTATATGGTAAACCTGGAAACTTTTAAGATCATACAAATAAGTGAAATTCACGATAAGCAGATCAGGTGAAATACATATAGTAGAAAAAGAGAATAAGTGGTTTCTTCTTATTTGAGAACTCAGTTATTAATGAGTGGCAGAAAATATACTAATATTAATAACACGTATGATTCTTTTTCAAAATAATATAAGAAACACAAACTCTTAAAGGTTAACAATTACTTCCTGATAAAATTTATGAATCGATTAATTTCCCCATTCTGATTATCAATATGATTTTTCATATACATTCATAAAAAAAAACAAATCATATATAAAAAAGCAAAGGTTATTTTTTGTAAGTGCTTGTTCGATGACTTTTCATTCAAAACTATTTTCTTTAAATGGTAATATATAAAAAAAAAACCTAAATTTTTCGGTTGCTGTTAGCATATTAAAAAAATAATCTAACATTGGACAATTTTATAGTTTTTTTTTCTTTTAATGTCACAATCTAATGGAAATATTTCCTCACTACCTGCTATTGCACTTCATAATTTTATTTTTAATGTAAATAATGTTTTTCTTTTTTTTTATTTGATTTGAATTTCAAGCAAACATTTTAGAAAAATAAAAAAAAAAAACATATGTGTATAATCGCAATTGAAATTAAAATTATTTTTTATAACATAATTGGGGGAAAAAAATTAATTGCGATATTACACTGTTTTTGTTTTCGATGCTTTCAACGCAATCAATCGTAATTTTTTTTTTTGTTTGTCAAATTTATTCAACATGTAAAACAATACAGAACATTTTTATTTGCATCTTTTAAATTCACTATTTTTCCATCAAATCAAAAAAAAAAAAAATATTAAAATCATATAGAATACGCTACCGTCGGTTACATGGCAAAACGAATTCAAATGCGAAAACAAAGATTTATGGCGATCCAAAAAATAGCTGAGCAAAAAAAGCTACAAGTTGAAGGGGGACAACCAGCGCCCAACCCAAATCCAAGTGGGGATCATGGACATGGGCATGGCCATGGTCACAGCCATGGGCATCCTCATGCACCAAAACAAACAGTGAGTAACCGCCCAATTGGCTTTTCCAATATCCAACAAAATGTTGGTACGCGCGGTTGCTCGATAGTGGGACCCTTGTTCCAGGAGGTGAGATTCAAGGTTCACGATCCTAAGGCTCATTCCAAGGGAGGTACTCTGGAAAATACTGTCAACGGTGGACGTGGTGGCGCTAGTGCTGGTGGTGGAGGCGGTGGTGGTGGTGAGGCTGGTGGTGGAGGCGGTGGTGGAGGCGGAGATGCCGAGGCCGGCAGTGCAGTCCCTTCACACTTACTTCATCCAGGGAAAGTAAGATCTTACAAAAAATTTTAAATCAATAGAGTACAATTTTCGCACATATATAAAATCATTTAATTTTTTTTATTTTCAAAGGACATAAACAAACTCTTAGGAATAACTCCTTCGGACATAGATAAATATTCAAGAATAGTCTTTCCCGTGTGTTTCGTTTGTTTTAACTTGATGTACTGGATAATATACTTGCATGTGAGTGATGTCGTCGCTGATGACTTAGTATTACTGGGAGAAGAAAAATAAATTAATTCGTTCGTAACAACAAAACAAAACAAAAAAAAAAACAAAAAACAAAAAAAAAAAACAAAAACAACACAAAGTTAAAAAAAGGAAAATATCGTTTTCGAAAACCAAAATATTCATAAGATTAAAGAAGATACTCAAACACTACCATCACAATAATACCCGGATTAACACAAAAATTTAGATAAGTATGTTCCCGATGCTGAGCGCATAACTACTTCAAAAACAAAAACAAAACAAAAAAAACCAACAACAAACCCTTAAACAATTATCACCAACTTTAACTCGGAAAAATAACTAGGTTAAAAATTAAATACTTACTTTTATAAACAAATGATTATTGTACAATAATTTTTACATACATGTTTATTATATAAATACAATTTGCGAGTGATATAACCACTAAAACACGCTTCCTACATTAAGTAAAAGGTAAATGTTAAAAAGCAAGATCATTATGAAGCCCGTATTTAGTCATAAAATAAATATTAAAAATAAAATAAAACGGGTTAGCGGGCTCTCGCTACGAAATTAAATTAGTAAAACAAACAAAAAAAATCACAATTATTATATAGTTTACCATTACTGTTATCAAGAAAAAAAAAACAAGCAAGAGTTTAACATTGTTTAAGACAGCGCAAAATCGATACTCTATTTTTATTAGTAAAAAAAAAAATAGTTTAATAAAAATTCGCGCTTCCAATACTATTTGCCAAATTTATTTACCTCTGAGAAGTCTCGATCGAAAAATTAAATAAACTGCATTGCACAATTTTGTTAAAATAATAAAAAAAAAAAACAAAATGTAATTAAGCACTTTAGAATCTTTTCATTGTAAGTGCATTTATATTTGGTAAAGGAAAATCTGATAACATAAAAGTAAATCCAATGTGCAGCCGATTTTTTTATTTCGTTAACTTTTATTTGATTTATGTACACCAATCCATAATTTGACTTAAGCAATAAAAGTGTGTATAGGTTTTGATACATTAAGAACTTTGTTACAACTTTAATTGTATACTTAGTTTTATTTATGAAAACTCTTTTTTTTATGAACTTAAACGTTTACATTGATTAAATCCATATTAAATGTTACATTTAACAAATGTTTCAATTTTTGTTTTCATTATTTTTAAATCGGTGAAATGCTTTCATGCTTACAGTATTGATGTTCTACAAAAAAAAAATAAAAAAAATATTTCCTCACATCCTTTTGTACCTATTGATTGTTCAATTCCAAACATGAGTACTTATATTAACTAGCATCGGGAATAAATTACAGAAAATAACTCTACACGCAAATTAGATAGCATGAAGTTTTATGAAAATCCTTTAAGTATATATAAAAAAATAACAAAAGAAAAAAAAAAGAAACAATATAAAAATCTGATACTTTCGGTATTTTCTTCAGAAAAAAATGTTTTTGTATATCTAAACACAATGATTTTTTTAATTTATCAGAAAGTGCAATTGATAATTTTTTTTTAAATTTCTGCAGAGAAATTAATTTCAAAAAAGAAGTTTAACTGCGCTTATAATTTATCACACTTTAGATTAGGAACAGATTTTGTTTAATTTATACATCTCGCACCCTTTCTCTAAATTTCATTTTAATATACACGTAACATAGCTACATAACTTAAAGTAACGGAATATGCATACATAAATATATATTTATATAAAAGTATATATAGATTGTACAAATAGATATAGATACTGAAAAAAATTCTAACTAAAATGTTATATAAATTATTTTGCAAATAAAAAAAAAAAACAAAAATAGGGAAAATATTATAGAAATTAATGAGAGAAAGAGGTATTCACAAATTAATAAATATTTACATATTTATTATAATATGTAAGCATATACATATGTTAGCATATAAAATGCAAAATTGATAAACCTTTCGTGCACTCGACCCAACAAAAATACGTTAAAACCACATAACAGAACATTTCTGTAAAAAAAAAAACAAACACAATTTATCTATTAATTTTTTCTTTGTTTGCTGTTAACATTTTTAATGTTAATAAATATTTTGTTCTTTTATTTCCATCGTACATGTTTGACACAGTAATATATATATACATTCAAACTTACGTTCATAAAATATTCTTTTAAAATAAAATGAAATCTACTCGAACTGCCTAAACCGCAATATTGCGATAAGAACATATTTAATTTATTCTAAAAATGACAATGCTCTTATTCAGGTTAAGTAATTGAACACTATAATATAGCGAAAACAGTGTGAGTAAGCATTTTTCGGCCTGCAGTTTTTTGAAATCTTGCAAATATTGAAATTAATACAAAATAAGAACGAAAAGTTTAGTTATATACTATATAAATATAATTAAAATTATTTGTCCACTATCAAGTTTCATTTGCCCTCGAGCCATATCTTTAAGATTCAAAATATATATCAAACATATATAATTCTGTTTCTTTTTTTTTATATATAATAATATAACTTCTATATCAGCAAACACAATATTCATCTTGTGGAACCAAAAAAACATTTTTGTTTTTATTTAAAGAAGAACTTTTTTGAACTTAATACACAAACCTAAAGTTTAGAATATGTATTTCGAAATAGTATTTTTGGTAAAGTCAAATCCAATAAAGCACCTTTAGAAAAAAATAGAGATTAATTAATATAAATTTGTATAAACAAATTATTTGCCAAGCTTCTGTGCAACTACAGCAACAAAACTTTTTAATTTATTTTTTTAATGAAAATAGAAGAGATTTTTTGTAGGAACAGACTTCGCAAAACATTTTTACTTAATTTTATTGTATTAAAAATAAAAAAAATAATAAAAATAACAACAGAAAAAAAATAGGTACTCCATTTCACATAACTGAATAATGGAACATAAATTCAATTTCTTTAAATTAAACAAATTACATAATACCTAAAAATCCAAAAAAAAAAAAATCACATGTAGGTACATGCAATGTACATACATACCTACTTCATTTTATTTCAAATTCATTTTTCTCATAGAATTGTTTAATAAAAAAAAATATGGTTGTATAAATAAAGTTTCAAGAAATTTAAACCAATTAACTGATTGGAAATTGTCTATTACGAAACACTTTTATTTCATTTATACAGCGTCTAAGGTTTCGATTCATAGTTTCCTTTTATTTTATAAATCAATCGTATTTGCTTGGCATTTCTTCGACAATGTTGTCTATTAAGTAAAACAAGAGACAAGTTTTAACATCGGTTGTTAAAATATTCAGTGTTCGTGTCACTTATCTTTGAAACAAATTGATGTGTCCAAACAAATTAAGAACTTAATACTGCATCTACACCAAAATAATTCCGGGTCTTAAGAGATTATAATTAATAATTACATTGGCCAAAAGACTAATAAACATATTAGGTTTGAAGTCAAACACATCTAAATTTTGGTTAAAAATAATTTCATCATTCGCAAAATTTTATAATATTCCTTGATTTTAACTGATTAAACAACGAATATTTCATTATTGTTCAATTGATTTGTTTTGTAATTATTACATTAATTAAAAAAAAAATATAAGCCGCTTTATTGCGTTAATACCTTAAATGACGTTTCAAATGAAAGCATTCAATCAAAAAGGCGTGTTCACAAAGTTAGCAAGGCGCTTTAACAGAGGTTGTTTTTTTAAGTCTTCTTAATTATTAAAGTTTATTCTTAATAAGTTAAGTATACTTTGTAGATGAAATTAAATAACTTGTTTAAATAAGTTGTATTTAGGATAATATGCTCAAAGTCAGTCAAATGTCTTAGGTGTAATAAGTGACATGCCTGCTTTGTTTATGCTCAACAACATTTATATTATATCTATCTAACTGCCTTTACTTTGAAAATTATGGAAATTGTATTTTTGTTCATGACGGCATGAAAAACAACTTAAAACATCATCAAACGTCAGAGCAACGAAAAGTTTCCCCATAACTTTAACAAAATTTTGTTCGTATGAAAATTCTCGACTAAATGTCAATACAGGCTTTTCATCACTAATATAAAAGTTCTCTCTGCACGCCAAAAACTTAAGCTGTGCTTGGAACAGCTTAAATAATTTATTTTGACAGCTTTATGACATTTCGTCAATCTGTTGCATAAAGTCAAAGTGTGTTTGTTTGGATCATTTTGCAATTGCCACTGATTTTTAGAGAGGTTTTATCGAAAAATTGTAGTTTACCAGTTTACCTTAATCTGAAATGTTTTTCAAAAGTTGTGTTTTTGTAGATTGACAAATACTACGTTTCATTTCTGATGTAAAATATGTTTAACTTTTGATTTTGGCGACGTGGCCAATCAGAGCTCTGTTGTAGCGTGTTGAACGAGCCAAATATTGGAGAAAATGGATGAGAAATGAAATAAATTAACTTCCGGCGGAAACTTATCTTAGAACAATATCAAGAATAACCTTTGGACACACATTTTAGTGATTTTAACATAGAAATGTCTACAAAAAGAGTTTTGAAGAAAATATTAAGTTCTGTCAACTAACAACTTAAAGATTGGGTTTATAAATACGACTGACTATTTTAAATTATGATTAAAGATAAACCTATACCGATTGTTAAATAATAGCTAGGCATACGATATTTGGCAATTAGTAACAATAACAACACATCACAATTGTCCTCTCCCTATCAATCATGCAATTTTGTGAATTTATTAATTTTATTTGCATTTATAAAGGTGTAGGTATAGGCTGCAATTATGTTTTTTTTACGACACAATTAATATACAATATAATATTTTTTGTTAACAACAATTTTAAATAAAATTGTTATAAACATACATACATACATTATAAATTCAAAAAAATAAACATCCACCACACAAACAAAATAATGCAAAACTCTTACATCAAAACAAAAGAACTCATTTAAAATGTATAGGTTTATCAATTGGCACTCAAAAAATCAATATTTTGTGCGATTTGTAAGATTTTGTCGTAATCATAACAAGAGTGTCAGTTAAAAGTTTGTTTATATGACGTATATACTATACATATGTATGATTGTTGTGTGGATTTTTAAATCGAACCCTGAGATAGATATTTTATGAGTTATTTTTTCATATCAATTATTTTGCCTTTACTAAGGATAGTTCTTTTTAAAGTCGCTATTGCATAGGCATACATAGGTATTACCCCATTTTTTCATGTTTGCAGAAAGCGCCTCAAAAAGGACCTCGATATCTAAAACAAAAATGTTCCTAAGCATAAATTTTCTTCACTCAGAATGGTGTCTCATGTCCCGCATTAAATTTATAACATATAGATATAAACTTGAATAGTAGGTATGTGTGTATAAAACTTGTATGATCGTGTGCGTATGTAGACTTCATTATGCATTTTACAAAGAAAGGTAAGTGCGCTCTCTTTGAACTAATATATGCTTATGTCTTACCAAATCAAATTGTAAATATAACCGTATAACGAGTAATGACTGCATAACATAATATTGATACATTTTATAAATATAATGGTTGTTTTAAAACTGACAACACTCTTTCGGATTCCTGGTTATTATAATAACTTTAAAACGTGTCGCACTGTAGATGGAAAATAATAACAAAAAAAAAAATTAAAAAAATATGTAACGATGTTGGAATATAAAACAAAAGCAATACTTTTAAAATTATATACTCTTACTTTGTTTTATTTAATTTTTTAGATTTTAGTTAATCATTTTTATAAAACAATTTTTTTTTTGACAAAGTAAGGGAAAAACAATAAACACAAATTACATAAACAATATTTGTTACATACAAATGCTAACCTTGATATGTAGATAATATTTTGGTCTCAAATACTATTTATTCAAATTATTGGACGGTTATTCTACCATATCAAATTTTTGGAAATGTTTTTTTCAAAAAAAAAAAAAAACAAAAACACGTATGTAGGTATGGGTTTTCTAACAAAAAAATATGTTTTTGTTTTCGAATTAACTTGTTATAACCTTACAATAATTTTATGTTTTTTTCTTAGTTTGTCCCAAAAAAAAAAGTATTAAAATTTTTTATTACTTTCTAAACTTTATACTTTTCGAATAAAAAATAAGAATTATTTTTATACATTAGGGGAAAAAGATCTACTCTATAAAACTACTATCAAGAATGATATAATATAAAATATATAAGATGCTCAACGGTTTCGGAGCCTATTTAAGTTTATAAAAAAAGTAGCAGTATATAGACATACAAATCGTAGGGAATACATTCGATGTATCCCCATATAACATGTTTATATATACACACATAAAAATACTTTCTTCAAAATTAGGAAAATGTACATTTAATAATGATTAATTACATTTGAACACAAAATAGTAACAAAATAAGTGAAACCATGAAATTCTAAAATATAATCACGTAAGTAAAACATAGCTAACAATTAACTTATATAATTATGAAAATGAATAAACAAAATATAATAACAGAAAGAAAATAAAAATAAAAAAAAAAAAATTTAAATCAGTTTCGTTGCTTGATTTCAAAATGAAAAAAAATAAGTTGTTTTTTATATTCATACACAAAAAAAAAATTCACACATTATATAAATATTTATATTGTAAAGAAAAACAAAACAAACAATTCTGAGATTATAAAAAGTAATATAAACATTAAAACAGTTCTGTACTATATAGTAAATATATAAAACAAAAAAAAAACTAACACGCATGGCCGTTAACACAACTAGTAATTTTATTATTGTTCAATATTTGACAATCGGTTTTTTTAATCTATAAACTTTTTTTTTATTGATCTTGTTTTTTTGTTTGGAAAAATTATTAATTTGTTAAAATGCAATTTATTATACAACTTTTTGATTTTCATTTGTCTTATTCAGTGAGCAGATATCCATTTCTTCTTTCCATAATAAAAGTTTTGTTTTATAACTTTGCACAGACTAAGTTTTAAAATTTTTAACACACGATCACAATTTAGTTCTGCACAAATTCGTTGGAATATTGTTATCATTTGTATTTTTTGGATAAAGTTTCACCTTTTAATTTATACATGCATTTAGTTCTATAATCTGTTTATATTATTATTTATCCGTCCATCTCGCAAAAGTTCCTATAACTTTAAATGCATGAAAACAGCTCATTTATTGCATATAAACAAATTATTTCTATAACATGTATCTTTTTTCGATCTAGTTTTGTTAAAAACCGAAAATCGTATAAATATTCAGTTTTCCAATTTTATATATAAAATACATGCTGCTCACAATATTTCAAGCAAAAAAATCACATTTGTTTCTTTTTTTTTATTCAGCTTAATAATCAAGCGAAAACCTTTAAAATATTTATACATCTGTACACGTTTTTGTATCTATGAATTTTTTTTTAATTTTTCAAATCTTCATTTTTAATAGAAATAAAATATATATTCAAAAATGTTTTTAAAAAAAACAGTGATTTTTTTTTACCACAAGTCGAAAGAACTAGCTATATATGTATCGGTCCATGCGATAACAAGAAACTCTTATTAAAGAGACATTTAAAGAATATATATATATACATATAATTACATATGTATTACAACTACATAAAAAAAAGTACGTATGTAAAATGATTGATCAATGATCACAATTTTTGACTGTGTTAATTTCATTGTAAAACTTACAATATATTATAACTAGAAAAAGAGAAATTTAAGAAAAAAAAATAACTATAAAATTAAGTTTAATACAAAAATACGAAAGTGAAAAAAATAAAAATATAAAAAAAGTAAAATAAACTAATTTGAAATTGATTATTTGTTTTAACTATTACTTTTAAAAAGTGATTCTCTGAGACGTGCACATTTTCGTAAGTAACTTTTTTTCTTTGAGATGGTTGTTTTAGTTTATCGAATCTAAAAGCTCAACATTAATGGTCGAAGTACGTGCGGAGTTGTACGAAATTTTCCGAATTCAATAAAATTATGCCGGATTTTTCAGTTTCGTTCAGTTTGCTTTCGTTAAGATCGTTCGTTGGTAAAAAAAAAAGTTGGTAAAAAAAATGTTCTTGCTGAAGTGACGACCTGAAGTGACGACCTGAAGTGACGACCTTGATGTCCGTTTGCTTTCGACTATTATGATTGAGTTTTAAAATTTACAAAGAATTACAACCGAAGGATCCAAGATGACGAACGAGGTTTCCTTCTTCTGCTTCTTTTCAGAGGATGTTATTGATCTCACTTAACCGCTTCACCTAAGGATCTACCGATGATGGGCGAGTGATTTGTTTTTAATTAATGGTTAATCATATACATAACCAACTTAGACTTAAACTATCGTAATTAATCACAGGTATCATATAACTTATATAGATAGACGTTTCTATAATATTGATTTATCAAGATCAAGAGCTTCTTCATTTTGATTTTCCCTCTCTCTTTTGTTCAACAAGTATAATTTTTACGAATATACGTACGTATAAACGGATGATGATGAAGACTAGTGTGGTTATTATTATAGTTAGAATCAGTTTTTCAGAAATATTCGTTATGAATTATTTAAACACACTTTGACCTTTGACAGAATTAAATTTTTCAGATTAATTTTTTTTGTTTAGAGAATCATTTTAATGAAATAGTTTATTTTTATACGAAATAAGAACAATCAAAATAATCAATCACACAAAAAGTTCAAAATCACATCAAAATCGAGAAGATTTTCCCATAATTTATTTGCAAAAGAAATTTGTATAAGCAAACATACCTTCTGAAAATTCAGCATGGTTTTATCAAAACAGCTAACAAGATGACCGTCAAAACAAAACAAAACTATTTGTTTTTTCAATTTCGTTTGTTTTGCTGATGTGTGATTTAATTTTATAAAGGAAAAACGTTTATAAAATTAAAAATAATGTTTTTATTAAAAAAAGTTGAAAAAGATTTATTTTAAATATAAATTCTACAATGTTACTGAAACGTCAAAAAAGAATTTAGTTTTCGTGCGGTGTGACCGCTTCATAAAATTTCGAAATCTTATTGCTATAGAAGTCTAGATTTTGAGTCAGTGTGGAAAGCCTAGAACGATATCTATTTTCTGTAGAACCGTCTGTTTCAAATTAAATTTTAGCGACAACGGCTATTCTGTAAAATATAATTATTCTATATGAACGTACAAAGTTCTACTCCTGTGGGGAATATTCCTCGTGTGGTGAGTATGGCTTAAGTTATCAACTCTATTGACTTCCATTCGTTAGTGTGCTCATGTTATGACTCTTTTTCAATAAACGTTAGAACAAAAGAGAGAGAAAATCGAAAAGACCATCTTTTGCTCTTTTCCTCTAACGTTATTTGAAAAAGAGTCATGACTATTCAGAATCATGGTGTAATAGTACTCTTATTATTTGGCTTTCAAGCAACAAAACAACAGTTTTTATGGTTAAATTCATATTTTATTTTATTTATTTCTTAAATACACTTTTTTAACATAAATTCTAATACAACAAATTTTCATACAACTGAAGGTAATTTACATATTATTTAAACATATGAGTATTTAATATATAAAGAAAATAAATTTGAGTTCTAGTATTTGACTTCACATTGATTTTCACATAAAATAGGTACGTAAATTTTTTTTTACGTAAGGTTCTTTCAATAATAACATCAAAATAATGGGTGCATAATTTACCTACGATTTAACTAAATCAATTAACTTAAATTATAAATATTTCATTAAAACCTGGTCAACTTGAATCTTATATTGAATCTTATGTAATATATATATATATATATATATATTTACATATACATTATATTCATACTAAATATAGGCAATTAATAATGTATTTTGAATTTGTAATGTTGAGGATGCTTACTAATATTGTATAGGTACATAATATTGCTGCTTATAGCTTATGTTTTACTAGGAATTTTTTTTTTAAATGTCTCATGATCGTTTTGTTGTGTTTTTTTTATAAAATTGTTTTAAATGCATGGAGGCTTAGAAATTATTTATTTGTTAAATTTAAAGTACAATTATCTTTCCTTGAGTTTTGCATGAAAGTGCATTTTTAATATTTATATTTTTTTTTGTGTTTATGTACAAACATTCAAATATGTATATCGGTGAAAATATTTGCAAACATTAATTGTTAAGTTAGATTACTGTGAATAAGGAATCAACGATAAAAGCAAGTTAGATTTGAATTATCTAGGTAAATGGAGATCATAATAACCGAATTAGAACAATATTGTCAGTAACGGATATATTTTGACATCACTTGCTTATAAAAGGGTATGCATCATTCTCGAAATATTTGCCTTATTCAAGTCATCTTTTTGTCCCATGATCATGGGTGCAGTTTTATGGTGCCAACAAATAAAATACTCAACTTTGTGTGAATGGAGTAGTTGCTACAAAATCAAATGAAAGTATTTCCATTTTAAGTAATATAGGCTTTATTAAGTGATGCTAGTAGTAATGGTAAGAGCGTTTTAACCCAACGCCGTGGCAGCTACTCTAAGTGGGCGGAGCTTAGCAAAATTTCATATTTTGTACATGAACTTTGAGCGCCCCTGCGACCCTGAGTTAGAACGCTCTTATCACTGCTACAGATGCTCTATTTTTGGGTGAACAAAGATTTTGATCTCTAATTTGAATGAAATCTGCATCTTTTTTTTTTTTGTATAATTGCCGTATTTACTATTGGGCTATTATAACGCAACAAATTTTGGAGTCAGACTAGCCATCATACACTGGCGATAAAAAGACCGTTTTTAATTGTAGGTTTGAAGACTAAGAACAGCTTATGATGTCAGTTGAACTATTTATGCTTAAATAACGTTCTAAACTTCTAAAGAAAAACAAATATACCTAAAGCTGCTGCAGCCCAAGAGGAATTTTATTTAGAAATAACAAAATATTAATTTTACCTATTAATTATCAGTCCACATGACAATCGAACAACAAAAAGATAAATGATAATGATAGAATAATAAGAAAATAAAACTCAGTGTAAGGAGTTAGGAGACTCCTTTCATATTATGTATGATAGCGTTCATGCTCAAAGTAAATTAAAAGTCACAGTGAGTGTCACACTTTTACTATCCAATAGTTAAACACAGAGATGATTGCTGTCACATTTTTACAGGAGCGTTATTCACACGTATTCCCAAATAGGAAAAACAAAAATTTCGGTCTTGGCAGGAGTGGTTTGAATCGACCACTTAACGATCAATTAACCTCTATTGTTTTTTCCAACAAGAAAGAGAAGGTATAGGGAACAAAAATCATTTTTCTTTCATCGAAAGGTGTATAGTATTTATTTTTAAGTTCGGACAAATATAGTTTTTATGATTCTGTGAATATGTGATAGTGTTTTTAGACTTTTAATGATTTGGATTACAATTGTTTCTGGTGGTATGGATTATTGAACATTTCTGGGTATATACTTATACATAAAACAAGTAAAAAAAAAAAACAATAAAGGGCTTATAAAGGGCGTAAGATTACAAAGTTTACATACATTTAATTTATACTATTGCATCTATCATTACATAAAGGCTAAATGCTAAGCCCCCTTAGTTCACACATTTTTTTTTTAATGTTCCCTTCGTTGACGTTTTGAACACGATGCAATATAGCAACAATATAGTTTTTGTGCAATGCAATCGCTTTAAGTGAACGGGGCCTAAGATAACGTTTTCAAAAAACAACACTATTGAAATAAAATTTTTCTTTCTACAAATAACATTTAAATAGAACTGCGCTTTGGATAAATCAATTCACTTGTTACAATTTTTTTGGTATATAAAACCGAAGGCAAATAAAGCATAAGATTTTATTTTTATTAATTTGCATTTTTATTCGAAGATTATTAATTGTTCTAGTACTTTTGTGATTTTCGTAGTACATTCTATTTATATAAACAAACTACGCAAAACAGTACTAAAACTCAACTCTAATAATATATACATATTTAACTAGATGATGTATTTATGCATTTAAGATTTGTGTTGATTAGTATGTGTGTTTTGTTTATATATGTAATATTTTATATTATTTGATATAAGATTTTTATTCTAATAATTATGCACTTATTTAAAGATTAAACTAGAATTTTACTATGCATTCGATTCTTTAAGATTTTGTAAACGGGCCAATTGATGTGGAGCTAATTCTTCAGGTATACTAGCTCTTCCTCCAATAACTTGTTTTGGTGTTTCTTGTTCAGCTTCGGCTGATGCAAAGGCATCATCAAAGTTAGCTTCAAAATTTGCTTCAAAAACATTTTCATCGCTATTAGTAGTTGTTTCATCTTTTGCTTTTGCAGTTTGCTCATTGAAGGGATCTTTTGGTTCTGATTTGAAAGGCTCTTCAAGTTCGGTGTCAGATTGTTGCTTCTCGTCCGTTTCGAAAAGCGGTTCAGAGTCGTCTCCCACATTTTCATTTTCATCGCAAAATTTATCTGCACTTCCGTCTTCTACAACAGAACGATCTGGTTCATCGGTTGCTTTTGATCCGCCCCTTTCTCCTACAGGGGGGAAAGATTTATCTGTTCCATCTTCAACCATAGGGGTTGCAGCTGTAACAAATATTTGTGCCATACCTAAGTTTAGTGTATTGTCATCTTCCTTCTTGCCGATCGCATCCGCAGCAAAGGCTGATGACTTTAGTTTTTGTGAAACAGCTTTCATATTAGTCTCAGTATCGTTGTTCTATGGATAAAAACAATGTATATGTTTTAAAATCTGTTCGTTGAAAAACATAATGTAAAAACAAAGTCCGTTAGTTATGTAGGTACTTTAAATCCTACAGAACGACTTATTTTCAATAAAAGATTAAAAAATAATATTTAAACGAAAAAAGAAATGAAAATGATAGTAACAAATCATTTTTAGGGACCCTGACAAAGTTCCGAACTCATACATTTGAAACAATTTCACTGTCCAATGAGTCATATTTGATACACAGCACTCATTTTGTACCTGGTTTTAAACATTAAATGTATAGGTATAATCTGATCATTAAAATATATAACCTGCTGTGGAGCAGGCTAAAAATGGTTAAAATTTGACATTTGTATTTGTTTTTTTTTTTGCTTGTAATACCAACGATAAGCAATTAGTATTTTAAAAGATAAAGAATTTATAATTAACTAAATTGTAGTTAATTGTCCAAAAATATAAAACGAAATGATTGTATTTTTTGTTTGCTTTAAAATATTTGACAGCTGATGTGAAAACTAGTGTTCATATCCTGAATAACTAAAGTATACTTACATATGTCATTTTCCATTCAACGTTCGGAAGGCCTTCCGAGTGAAAAAAAACCTCCCTAAACCGTTCAATTCATTGTTCGGAGTGATGTTTGGGAGTGCTAATTTGCCTTCCGGAATTGAATTGGGAGTGTTACACATACGTATTGTTTACATCGATCATATGGTCAAAGCCATATGGAACAATACGCGCAGTTTTTTCATTTCTTTTTTACAATTAAGAAACTTAAAAAATAAGTGTGAATAGTAACAAATATTGAAAAAAATACTTTTTAATTCATTTTTGCTTCCTTTGAGGTTACAAAAATTAAATTCAAACAATCTTTGGTCACTACCACATACACTATTGAAATTTTCACCATTCCATTGAAATCATATTTCCTTCCTCTTCCGAGTGAAATGAATGGAAAATATTAAATCAACCATATAAAACCGAGAAAAATAAGTGGAATTGGGATTCTGTTATATTTTCGGGTTAAATTTTTAACTTTTGAAAATCATCTGAGAAAAAAGTATTGGAGGTGGGAAAGTGTTTTACTTATTATGGGGTCTGTTAAGAGTCTTGTATACTTTGACCCACATAAATGATTCATGGGCGCTGAAAACCAGGTACAAATATATAGTTGTACAGTTAAGCTTAAGTAATTTTTTCCAAGAGAACATACTGGTGCAAACAATAAATGTTGTAGGTAGAAAGTGGTAAAAATAAAATAATTGTTAATTTTATTTTAAAACATAACTGCATAATATAATTACTATTGGAAGCTTATTTGTTTATTTACCTGACTTTCCATATCTTGAATGATTACTAACAATAAAAAAGGAAAATTTGATATTTTATGTTTTATTGAATTTTAATTAATATGAGTTATAGTAGTGTATTCACTTTTCGTTGTCTTTTTGTATTAATTTTTAAGTTATAATTGTACGAAATAATTTTAAGAACGATTTCAAAAATTTTTCGAACGAAAAGTGGAACTCTACCACACTCGAATTTATTTTTTTTATTTAAGCAATAAGACACTATTATAATATTTGTAAACAAAAAATAAAACTTAAGATATTGTCAATGAATTTTTTAAAGATATAAATTAAAAATAATCTATTATAAGTTTTGATAAAGATACTATTCTGAAATTGCCCTTATCTGTTAGCAATACAATAAGAATATTGATTAAGGAGTTAAAAGTACAGTAAAAGCAGGAAATATAAATAATTTTAAGAAAACGATATTAATAACTTTTTTACCTGGTGGAGGAAAACTTGGAACTCCATTAGGTATGTAGTCATCATCTGAAAATACAAGTTATATTGCATAAGTAATCAAATTTAAAACATAGAGGGAAACGAGGAGTGAAAACACAAATTACAAATAATTATGGGATTGGAAATTATTAAAATAAACGAAAGAATTAAGGAATTAACGAATAATTCTTTCCATTCATAAAAATAGATTACGGACGAGCAACACCGGGTTTTGGGTTGCTGGTTTAAAATAAAACTAGTATGAAACATTTATAGCTATGTAAATACATATTAATTGAATATCTTAATACAAACTTGTAGTTTCACTGGTTTTTATGTTCAAGATATGTCACCGCTATCAAATTAAGGTAGGAAAGGAACATATCGGTAAGAGCATTTCATGCTTAACGAAACTTCATGAAAAGCCCATACCAGACATCAAGACATCGAAAATGAATACTTTTAATTCGACTTAATAAAATTGCAGCAAATTTTCTTACTATTTAACTATGTTTTTTTTTTTTTTTGGTTTTTACCGCTATAATTTTAATTTTGGATAGATTGGGCCTGCACACACCACACCAGGAAATGGTTTTTTAACGAAACTTCGTAAGTTTTAAGACTCGACCATAATAGAAAAATGGTGCGT
The DNA here is from genome assembly GCA_951217065.1 of Baccha elongata. Lineage (NCBI taxonomy): Eukaryota > Metazoa > Arthropoda > Insecta > Diptera > Syrphidae > Baccha > Baccha elongata. Next base: position 153,585,080 of record OX578272.1, read on the forward strand.
ACCGGATTCCTACAAATACAAGAAAACTTTTCGTTAAGTAGGAATTGCTCAGAAAGCTAACGTCAGAACTGAATGAAATGAACTCTTCCGATTTTTAAATTGCACAGACGTGTTGACACAAAATCGACGGATGGACTTGGAAGTATCTGTCAGAACAAAATATTTGTTTAATTATAGTTTTGGGAACTAAATTTTATACGTCGCACGTCCATTATAGTTCTGAGGCATTATAGGGCCAGTTTACGAACGTAAAATTAACAGTCGAAAAAATGTATATGTAGTTTTTCGTTAGCATCCGACCATTACGGGTGTCTTAAAGAATTGGCAGCAGTTGGAAACTTGACGTAGAATTGTAATTTACCGAAAAAATATGTTTTTAAAATTTAATCGATTTTTGAAAAAAAATGTAAAAATTAGCGACGAGAAAAACTTTGTATTTATGGCAAACATGAGAGAAGCGAATAAAAATAACGAAACAAAAGAAATCTCACACGTTCGTCAATAACAAAAAAATATTTATTGTTGTTTCGCGTGTTCTTTGTATCAGAGAGAGTAAGGAAAGACAAGAAAAGATAGTTGAAAACGAAAAGTGATGCCAGCTTCTTTTCATAAAATCTAGTTAAACTGAACTGAAGTTCAGATTTCACTGTGGAACCGGATGAGTAAAACGAGAAAAAAACTCCGTTTTACATTCATATGTGAAACTGGGGTAAAAGTCAGCTAAATGTCAAATAAGAGGACTTTTAGGTTAAGGTTTACCTGGAATATCTGTTGACTGGAACATGTCCTCATTTAATTCGTCAGCATACTCTTGTGGTAGCGGTGGTGCCATAGGAAGCGCTATGTTGGGTGGTGCTGTTGGCGGTGGTGATTCATCACCACCATCTGTTAAAGGTTCACCATTCTCATCGCATTCTTCTACAACCAAGGATGGGAAATTGCCAAATTTCCCATCGAGTTCTCCTTCCCACCAGCCATCGTCAACTCCATGTGCGCTTTTAGTGACAATCTTTATAATTTGTCCTTCTTCAAAGGTTAACTCATCTTCTGCGGTGGCATCATAATCATATAATGCTATGCAAAACTCAGTGTCTGGCTTTTTTTTATGCGGTGCCATTATAACAGAAACCTGGTCAGGTGACTGCATTGAATCCACAGTAGGATCTTCGTTATCCACTGTATAATCAACCGAAGAGAAAGATATCTGGGATCGAAGTTGGGAAGCGTTAGAAGTAGTGTTAACAGCTTCTTGTTCGATGTCCAGGTAGTTATGGGGTACATAACCTTCTTCACCGCGATAGTTACGAGCACGTAGCCAACCATCGCCATCGCCTTCACCAATAACTTCAAGTTGTTCGTTCTCAACAATTGTTAGTTCGTCAGGATTTTGAGCCTTTATTTAATGATAACATTGATGAATGAGACAAAGTTAAATTTAATTTACTTTTACCGTGTAACTATATAAAGCGGTGCACTTAAAAATGGGCTCCTTTGCTTCGGGAATCGCAGTCTCTTCATCTTGATCATCAGCTCCCCAATTGACTTCAGTTGGATCTTCCCAAGCTCCCATAGTTGGAGCAATTGCTTCGACTACCCTTACTTCTTCTTCTGGTTCTGTGTATGGAGGAAAAAGTAATTGGAAAATAAGAATATATTACATAGGTACCAAATATATTTTACCTTCATCACTGTCACTAAATGTCGTGGCTCTTGCCATTTCCTTGTCTTCTAAGGGAGTTTTAACGTGAGCAACAGCCTCAACTGCTTCTTCTTTGTCACTGTCATAGAACGAATCTGAGCTTGGATTTTCCTAAAACATAATAAATATAATTTATTTGAACGTTAAAAAATAAAGCTTGTTACATAACTAGCCAAATAATCGGATACGATTCGTAACGGAATTTTTTAATTTTACATGATGTTATATTCTATGTATATACGTACCCCTTGTCCCGAAGCATCTGTTCTCATCGACAAGGAACTAGCAGACCTTGTTAGTTCTTGAACACCCATAATTTCAGCTTCTTGTACCCATTCATCTACATTAATTCCTCCATTCCTTAAACACTCCAGACAAGCTTCGGCCTTAGCCTTTTCTGTTTCGGAACGTCTAATAGATTCACGGAACTCTTCTATTTTGGTATCCAAATCAGGTCCATTAGGATCATTGGGATCAGATCTTTGTCCAGAATCTCGAAGTGACACACAAAGGGCTAACTTCTTCGCATGCTCCCGAACGCTACTATTTTCTTTGACTACGCGTCCTGCAAGATTTTTGGCTTCCTTAGTAAGAGTCTCTGTAGCTGATTCATGTTCAGTAGTAACTTTGCGAACTGGGTCATTGTCGCATGGTTCAAAATCATATTGAATATGTTGCTTCAGTACTGGATAAAACAGATAGCAACATTGCAAATTATATTCACGTGTCAATTGTTGGGCTTGATCTCGAATTTTTCCAAAAGAATTTTGAGTAGCATGGCATGTGAGCAGCTCTGTACGGCCCATTAATGTTAAGTACTCAGCAACCCTTTCAAATACGTAATTTTCCATTGTTGTCATAGTAGTTTGTAAATCAACAGTAAAATAACGATTTTGATGTGCATTAGCAGCTGCTAAACTTAAAATGTAATCATTACGAGCTCCTGTAGATTTTTCCTCAAGTAATTCTTTGCGTGATGTAACGCGTGCACTATTTTTTTGCAATGAAGTAATTGATTGAAAGAAGGATCCTTTTTTCTTTTTAAGCTTTTCTTCTATATCTCGAGCTTTATCGCGTACATCATGAGCACAATGTTCCTCATCGAAATATTGCTTTTTTGTTTTATCTACATCCCCGACAGTAAGATGAAGTTCCTTCTGGACATTAACAACTTGATTTAAACATTTCTTTGCAATTGCTAGTTTGTAATCGCGTAAGACTTTAGCTTCATCGGCAATTTGCTGTTGAAAGACTTCGATTGCTGCAAGACGAGCACGTGCTAATTTCTCATTCTCTTCCAGCACTGTTCGCCAAACACTCCACATATTCCTATGTATAAATTATATGATTTTTTTTTTATAAGAAACTTTTGAAAATATTTTAAAAATTAAATTTTTTTTTTTAATTTTTCAAACAACGTTTAGAAAAAATAATATTTTATAAGCAAATATGTATGTATATATCAAAAAATTGATTTTTTTTACAAATTTACATAAAATAAAATTATAAAAATAGTAAATATAAGCATCTGTTATTTTTCCATCAAGTTACTCACCATCTTTCGTCCATTCCTTCCATTTTAATATCAGGAATATTTGGAATCTTTTTATTCAAATATGCCGAAGATATCTTCAAGAGTGCTTCACTATACGATTTTTCAATACTTGATCTCTTGATAGTGAATTGTCGAATGTCTTCCAACAAATCACACTCATGTTGATTTTTAAGTTGCAATTTAGCAACTTGTTCCGTGTGTAGATTTTTCAAAAATTTAACATAGTTTCCCTAAAATTAAAAAGTTTTGTAAATAAAATGGAAGTTTGAAATGTTGAAATATAGTGAAAAAAAAGTCAAATAAAGCACCAATCATAAAAAGTAAGCCATTCCTTGAATTTTGTTTTAATAAATAAAATGCAATGCCTCATCGCACGAACTTGCTCCTTTCGGTAGAACCGAAGGGCGTTATAGGCAATAACCTCAAAGAAAATATTGTCCAAACTGATTTTTAAAAGATTTTCAAGTGTTATTTCTTTTTGTAGATACATTTTTAAAACATCCATATGAGTCTAAAACTCTCGCTGAAACCTAAAGGTGAATTAGACTAAATAGACATAGACCCCAAAATAAAAAAAAACATACTTAAAAATAATCTTATTTAGATTCAACCTTTGAATACAGTCATGATAACAGGGTAATATTAGGAAATACCTATTATATTTAAAAAAAAAAATGATGTATGGATAGCAATGGATATATAGTGGCGTTCTCACATAACCGTGTCACTCACACCACCCACACAGTGTGCACAACACCAATTACGCGTACGCCATCTGTGCATGCCTTGACACAGCTTAAATATGTATATTATACCTACCTACACTAATTTTTAAAATAACACCCATGTAACAGAAAATATAACCGAAGTTTTAAGTTATCCTCACACGGTCAATCAAATGATCAAACTTTAAAGAGCTCTCCTGCAAAATCAAGTTTAATGCACTTAAGAAATTTGTGAATTATGTTTGATGTTAAATGATTGACCGTGTACAGTTCGCTTTACATAAACAAATCTCATATGAAAAAAAAAAATTGGTTAATCGATCATCACAAAGCGTAGCGAACGCGGTCAATCACTTGACATCAATCTTACCTAATATAGTGTTTGTAAAAACATGGCTGTATGCGTGCATTTTCTTAACGAAAAAAAAAATACTTTGAATTTCGCATGATGACAGATTATACGTATGTATACGATGATTGACGTCTTTTGATTGAACGTGTATATAATAATTTGGGCAATATATAGATATTTATATAATTTTTGGGGTCAAACTTAAATTGTTGTTTATTTCCTTGTTTTCAATTTGTATAAGATAATTTATGTGTATTGGAGATTATTTAAAAATCAGTTTGTACAATACCTATTTCCTTGAGCGGTATTGCCTATATATCGCCCAGCCATGGGCACCGTTAAACAAACCTCAACACTATGCACATGCATACTAGTTATAATTTGTAGGAATTCATGCGACTGTCAAATTCGTCTGCTCGATATATTTTTTTCATTTTAATCTACAAACATGCAATATACATTTGTGAAATGAAAAAAAAAAAACAAGTAACTAACTTTCTGCATGCCCTTCAATAAACAGCAAAAATAACAAAACCATAATATCAAAAAAAAAATAAGAAGTTTGACAGAATTGTGTGATAGTTTTAGCACCGGTTTTGAAAAATGTTAAGATTTGAAAACGCTGGGAAATTGTCTAAAGGAAATTGATTTTTGCTGAAGCGAAAAATAAAAATAAAAATTTACTAATACATTCTTACAAGCATGATGAGAATGATTGACCTGTGTATGTCAATCATTCTCATCATGCTTGTAAGAATGTATTAGTAAATTTTTATTTTTATTTTTCGCTTCAGCAAAAATCAAAAAAATTTGATTTTGCTTCAAGCAAACACTCAACGTGTAGGTACGTGAGCTGTTTTCACTAATACACTCTCCCATTCATGAGGAGATTTTGACTTGTGTAATTATATGTCGCATAAGAAGAGCTGTCAAATTTTTTGTAATGGGTTCCATTTTGTCTCCATACTATTTTTTCATTCACGTTTTTTACAAGGAGTTTTAATTTTTCGGATATTGTGGAGGCATTTCAAGAAAATAAAATTCTCGAAAACGATTTTAAAGATTTTAATCAAATTGTGCAATATAATATTTGTAACAGCGTTCTTTCTAATTAAAATACTATTTCGAAAATGCTTAATATTAACGATATTTCCCATTAACCGTTTTTTTATACCGGCTTGACTAATGGACTAATTAAGACGAAATTAAATGTTACGGTAGGAAAAAAAATTCAAATGTTTTCAAAAAATCTTGATGAATAATTTTGAACAATAGGTATAGGTATGGTTACAAAATATGTAGGTACCTCATACAATAGGTATAACTACGTCATACCTACATATTGAATATAATTTCAGTTTTCAAAAAAAAAAAAAAAAAACACTAACATTAATATTAGGTAGTACCTAAATGAGTTCTCTAACGATTATGTTTCATTATCTAGTTTCTATACATATTTTGACCTTTTGGCAACTACTTTACAATTTTAACACCAAGGTGACATTCGACAAGAGCAAGTACGTTCGACCTAGTTGTGCCCTAAATTTCACTTAATATCATAGTTGTCCTTTTACATATCGATTCATTTGAACAAGCATTTAAAAAAAAAAAGTAAAACGCTACTTAAAATATGATAAAAAAAAAACAACTTTAAATAACATTAAGGAAAGAGTAGGTATAGTATATATAGTTATGTACTTTAAGGAATCAAAAGGGATAAAAATCGATCATTTACCGTGCATGCATTAAAATCGACTTACTCCATAAAATCTCCTTGTCAAATAAATGCAATATTACTTTATGTGAATTGAATATACGTATCTAATGATTAAAAAAACAACAACTTCAAGTGAACAAATGCTATGCTAGCCGAACTTACCTTTCGCGGTGGAGGCTGCATCTTTTTAGATATTTAATGATTTCCGTAAATGATTTAATTTTTTATTTACAAACTGTTTCTATAGTTGATTTCGACCTTATGACTTTTTTTAAACGCCCAAGCAAAATGTTAATGATACAAATTTAGTAAAGATGTATTTTTCGAGCTTTGTCTCTAAAATACTCAAAATTATCACAGATAATATTCATACAATAAAAAATATTATATAATAATATTGTTTGAATTTATTAGAAAAACAACATTGATACATGTGAAATTTACACAGAGTAGTTTTTTTTATCTAAAGAAATTTTAGTTTAAAGTGATATTTTTTTTCATGTGGGTGTTATGTGAAATGGTTTTTCAATATAGAACAGATAAATTTTGCATTTATGGTAGATAAAAATGTAGGTAGATAGATATTTAATATTGAATGTTTAAGCATAGATTTATAGAAACTGCGATCAAATAGAAAATATAACTTAACATTTATTTATAAAGAAATCATTTTATGTATATTATGCTCGACATACGAAAAAAAATATTTTATTTTTTTGTTTGCTACTACTTTTAATAAACTTCATTTATTCTAACAGTTTTCTTGGCCATTCCTTCCAGCTTCAAAGCACTTTTAAATTTTTGTTTAAAGAATTAATTCTCTTATATTGTAATAAAGTTATTATTCTTTCACATTTAACGAACTATAGTTAGAAACTTGAAATTTGGTATTGAAGGAAAAAACTAACAATTTTTTCTCTTATCGATTACCACCTCCGTCCTTATTTTTTCCTTCCTATTTCCAGTTAAAGCTAACTGGAATAGTAAAAGCTGTAATACACTTTGCAAACACATGCGGAAATGACATTAAGAAAATTGAAATTTCTATCGCGCAACTGCCAGTTTGATTATTATTTCCCGAACGAATATTTTAAGTCCAAAACAAACCCAAAAATATTTGTCTTCTTCCAAACTTAGTGCATTTAAATTTACATAGGTATATTTCACCAAAAAATTATTTTTAACAAAATAAAACACTAATGTATAGGAAAAGGTAGCAATCTTTACTATTTTTCCAACTGATTACTGATATTGTCTTAACTTTATATCAATTGAGGGGAGTTCGTGTTATCAGTAGATATAAAAAAATGAATTTCATTTGAAAACAGTTTTAATAATTTTATCAATTAAATTGATATACCTTAATGGAAGTGTATGTAAACTAATTTCTGTTCTTGTGAGAGGGTGTTTCGTATTGATTATTCTTTATGAATTTATAATATTAACAATGTATCTAAAGATGCAATCCAGAGTAAAGAATCACGATGCTTCGAATAATTTGAATATTTTTCTGGAAAAGCATTCGACAAACACCACGATATCTGATATGATTGTTCCCTACTAGATTTCATTAAAATCCGTCAAAAGATTTTTAAAAATATATACTGGGTATACTGGTATGCGAAAACCTTTATCTCTCTCAAATCTCATTTTTTCGAGCTTATCCCATATATATACAAAATAATTTTATTTGTCATACAACAACTACCATTAGCTCAGAAAAATGAGAGCATTAGCTAAGAAATGAGATTTGAGACTGAGATAAAGCATTTTTCGCATACCACTCACTTAATTAAAACAGTCTTTTTTTTTTCTTTAAATTATTGTCAACATTTGAAAAAATAAACTGTATGGCAGGTATCATTATCTGATATTAATTTATTTCATATGAAATTTGTTTAAATTCGTCAATGCTCTTGTTGAGGAATGTAAGCTTTTCTATAACGGCAGATACCGTTGTTTTAAGCAGAAAGCCCTCACCTCAAAAATACTATAATTAACAAAATACAACAGGACCAAATCTGTTGGAAATCGCTGATATCGTCCAATTTGCATTATCATACGTGTTGCGACGATTCCTTACAATTGCTAGAAGATAAGGCAGACTTAAAAACTCCTGAAACAAACAAAAGCAACGACACCAGGGTTCTCTTGGCCTCAGACATACAAACAATCCAAAACTCTATTAAGGTATTAAGTTAAGCTTAAATTCGTCGGAAACAAATTAAAAGATCAAAACTAAATTTTTATAACTTTATTTGGTTGTATATATACAGTTTTACCATTTACTGTATAATAATTTGTATCGTCAAGGAAACAAACGATGTTGCTTTTTTCAATACTCGAATGCAAGTTTTTTCCCAAGAACATGTTGCAGTCGGTTCCGTCTTCTAATTGAACACTTGCTATGCTTGAACCATAAGAAGTTTCTTTTTTAACAATGACTCCTTTTAAGCCACAAATTATTTCAGCACGTTGCTCGTAGTCTAGAAAACCGACATCTGTTTTTGCTTTATTAATGGCTTTTCGAAACCTATCCGCAAATCCACCTTTTTTAGTTGTACATTTTTGTTTAATTTTTTGAGTTCGTCGAAGGTCTTTCTTTATTTCCTGAACAAATAAATTAAGTTCGTATTCTGAATCAATTTGTTTTCTTAAAATGTTAGAGTTGTTCTTTTGTGTCAAAGTTGTTTCGCTATCGGATGACCAAGTTATCTCTGTTTCATTATGAATATCCTTTACCGGTATATCGGTAATTGTAGCATCTAGACAATCATCAGACTCTTCGTTTGATGAAGACCAAACAATCTCCGATTCATCTAGCACTTTGTTGGAACAATTTTTGGTTATGTTTGCGAAGCTAGTAGACAGAATTGATCTTCGCTTTGATGATGTAGTTTCTTTTGTATTTAGTAGGTTCTTTCGAGCTGATAACTTTTTTGAGGTTCTTCTTTTAGTAGCTAAAGGTCTGTCCTTGATGAGATCAAAAGTTCCTAAAACTTTACGCCATTGCTCTTTGCATTTCTAGAAAACAAAATTCTTCAATACAAATTCATTTCTTTTTTAAAGTAATTATACATTTTTAGGATCCGACTCTGGTGATGCACTTTCATTAAAATTTAGGGATTCGCTGAATTTTGAAATGTTTTTTTTCGTCATTTTCAAAACTTTTTGCTATTTTTATTCATTTTCACAATTTTATTTTGTTGATAAATAAACAAAACAAACACTTGTTACGTTTGGACTTTGGAGGGGAAAATTTGACGGTAGTTGAGTTGAATTTGAGTTGAATTTCCACCTGGGAAATTTGTCAGGAGTCTGTCAAACAAATAAAATCACCCCAAACGAATTGGAGGCAAACAGAATTTTACCCATAAGAACCATCACAGGTCATCAATTTGTAATCCTCCATCTCCTCCCGTAGAAAAAAAAATTTACACGCACTTTTCTATACATGAATACGTGGGAACAGCAAAATGCAAAATTGTAATTAAAGTTAAATTGTGGTCTATCCAAATTTGAAAGTCCCATTTGAAATGCACGGGAACGCATACAGAGTTAAATCTCTGCAGTTTTGAAAGTTTGTAGGCAACTCCTCCTGAGTTGATGTTCTATTTATTTATTAGGCGTGTTTTATTGGTAATTGTTTAGTCACTTTAGCAAAATTTTGTATGGGATACGAAAAGTGGCGATAAATTGGTCAGTAATTAAAGTGAAGATAAAAGTGAAGATAAAATCTTGGAATGCCTGGAAATTTTTGGCGCGAAAAATAATGTCAATACATTTTTTGCTTAAAGGTTGGTGACACCTATGACAGCTTAAGAAATGGACTCCATATACAATGATTATTTATGGTTTTTTTCATTGTGTTTTCCTTTAGGGCCGCGTTTCGCGGAAGAAGTAAGAAGCTTTCAACCTACGAAAGTTGCAAAAAAGTTTTGATGATTTTGAACTTTTCGCTTAAAAATATATAAAAAATTGGTTAAAGCAGATTTTTTGGAATTTTATTTGGTAATATTCAAGCTAAATAATGTACAACTTGACCAACTCGGCATATACAAATAGCCATACTTTGCAGACAAATCCATAAAATTATTTGAAACTTTGTCAAGAATAGCAACTTTGAAAGAAAATAAAAAAGTGTATATAAAAGTGAATATAGCGTTTTATAGGATCTTTCCAGTGCTGACTAACTAAAAATTACCAACAAAACACGACTATTATTCTATAGAATGGTAAACTAATTTTATTTAGGCGTGGATGGATGGATAGAAGGGTACGAGTTGACCATCTGTGCTCTATTTCTCCAGTCCATATACAATAAAAGTTACACCCTGTTTATACCAATCACGAATGGTAAATCTCCTGAACAACTGTTCTGTCAATTCAATATGTATGTGCATTTACACACCCAATTTGATTGTATTTGTTTGAACAAATATGAATTTGCGTTCGCGTTGGATTTGGAGGTAATTTTTTCTTTAAATATTTTTCATCAAATTGGACATAAAACATTTAAATACATGACAAAAATCATATAAATACTTAATAAAAATAAAGAATCTACCGTTAATATATGTAAGTTAGTCTTAAATTCCATATTAATTGAATTTTAAAGAAGCGCTTGGTGTGTAGTACGTCAGTAACAAAAATTTTGCAATTCAATCAATATTCAATATTTTTGCAAAAAAAGTTTTCCAAAAAGAAACAAATCTTCTAAAACAAAAAAATTAATATTAATATTTTGACAATTTTAAGTTTTCAGCTAAAATAAGGTGGAAATAGAAAAATAATTAAAATGTCCAAAAGATTAGCGGATGAGGCGAGCAGTGCCAGTGGTTCGACCATTGGCCAGCCTCCTATAAAAAAGGTTCATTTTGAACCTCACTTAATTGGACCGGTTTCTACTTTGGAAGAAATGGACATTAAAGTTCTCGAGTTCCAAAACAAAAAACTTGCCCAGCGTATAGAACAGCGAATGCGAACAGAAGCTGAACTCCGTCATAGAATAGAGCAACTTGAAAAACGACAAACTCAAGACGATGCTGTTCTTAATGTTGTTAATCGATATTGGAATCAGCTGAATGAAGACATACGAGTCCTATTGCAACGTTTCGATGCGGAGACCGCTGATGAATCTGAGAACAAAAATGAAAACGAAGTCACTACATCGTTTTTAACTCAATTATCTACTTGGGACAAAGAAGAACTCGATGATAAACTCGCGAATAGAGTCCAAGTTTCTAAAAGAGCTGTTGCAAAGATTGTCCAAGTTATAGACCGGCTAATGCAAAGAAACGAAAAGATAACTCTTGCATTAAAGAGTGACGATGCCGATGAAAGTGACAAGATGCCTCCAATTGAAGAAACTCTAAAGCAATCGCATATTGAAATTATGACAGAAAATAGAAACTTACAGAACTTGAATACATCTCTTCATGAGAAATTTCATACTATGTCTTTGAAAATGAAAGAATATCAAGATGCTCTTACGGCTAAAGAAACAGAAAATGCAGAGCTCAAAAACCAAATTGATGAGCTGCAGTACGACCTCGAGAAAGTCCATTGCCGCAATGACAAACTAGAAAATCATTTAGCTGAAGCAATTGAAAAACTAAAGGCTTATCATCAAATGCACGGTGATCCTAGTAAGTCAACTTCATCTGCAGTTAAGGGAACAACACCGACAAACGTCAACAGCCAACATTTCGAAGACCTTCAAAAAGAACTTGAAGAATACCGTGAGTTAGCTAACAACCGCCTCCAGGAGTTAGATAAACTTCATGCCACACATCGCGAAACACTAAAAGAAGTTGAGAAACTTAAAATGGATGTAAGTTTCGGTTGTTGTCGGTATCTTATATTTATTTTAATACAATTGTTGTTTTTTTTCTTTTTTCAGATTCGTCAATTGCCCGAATCCGTCATTGTTGAAACCACGGAATATAAATGCTTGCAATCTCAATTCTCTGTATTGTATAACGAATCGATGCAAATTAAAACAATGCTCGATGAAACTAGAAATCAATTACAAACAAGTAAGAATCAGCATCTGAGACAAATAGAAGTTATGGAAAGTGAAGAGCTTATTGCTCAAAAGAAAGTTCGCAGCGAAATGATTCAAATGGAAGATGTATTGGCTCAAATTCGTAAAGAATATGAGACATTTAGAATTGAATTCGAACAAAACATGGCTGCTAATGAACAAACTGCACCAATTAATCGGGAAATGAGACATTTGATAACTTCTTTACAAAATCACAATGGTCAGCTTAAAGGAGAAGTTCAACGTTACAAGAGGAAGTATAAAGACACTTCTGCAGATAATGTTAAGGTATTTATTATAATAACTCTATGCCATGAAAGAGCACTTAATTTTCTTCTCTGCAGTTAAGAAAGGAACTTGAAGATGTGGTGGTTAAATTAGAAGGAACTAAAAATCAGTCATCTTCTAATGATGATTTCAAGCAAGAGGGATCAGTTAAAGAAGAAATTGGTGTTGACCCATTAATGGCTGTGAAGGAAGAAAATACTGAGGCGCATGTTAAGGGTATGCTTGTGTTTTATATATTTTTTTTATTTAATTTTATTTGTATGTAAATAGCGATTTAATACAAATGATAAACTAATAATGTAGTGCCCCGTGGATAAGTTTGAAGTCCTGCCTCTTGCGAGAAATTGACAAAAGCTATCACGATTAACGATATTCCGTGTAACGTTTGCATGCCGCTTACTACATTGCTCCATTTAAAGTCTTACCTTTATTTACTACTGTATGTGAAGCTCATTGTGCTTCGCTCCTATACAATGCATCATTAAAATGTTATCTTCTTCTTCCAACTTCAATATAATCGACATAATAAAGATTGGGATTCTTCAGACTGCTTCTCTTGCAAACCAGCGTTATTTGGTCTTTATAAATGTTATCATGCTTGTCAATGAGACCTGCGTTACACCGTTTAGATCTCCAACAAATCTATTTCTCAGGTATCGGGTTCAGACAATTACAAAGCAGGTGGCTAATGCCTCTAACCTTTCAGCCATTTTGCCAATTGTAAATACACCTAACAGGACTTTACTCTCCTTTTAACCCTACGATATAATACATAAGGTTTGGGCCATAAGCTTCGAAAGATAATACAATCAGTCTAGGATATACATGTAGCATTAATTCAATCTTTCGTCTTCTGATCTCTTCTTGTGATTATAGGGGATACGGGGAAACAAACGTTAGACATGATGCTGTGGAGCTCATCTCTAGAAAAGCTGTCCTAAGCAGCCGTCGATGTATAAATGATGTGTATCGTTTTAGTGTTCTTGAGTCTAGTATTTGTCTTGATATATTTTTAATGATTATCGACTTCTCTCGTATAAAACCACACTGATGAACACGAATGGTTAATGGGTGTCATTTTGTTCACCACCATAATTTAAACAATTTAAAAATCTTTCTTTCTCATTCTCATCCTTCTAGATATCTCCTGGATGGCGCTTACAGCCGCCTGCAATTTCGAACAGCAGGTTGGCTGAGGTCGTTTTTCATTTGTGTGCGTAAAATGTACAGATCTTTTAACCTTTTCGTAGAAGAATTTTTTCATGTCTTCGAGCTCGCTTTTCTGGTGGGGTGTCTTCTTTTTAAAACCCAGCAGTTTTCTCCTCTGCTTCTCTCGTTCAGCAACAGCTCTTATTTCTCATTGCAGCAAGGCTTTAGAACCATCTTGTTTTTCTGCCCGGGAACGCTGCTTTCCACAATATAATTATCCAAACCCAGCGCTCTGGCGTTTGCGATGGCTTGATTTGTGTACACTAATAAAAGAGCCGTCTTTTCAGTGGATCGATAATCACAAATTGAATTGGGGTAACATATACCTAAATTGCAATGACTATCTTTGGGAGGCACAGGTTTTATTCCTGGTGCAGACAAAAATTCAATAATGTGTTTATAAAATAAAATCGAGATTGTAAATAGATGAGCGACACTAATTGACAAAAATGAGTCTGATGATTGGCGGTGGCGTCCATGAAATAGCTATAACTCCGGACAAAAAAAGTGTGTTGCCACAGGTTGTTGTTGTCTAATTCACCCACTTCTCAATGTAATATCCCAGTATCAACTCTTTTTTTCTGCTAATCGTCCAACACTTGGCAGCGAAAAATAGAACTGGCAGTATAAAAATTACGTTAAGCGTGCAATTTTTAATCCATTTATTTTGCAAAACCAAAGTAGCAGTGGTTTGTCATAATAATTCGACCTAAGCGATGGATGCTTGTTTCTTTGTTGATAGCAGACACACTCAGGCTTGTTTTCGTTTACTTCAAAACCAATAAGCTTCGCCTGTTCTTCGATCATCGTGAAGGACTATGAAGACAGGTTAAAAACGAGAGGTTTATCTAGTTCCATAAGGAAAGAGTTTGAAGCTTGTACAAATGCTTAATTCCCTGAGAAGAAAGCAATCAATATAAGTCCTCTAGCAGTCTATTTCGTTGTCTAAGGACAAATAATAATTTATGCTAACATGTTGGTTGAAAAAAATAAACAGACATTAAAGCAAACCCAATAACGCCAACATTACTTTGACATAACACATGAAACAAACCATACTGATATCTAACTAGTAAAAGCTTCAACCGGATCGAATCGCCAGTGAAATCTTTTTTCCGTTTTCCTAAAAAATAATGTAAATTAATTTTTTTTTTCCAAATAGTTCAACCACACATTTGATTTGAATATTAAATAGAGTACAAATTTGTTTGTTAACTTTTTAGTGGAGGGCGATGATGTTGACGATGATTCCAGAGAAACGAAAGAAGGCGGTGTTAAACAAGAAAAAAATTTATCTTCCTCTCCTGTTGATAAAAAAGATGGTCAAACTTGTGCCGGTGGTTCTTCCGTTAAAGTCGAAAGAGATACAAAAGATCTTCAAAAAGTAAAAGAAAGTAAAATAACAGAATCAGAACTTGTAAGAGATTTAAAAGCCCAATTGAAGTGAGTAAACTAGAAGGAATTATTTTGTTTTTTTTTTTTTATTATAATAAAATTATATTATAGAAAAGCAATAAACGATCAAAAGGAAATGAAATTGTTGCTAGATATGTACAAAGGTGTTCCAAAAGACCAACGCGATAAAGTACAGTTGATGGCAACCGAAAAAAAACTTCGTTCTGAAATTGAGGAACTAAGGCAACAAATAAAAAAAATTCAAGAAAGCAAACGAGAGGAACGTAAGAAATTGGCTGACGAAGAAGCAATAAGAAAGATTAAGCAGCTCGAAGAACAAAAATATGAATTACAAAAGCAAGTAGCAAGTCAAAAGCCAGTCGAAAATACATGGGGTGGTCCTACACCTGGCTATGTAAGACCATTTGTTGGTTCGCATGAAGAAGAAGCTTTACTTAATGAAATGGAGGTTACTGGACAAGCGTTTGAAGATATGCAAGAACAAAACTCACGACTCATACAGCAACTTCGTGAAAAAGATGATGCTAACTTTAAACTCATGTCGGAGCGTATCAAAGCCAATCAGATGCACAAATTGTTGAGAGAGGAGAAACAAATATTAGACGATCGCATGGCTACAAGAGATACACAAATTGAAGCTATGCATATAGTATTGCGAAAATTAGAAGAAAAAGAACGAAATTTACAAAATACAGTCGCAACAATAGAGAAAGAGTTAGTTTTACGTCAACAAGCAATGGAGATGCACAAGCGTAAGGCTATCGAGTCTGCCCAATCAGCTGCTGATTTAAAATTGCACTTAGAGAAGTATCACTCTCAGATGAAAGAAGCCCAACAAGTAGTCGCTGAGAAGACAAGTTCACTTGAGGCAGAAGCTTATAAGACAAAACGCTTGCAAGAAGAGTTAGCACAATTCAAACGCAAAGCCGAACGTATGAAAAAAATAGAAATGGCTGGAACTACAATAGACGAAGTTATGTTAGAAGAAATTCGAGAGTACAAAGAAACTCTTACATGTCCTTCATGCAAAGTTAAGCGGAAAGATGCTGTTCTTTCAAAATGTTTTCATGTATTTTGTTATGATTGTTTGAGAACTCGATATGATACACGTCAACGTAAATGTCCAAAGTGCAATTGTGCGTTTGGTGCCAATGATTATCATCGCTTATATCTTACATAAGCGCGGTTGTTTAACATTCTAGAAATTAAAAAAAAAATCATTTTAATTCGTTTAAGATAACTTTATTATTATAACTTTCCAAGAATACTTATAATTTGGAAATAAAGAATTTATATTATTTTCAGAGTAATGCTTTTATTAAAATGCTTCTAGAAATAAAATTAATAGTATTCAGTAAAATTTCAGTTCTTTTAATTTTGTATTTGATGGCGAACGTTTGCTTGAACCTGTGATGCATTTGTGGCTCGATCAGAATTTTCTGATGTTTATGCCTTTTGCAAAGATGCAACTTGGATCTTCTATATGTCATTTGATCATCAACAAGACCATAGCTTTTGCAAAATAAAACATTGTTCTTAAAATTTTAAAATAAAAAAAAATTATATTTTTTGAAAAGGTGTTTTATATGATTACATACTGCACACTTAGGCTGCGTAGCTTGTGCTACAAATTTAAATTAACATTGAGAAGTGGTTGAATTAGACAAAAATAACCTGTGGACACCAACACTATTTTCGGCTGAGTTATAGCATTGAGTATTTTTCAAAAGTAGTTTCAAATACAAGTCGTTACTATCGACTTGTTTTTTTACTCTTGTAGCAATTATTCTTGAGTTAAGAGGCAAGAGAAATAAAGAAACGGCTTATAATTACTCGATATGGTCATTTAGCGACATCAACTTCGGTGTATTGGAAACCATCTTAATTTCTCTATGTGTATATGAACTCAATGGTTATAGCCATTTAGTGGCCGCCAACGCCAATTATCAGACTCCTTTTTGTTTATTAGTGTCGCTGGTCCGTCGTCCATTTATAATCTCATGTTTATTCGAAAAACTCGTTATTGAATTATTTCCTGGGCCAGGGATTGTACCTGGACCTCCAAACGCATGGTTTTTTGTACTACTATTATTGAACGATTATTATATAAAGTAGTTTTTTTTTTAGGATGAACATCGACACACCCCTGAATTTTTTTACCACGGTATCTATACGTAAACTTTGTTGATGTGAAAAAATAAACTTCCCAAATTTTTAGTTCCTGCAAACGCTTAACTCACCACTCGTCTACTGGAATTTGGAAATCGTCTGCATTGACCCTCAATATATTTTGAAATGTGCATTTAAACTATAGAATAATACCACATGTTTGTAATAAGGGAACTTTTAATTCTATGGGGTCTAAAAAATAATTTATTTAATGAATGACACATCACTTGCATCCCAAATTATAGCAAGTCATTTGAGGTCAATATACACGGACTAAAAAATTTTGGTGTCGCACGCATGTACCCTATACGTGTGCACAACACCCATTCCTGTATTTCTTCTTCATTTTGTCAAACGACGCCAGTCATACTATCATCAGGCAAAATCAAAAGTTTGTTTAGATTTTTCGTCCAACAAATACACGCGTTCAACCTTCTTTTCACATATGCTCTTTTATAGATTGATGTCAAATGACTGACCGTGTAGTTTGCTTTAAATGGCCCTTTACGCGGTAAGTCAGAGGACGTCAGTCATCTACACATATAATGAGTCATCAGGCAAAATCAAAAGGGTTTTGATTTTTCGTCAAACAAATGCACGCATATAGACTTATTTTTACAAACACTATTGATGTCAAATGACTGACCGTGTAAAAGTCACTTAAAAAGAAAAAAATCCCATCTCTAAATTCTCTTTGAACGCGTTCATCTGTGAATTTTCGTGACAGCAGCTGTAGGAACTTGCTATTGTGAATTATTTGTGTCTTCATTTCAAAAAAAAAAACAAGAAAAAACCTCAAACCGTCACAGCTTGCAATCACAAATTGATTTTTTGATTTTTTTTTTGCAAATTTGGAAAGTTATTTAACAAATAAATTCAAAACAATTGAGTTCGTTTTCATTTATCACAGAAAGTATTAATTAAAAACAACAGTTTATAAATAGTAAAGTAAAATAAGGCCAAAACATAAGCTGTAACGAAAAAAAAACTAAATAAATTAATGTGTTCAAGCACAGCGTCTTCGGTTCGGATGCAGTTTGCAGTTAGTTGCTATAGTGCGGATGTTAATTGAATTGTGTGTTATTTCAACTCCTGTTTTTTCCATTTTATAAATTAAATTCGATTCTTTCTAAAATGTATGGTCGATGGCTTGTTATAGTTTTATTTAAAATAAGCTTGTATATTTAGATACACATTTTTGTAATTGCAATGATTTTATAGTGCAAATGTTAATTTTTCAATATAGTGCAATGAAAAACTTTAATTTCGGTTTGAAATGTTCGATTAGAAAGAAAAGATGAGAATACAAACTGGATTAATCTTTTGTGAAAGTGTAAAGGTTAAAATTTGCAAATTTGCTACATAAAGTAAGCCAGTAATACTTCCAGTTATACTTTTTTGTGAATTGGGTATACCTACATAAAATATTGTATAAATGTAGGTACCTCTACAAACCTACTTCTTTAAATAAAATGTGAAGGTTCATAAAATTCGTAGATAATTAAAGGTTGTTCGTTGTTAGCCATAAATAACATGCCCTTAGTTTGAATGCAAATAACAAAACTATAAATAATTTCGTACGTACGTATTGACAAACTGTATTATAATAATTAATAACTCTAGTCGAATTGGTGTAGAGTGAAAAATTTTTATGAGCTATCTAGATAAAATGGTTAATGGCATAATAATTGCTTTTCCTTGACCTGCCATTTAATTTTGGTCTGTTTGTTTATAGAACAGGAAAACTGCACAATATAGCAGACTTGCGAAAAATCCGACTAAATATTTGTTAAAGCAATAATCTTTATTCTGTCTAAAAAGTCCATAAGAAATCGTGTGCGGAAAAAATTATTGAAGGTCAATCATTCATTAACAATATTTATTTGGAAATCTTTATAATGGTCTTTTCAGGTCAAATTATTTAATAGCTAATGCATAAAAGAAATAGGTACCTACGTAGGTAGGTAGGTAGGCTTCAACAATTAGCGCAGGGTTGATAGTTTACGAAATATGTATCCTCCCGGGAAGTAAGGCGCATGCGCAAAATGATTATAAGGGGTGTATTCTATTGAATACAAATGTTTGTTCATTGTAGATTGTACCTACCTAAAATGTTGGAAAACGTTTTTTATAAGTTTACGATTAGAAAGAAATACACATACCTACATACCCTACCCAACGAAAGTTCAGTATTGGTTTTTGCTTAAATATTTCTATTATAAAGTTTTAAAAAAAGTTGAATAATTTCAAATTCAAAATTTCTTAAAAAAAAATAATTTGTGAAGAAAAAAAAAGAAAAAAACGCAAAGAAGTTATTATTTTATTCGTATCTTTCCATTTCAATGTTAAATTTGCTTAAAATGTAGGCAGTAGATACGTACCTACATATTAAAAAAAATCTTCATTCCGGCTCTGGTGAAAATTATATACATCCTCTTACTGAATTACAATCAACTCGAAAAACTAATGACAGATGTCATGTGCATCGCTTTTTCGTCTGCAGCATTCAACGTCTTCTTGTAGGTGTTTATTTGCTGATTTTGATTTCCCTATCACAACCACTTCCATGTTAATACAATGTAGCATAATAGTTAATCTTTCTTTAAAAGATTTTCCTCCTGAACAAATGTCTTTGCAGGGAGTGGTTTGTCTCATCCGCATTGAAAATATCCTTGCTATCATATTTTTCAATTGATGACCCTTCGACTACCTAGTCTATTCAGCCGATGTGTTATTATCGTCCAATTAAGAGAACATTTTTACAAAATGAATGTGAAAATAATGACTTAAGAGAAAAATAAATTAAATAAAATCATACCAGACAACCATTATACTGCATCTTGTCCACTTTAGGGAATTGTCTACATAAGACAGGTGTCCGTTAAGAGGGAGTTTACTGTAGTATGTATCTTAAACCAGTTATAGATTAGTGTATTTTTAGACCCAATTTAATATTATCCGACAAAGCTACCACATTACGATAGACGCTTTTTTCCTTGAATCTCGTCATTGAAATCACAAGACAATAAATTATCAAAAATATATCTTGCATGTCCATATTACATGCTATTATCGCAAGTTATACATTCGTAAAAAAAAGTTTTGAGATAACAATAAATCAACGAAGATTATAGAGAAGACGAAACAAGTGGGTCTTGTAATTCTATCTGTATGGGTGTACCTACAGCATAAACAGTTGAACTAATTTATTTTCAAACTTAGTCCAAATATCTTAGAAGTAGGTTTTACAATAACGGTAGGTACCTACCATATAAACGGTAAAGAAACTCGATCAATTTTATTAAATATTGATCCATGAACATTTACAAATAATTGTCCTGAATTTTTCGTTGCCGTAGAATCATTTCTATCAGCTCTAAAGGTTGTCCATCGATTTTCAAATACTTCACTTTCGCATCATTTCCAAATTCTTCACTTTTTAATAAAAGTCCAGTTCATTTATATCAAAATCTCACGTTAGACTTTTCTGTGCAATTATAAAGCTTTTTTTTTTTTATTTTCAGAGATAAGTACATTGAATCAATCAAGCACATAAATGTGCTATTACTTAAGTACCTACATACATAATTATTGTAGTTCAATGTTTAAAATTTAATTAATTTTAATAAAGAAAGTATACCTACATATCAGTACATGTTTAATATGCCAACAAGTCTTATTTTGTAACTATACCTCTATAATAGAACACTCATGTTTCGCAATAAATTTACCCGACCGTATAAAAACTTAAACCTAAAGAGGGGGCTGTAAATGGGTTAAATTACAATATAAATGCTTTAAAGAGTTACTGTACTGTAAATTTTTTTTTATTCGATAGAATACAGCAACCTGAGAAGCTGCAGTAGAAATGCGCTTTTTAGAATCTGTTAAGAACTTTTAATATGATATTGTTATTAGTTAAAACCTTGAATCGTTTTATAATATGACGATCACATAGCAAAAGTTTCGTCTTTTTTACTCTTATTAATCATCCCTTACTGGAATTAATAAAATGCACGACTTCTTCCTGTAATATACGAAAAACGAATGTGTATATAGTATATACCCACTAATTGTATGTTGTTTAAAGGTACCACTACTCAGTGGATTGTATCGATTTGATTGCTTTGGATTGATGATAATTTTTAGCTTTAAACATTATGCGATGCCAAAATTTATTGAATTTTTCCAGTCTATTGACTGCAGCCATTCTAAAAAAAAAATGCACGACTGGTCGCACGAAGTTATTCTGTGATATTAGAAAAATGAGACCAAGAAGCAGAATTTGAATCATTCAAAATAAGCAGGGGTATCCGACGTTTTGCTCGCCCTTGAATGACTTTAACAAACCAGAACATTTATAACAAACAACACAACATTTATTTGGCAATATTTATATGATAATTTTGTTACGTTTGTTCCTAATTCAACAAAACTACTAATTTTTTCTCATATCAATTCTATATTGTTTTCGAGGTCTAGCTTTCTAAGACTTCTTAAAATTATTATTAATGAACTACCTACTTCCACCAGATTTCATGTCCCCAAATCCTAAAAACGTCCAAAAAAAGACATAACAAATAAATTTAATTTGTTTATAAGAGAACCTAAAATAGAACAGTGTGTAAAGCCCTGTGTTCCAAATATGTACTTTTAAACGTGCACATCGTTTTGCTTGTACTTTTGTTTGACATTAAATAAAAATAAAAGTGCACAGAACATTATTTTAAAGGGCGAATTATGTATATAAATTGCACAATGAAATTAAATAATTTTATCGAAATTAATTAGCAAAATATACTTTGGCAATTATTCAAAAGTTAAATTTGTATGTTATAAGATGTTGATAGACAAATATGAAAAACCTTAACCCATAGTTCCTAAGAAAATATATATTACTAGCAGACCCGTGCTTGCAATGCTTTGTATTAACCATATCATCCTTCTCTTTTCTTATCATGCCAGTCCCCATTGCGTTCACTATTAATGAAACTCGTAAAAAAGTGCATATTAAATGAGTGAGATTTGTTTACAATTTCAGTATGCATTTAAATAGCCTTACCAGATGGTACGGGTAAAAACTAGGTACCAAAAACTATAAAACAAAACAAAATAATTATTCATTGAAACTGCAATGGCACTATAAATGCCTTTGTGAGTTTATCACTTATCTCTCATTCAGAAACTCCCTAAACTATGGATATCTGCCGAATTTAATGTCAATTTGACGTAAAAGTGGACAGAATTGGGCTGAAATGTGTAGTTTTGGACAGCATCAGAAACAGAGCTAAGTCAGCTTTATGTGCAAAATGTCTAGGGTGTTTCTACACAAATGTCATTTACGTATGGTCTTTAAAAATATAATATTCAGTTCTAATGTGACACTCGTTATGTACGTTTTCTTTAGTAGTTCATGGTTTTTCTTTAGGTTAAAAATTGATGGTTGTTTGTACATTGATTGTTATTTACATATTTGCTGCACTGAGTGTCGTTTATCTACATTGGATTCAATACAATTTGCAGAAAGAATGAAGCACTAAAGTGTCATTCGACACTGTATTTGTCAGAGATCAAATGTAATCAACATCAGTGTCACATTGGTGCAATCAGCGTCGATTCCCTACACTGGCTTTAAATCAATTGTAGATTGAGTTCATACACTTGCTTTCAGGCATACCATAGATGATATTTATGTTTACATTTTAAATTTTCTATTGCGTTCTTGAATAGGTATCTTAGTTTCAGAAAATAAAAAAAATGGGTTTAATAACAATGAAACTGGATTAGTTTTTACAAATATAAGTTAGTATTGTCCTCGTTGTCATCTTCTGAAATATGATCAACTTCGCCTTCGGCCTTATCTCCCACTAATAGTTTTTTTTTTTGATTCAGACGATGATACAGATTACTTTCAGTCGAAAAAAATGTTTGGCATTCGGTGGGAAATTTTGTTGAAAATTTTGTCGTAAACTATTTATAATGAGTTTATTGTTAAAATTTAAGTAAACATTAATAATCGTTATCGCTTTTAATATGCACTATCTTGGTGTTTTTATCATTGCCAAATTGACACAGATCAAACAAAATGTAAATTGCACTTATTACCCTCGTTTCACCGTGAAAAATGCTGAAAACAATTTGTACACTGGATTTTGGTATACCTTACTATGAGCTACATTGGCGACTTCCTTTCACTTTAGATTACGAGTTTGTGTTTCCAAACCAATACACTATTTGTAGATTTTTAAAATTTGTTCCTTAATCGAATTGTTTTATATTAATTTTTGTCCATCCATTTAAACACCTGCACCTCTAAAATTTACTTCTTCCTTATTATGTATTGCAGATAAAAGAATGTAAACAAATTCATAAACAGCTTTAATCATGCTAACCATAACAGATCCAGAAATTCTTAAAAACGAATTCGATAATTCTCTTTTAATCAATGAAAACCCAACACAAGAAGATGAAGTTGTTTCTGAAAATGTTTTGGTTAACAAAATGATCGCTATAGAATTAAATGAGGTAACTGATCCAAGTTCTAAAAACCATATTCAATATGATGGTAGCGATAGTGGTTTGGATATTGCTACAACTGTAAGCTTACGTTTGCAACGTGCACTTAGTAGTAATAGTGGTGATTACGCTAGCAGCAGCGGTGGAATAGATGTTGAGTCTAATATCAATGACAATGTGTCATGTGGATCTAGTATGATAAGTTGTACATCAGATTTAGGAGGAGAAAGTAAATCAATAAATATAGTTCCCAATCAAAAATCGAACTATGAGTGTTTTAGTGAAAATGGAAGTGAGAGTTCCTCAGTAGTGGCTGTCGGATGTAAGATTCGTAAATCTAACAATGTAAAGAAAAAGGTTGGCATGTTTGAACCTACATCTATAAAATCGGTATGGAAAATGAACGACTGCACACAACCAAATACTCCGCTAAGTAAAATGCGATCTCGTATGACTAATAATACATCACTAACAAAAACGGATGGCTTTTCACTTCAAACTCGCGAACGTGCGAGATCTCGTGAACAAGCAGAAAAACCATTATCAAACTCTTCAAGTAAAAATGGTACTCCGCCATTTCGTTCAACTCCAGTAAGACGCACACCAAAGCCCGATTCTTTGCCATGTGCTTTGAATTCTACAGTAAGCATACAGCGTGTTAATCAACGAACACCATCAATGACAAGAGCACGTACACCAGGCACACCATCTGATGATGGCCGTTGGCCTTCAATTGGAAGCAGAGGAGTTGGAATGGGTCCCAAACGTGGCACCTCTGTGACTCCAGAATTAGGGTCACTTAAAATGCGAGCACAAGTAATGTCGTTCGATTCTAAATGCTTGATGTCTAGTGGAAATTCATCTAACACATTACCTCGTAGGAGAAAACAAAAATCTGTAGAAGATTTAAGAGGTCGAGCTTCAAGAAGCAGCTCGAATTCCAGAGATAATGGAATGGTTTCTTCGATTACAGTAACAACAAGAAATAATATGGTCTCAACGTTTTTTTCACCGTCAAAAACTTATACACCGCCAAACAAAGTAAGTTACAGAAAAACAACATCAAAAACAAGGATTTATCATGAAAGTGGAATACAAACCGTTATGACCGGGCAAGATATTCAAAAGGCATTTGATGGGAAAACATGTCGATGCGTCCAAATAGATTCAGCTGAATATGCAGAAAAACAAACCCAGTCAGATATAAGAGATATTGAAATAGAACGTCTTCGCGATGAAGTACAAAAACTGATCACTAAACAAACAGAGTTAGCATATAAATTAGATGAAAAAACACAAAAAGTTCATAACATGGAACAACAGATTATTAAAGAAAGAGAAGAAAAGATTTCAGCTCAAAGGGAATTAAATCAAAATACTGAACGGGTAATAGGAATGCTAGAATATACACGCCAACCGCATTCCGAAGAAGGAAGCTGCGATAGTCTTTTGATGTTGGAATCTCAAATACAAATGTCTGGCCATGAACTAGTTGAAAAACAACACGAAATAATTAAGCTAAGAAAGGTATGTCGCACTTTACAAACTGAAATGGAACGTGTCTTGGTCGCACAAGAGTGTTTGATGCAGGAAAAAATATCCATGGAGCGAGAAGCAGTTGAGCTGCAAGATTTTCTTCAACATGAAAAAACAGCTATGTGTGATGCACTTAATGAAAGTGAGCTTGAATATCAGCATTGTAAAAAAGTTCTTTTGGAAAAAGAAGAAGAGGTTAAAGTTCTGCGTGACGAATGTCGCCATTTAGTCAGATTAAATGAACAACGAAGGTAAGATTTATATATATATACAATGAAAATTAAAATAACAATTTTACTTTTCTTTATATAGGCAAGAAAACAAGCTCATGCAATCGAAATATTCACTTCTTGAGTCAAAAAGCAAAGAACTAAGACTAAATCAAAGTACGTCAGTTAATGGAGCTTCAATGGCTTTATCTGGACTTCATGCTAGATTAGACAACTTGGTAGAGCAACTAATATCTTCCTATAATATATCCGAGCAAGATTTAGAGGTACATTGTTATATTTTTGTGAACTTAAAATGGTATTAATTCATAATTTTTATTTAAATAGGATTTTGCCTACCACAATGAAGCTTACCCTAATAGTGTCAGCAGTTGCAACGTTACTCCTGAATATGAAAATAAAATTGACAGTGGACAAACAGATCAAACTGATGGTTCATTATCACCGCAAAGAAATCAATCTTTCATTGCAGCGGTAATAAGTGCTATTCGAAATGCTACTGTTCCAACTGGAAAAAAAATTCGCTCATTCAGTGGAAAACCATCAGATGCAGCTAATGGTGGTTAGAATACTTATCTCATTTTTTTTTAAATAGTGTTTTATTTTACCTTTTTTTTCATATAAAGACGAATCCGATTCTACTGAAATGTTGGATTCTGAAACAGAACCATGTTTAATGATGGATAATGTCTTAGAGGATGTCACAATGCCCGATTCCCATTCGCATAATATGGTGTCGTCAACAGGAATTGCTATTTCTCAAATAGAACTGCCTCCCGAGCTTGTTAGTGCTGGAGACGATTCACTTCACAACTTGTCGCAAGCAATTACAAATCGCCAACAAGCTGAACTACAAATAACTTCAACAGCATTGAACGTGGTCTGTCAATTTGGGTAAGTTGATTTATAAAAAATACAGAACACAAAACTGACTGGAAAATCCATAATATTGACCTCAGATTTAAAATAAGCCCAATAGAAATAGGTTTGCCAAAATTTTCTGAGGTCAAGAAATATGACTTCACTTTTGTCTAATTTTTCTTATCCTATGATGTTATGATCTCGATTGGGACGACAACTTTACCATTTTACCTCTTCAACTAAGGATCTGCTGGTGAGGTTCGCTCAGAGGTTTGGTGAGGTTTGATCTCAGAATACAACGGAAAGCATCTCGGTTTTGGAAAGTTCCACCACTGAGGTCAACTATTTAATGGTATAGTTGAATTTGTTTTTTTTTTCCAGGAGTGTTTAAGTCTTTGCGAAACGTTTTCACTTTAACTACCACCCGAGAAGTCCTTCCTCTTACTATGAGAGTGATCTCTTCTGTTTTTGGGAAAACTTTAAAGTGTTATTGTGAAAATATTAATTTGCTTCGATGTATTTTATACCATAGTCGGCTCTATTACTATTGTAAACTGATTGCTAGTGTCGTTAAATTTTTTTTTCAGGAGTGTTTAAGTCTTCTGTGATAACTTGGCTAAACGTTTTCGCATGTTTTTAACGCTGCTGACATGAAATGGTGTTTGATCCACTTTTACTACCACCCGGATGCGTAGTGTTTCCTATTACCCTTAATCGGCACTAAAGAGTCAATGCCTGTCTCGACTCAAGGACCTACTTTTATAAACCTGCAAAATGAAATGACTGCAGTCCCAGTTGAGATCATAGCATTAAATGTCAACAGATGTTTGTTCTTCTATATCTTCCTTTCTCTTTAAGTAAATACATACATAAATATTTTTTTTCTTATTTTTATTTTAAGCAAAAATTGCGAAAGCAGCTTATGTGAGGAAACAAGTTTTCATGAATCTGTTGCTGAAATGCCCTCAATTGTAGATTATTGTTCGACACAAGCACTTGTTGATCAAGTGATAGAGGTTGATAACCTCATAACAAAACTATTAAAAGTGTTAAGACTGATTCAAATGGATAATGATATTTGCATTCAGCAACTTATTGTTGATAAGTAAGCTTACACTTTTAAATGAGTTTAAAAAACAATAACACTCAAAATATTAATTTACAGAAACAAACTACAATTAAACAAAGAAGATATGCTGGAAAAATTCAAAGACCTTCAAGATATGAACAACAAACTACAAGATGAACTGATGGATGCTACACAAGAGCTAATGTTGAAATCTAGCGATCTTAATACATCTAAAGCCGATATTCAGCGTCATAGAAATGAAATAGATGTAAGATTTTAACAGCCACACAGTTCCGATTTAATTTTTTTTATTAAAAGATTATTTTAGTTAAACTTATTCATAAATTCAAAATACATCACTTTTTTTTTTTGTTGAACGTTTTTATTTCATATTTAATTTTAAGAAAATAATTTCAAGTCACTTCATTAAATCAAATTTAAGCTTAAAACACATACATAATTATAAATTCATTTTTTTTCTGTGCCGATAATTTGTTTGCCATAAATAATTGTTTTTTTTTTTTAATCTTAAAATTGTTCAAATTTTCAAATATGTAATATAATTATAATACCTTTTTAATTGATTGAAATTATCGTTCGGTTGAAGGAATATTGCACTAAATAAAAAACGGTATTCCCAACCAAAATATATATTAATACAGATGAAAAATAATTTGTTGTATCATATTCTAAAATAAGTATATTCTTGGAGAATTGTTGTTTTCAAACTGATAGACCCAATCAGTGTTCCTGTGGTAACTTATTGTCTTTTTTTTTTTTTGATAGCACAAATTAGTAGTACTCTTACTTTAGTTCTTGTTTTGATTTTCTCATAGCACAAACTATTGAACTAACATTTAAATAGTTACATAAATGCATACTTTTCTTATTAAAAAAAATCCTTATAGAAGGTCTTGCCTTAAGCTAATTGATCCTGAATTGATATTTGATGATTGGGTTTGGAAAGCCAAATGTTGAAAGTCGGATGCTGCGTAATGCTCATTCAAGGGCACGATTTTGAGGTGAAAACTAAATTCGTGATCTACATAATGTACATGTCTACTTTTATAAACCTACATAATTGAAATCATTACGTTGAATTGAAACGCTGCTGAATAAATTTGATATATATTAAAAACAAAAACGAAGCCTCATGCTTTATTTTTTCCAGCTTATTTGAATTTTAGTTGAATCAACAGCAGTTGAAGGCGAAGGCACTATACAGTATTCAACTCAGTTCCAATTAAGTTTTATATTTACAAGCTCTTGTAAAAAATGGCACATCATATACATACTAAATTTAAATGTATACTTTCAATGTCATATTTTTTTTATTGATTCCAATGCGTCTCCGATTTTTAGTATCGAGTGGTTATTTTATAAGAAAAACGTGTGTGCTTTAGACCACACGACTGAAGTACAACAAACTCGCAAATTATTTTACAGCGACAAAAAGCTTTTTCTGAAAGAGCTTTTATTGAAATTTTATTATATCTCTATACATTGCAATACGTTCACCTCATTATGGCTTAAGATAGTGAGAAACATTGCAGATCCAGTATAAATTAAAAAATGTTACCTAAAGACATAAACAATCCTTAATTTGGCAAACATTGTTTATTAATTAAAACAATGTGTTGTTGCTTTTGATACAATTCGATCATTGGAAACATTTTATCAAAAAAAAAAAAAAAAAAAAATTATTTGTTGCTATCCGCATCAGCAAAAGGGTCTAGTAAATTTATGTTTAAACATAACAAGCAAATAAAAAAAACGCAATTAGGAATTATTATTATGTATAATTTAATTTCTGAGTTAATTTATGTAGTTTTAAGCTTTCATCTTATTTCTCACTATTTATAAAAATTTTCAGTTGTATATCACATCATAAAATGCAGATCGCCTCATATCACAAATGTTTTCGAATGATTAAAAAAAAAAAAAAAAAAAATATCAAAAACTTTATGCTATTAAATTCAAACAGAGACTAAATGAAGACATCTGCCAGCTTAGCACATTATGTAGTCAAAATAACTCACAATGCAATTCATTGGAACAAGAGGTAACATCGGAAAGTATTTTACAAATGTTACAAACATGGAATAAAAAAGGATACTTTGCAGAGGCAGATGTAAAAGGTTTTTTAAAAAGTGTTTCCATTGAGGTACTGATAATCTTATTATCTAATTTATGGAATTGACACTTAAAACATAATGTATTTCAGAATGTAACACAACCTGAGGAAATAATAAATCTTCAAACAAAAATATCAAATATACTAAATGAAAAATCAATCCAGGAGATTCGGCGTCAATGTGAAATGATCGATAATGTTGTAAATGTTTTTCATAAACTTGAGAATATTGTTCAAGAAACTCCATTATTACATCAATTGCAGCTTGATCTTGAGAAATTTAATGTGGAATCCAATAATTCACTTTCCTACTATACTACCTCTTCGCAAGACCACATTAATGCTAACGACTCATCAGCAGCTATGGAAAAAAATAGTTGCGACAATTCAGGAAATCAAACCCAAATAAATTAATGTAATTTTCAACGACACTGGCATATATTTTTTAATTTAAACTTAGAATTATTATTATACAGGAACGTATGACGTCCATTTAGATTGTATTATGTATAATTCTTGCTACTTGAAATACACAAAAATATTAAGGATGTTTGATAAAGATGCTTTAAATAGAGTGTATATGATAAAGCTTGCCAATTTGATTATTGTATAATAAGTCATTAACATATTATTATATACATTAAGTCCGCATTTACTGCTAACAGAATTGAAAAGTATTGAATAAAAGTTAATGTTTATTTAACAGTTTTATCTGATAATTTATAGTTTTTAGTTCAACATTTTATTTATTGGGTTACCATTCGTTTTGTGTTTGAATGATCGTGAAAAGTGAACCCCAGAATCAAGATTAAAAAAGTGAATCCCAGGATCAAGATTAAAAATTGAGATAATTGGTTTAGCGTGTACCCTGTCATTCGAAGTTATGTGAAACATCGGCAGTTTGCTTATCACTGGATTTATTGATCAATTCAATAACACGTTAGATAACGAAGAAAGGTATATATTTTCAATTTTTGAGATTTATATTATTATTTATTAAAAAAAATACTTTTGTCAATTTATTTTTGCAGTTAGAAACATGAGGTACCGTTATAGATTCTTCTTCTTTTCCGACGATGTCTCTACTGGGACAAATCTTACTTCACTGTTTCACCCCATAAGGATACAGTTTTGTTTTGAAGTGATAGGTATTGTTTTTATTTTTCAGGAAAAGTTTATATTAACACTCTTTTAAAAGTGTTATCTTAAACAAACACTATTTTACTTTTTAAGCAACACTGTAATCAAAAGAGCAAATTCATGGAACTTGTTCTTGTTACTTAAAAGCTTTCATTATGTACTATATTTTTAAAACTCCAGGAAGGCATGTTAAGTAAGTAATACAGAAAATATTTAAAACTTGTATTATAATTCATAAATGACCAACAGTAAATATTGTTAACTTAATAATATAAAATATAATGAAGCAGGTACCCAACGTTCTACCCAAGTTCCCATGTACCTAAATTAAAAAAAAACCACAACTTATTTAATTTTAAGAAGTAAACAATTCTATGTTTATACCTATATTTAAGTAAAAACAAGTGCGCCCACCCTTTTATCATAGCTAAATTTTTAAATAAGGCGTAAAATCTCGCAACACAAAATATTGCTATACACAGATACTTCCATAATTCCATTTCTTGTCGATTAATAGACTCTGTATCCGAACAATGAGATTTTCATGGAACTTAAGTATTTTTGAAAGCAAAAAAAAAGAAGAAAAAACATTAAATGAGTGTATTTTTGGTTCACGCATACAACTGTGTCACGCTTAAAATGATGTTGAAAACGCAAATTTCGATGGAGCTACATATTACGTTTTGCTTTCAGTTTAGGATTGATCTTCGAGGAGTCTGGTGATTTTTCAATTCAGAATAATTTTGATTAGAAAGATTAGAAATATAAAAAAATTAAAATGAATGCCCCAATTGTTGTAAGTGTTCATAATTTTTTTTTTTATAAATTATTAATAGAGTGTAAAAAATAAACAAACATATTTTCTTATTATTTATTAAAGGATGAAGATCTTACACCAGAACAAATTGCCGGTAAGTAAATTCTAAAATATGAAATACAGCAATATATTTTCGTAATGGAGTAAAAGTCTGCGGCTTCCAAAGAGGAACATATAAAAAACAAAGCCATGAAGACATAAATCGATTAATTTTAATACTTAATTTAAAAAAGTTTAAATAAATGTTAAAATAAAAAAATCTTTATTATAGTTCTTCAAAAGGCATTCAACAGTTTTGATAACCAAAAAAGCGGAAGTATTCCAACTGAGATGGTAGCTGATATTCTGCGTTTGATGGGTCAACCCTTCGATAAGAAAATTTTGGAAGAACTTATTGAAGAAGTTGACGAAGACAGTAAGTTTTGTAATTTCATTTTATATTCAGATTAAAATAATGTCGTATAATATTTATAGAATCTGGACGTCTGGAATTTGGTGAATTCGTTCAACTTGCCGCCAAGTTTATTGTTGAAGAAGATGCTGAAGCGATGCAAAAGGAATTACGTGAAGCTTTCCGTTTGTACGATAAACAAGGAAATGGTTTCATCCCAACTTCCTGCCTTAAAGAAATCCTTAAAGAATTAGATGACCAACTAACTAATGCTGAATTAGATATCATGATTGAAGAAATCGATTCCGATGGTTCAGGAACTGTTGATTTTGACGGTGAGTTAAAAAAAAAGAATTCTAGTTGCAATATAAATTACGCGGTATAGTAGGAAAATTATATTAAAAATAAATCCAATGACAAACATTTTAGTGATGGAATTAGGTGTTATATTTGAAATTAAAAATTAATCAATAACTCATAAATAACTAATAAAAGTGTTCAAATATATTTTTATTAACATGGACCACTCCTACGGTACAGATACATACTTACAAAAAAATAATATGATTAAATTAATTTGATAATATCAAACATTGATGTTCTAAAAATAAATAATATTATTTTGTTCGATAATAAAAAGAGAAACGTATTTCTATTTTGTTATTTCCATGAAACTGAAACCATTTTTCGTTTATTTTTGGATTGTATTTGTATTCAGAAATTTTTTTTTGTGTATTCATTCAAAATCTATTTTTGATTGTACATACACTGATTTCATGTGCATATGTATGTGTTGTACTAGTAATGAAATGTGTTTCTTTATTGTTTACAGAATTTATGGAAATGATGACTGGAGAATAATAAACTGGAGAAGATGAACACACCACCACCTGTACTTATTTCGATCCTTACTCGTTCTCACTTTTAAAGTGATCAACTTTTGTTAACAAAATGTTTTCATTAATTATAAGTTTTCTTTTTTTTAATATATTTCTTTACTTAATTTGTATAGTAACAGCAATTACATTCTCAAAGCTTTTTTTATTATGAAATGAGAATAAATTGTAAATGTTGATCTATTGAAAAGATTGTTTTTGTATTTTAAATTTCCAACCATAGGTACAATTTCCATATTGTGTGGGAGCTGGACTAATTGAGAAAGGAGTGCTAATATTTTGCAGGTCATGTCTCTATATTGGAATCGAACATTTCTGACAATCAAAAACTGGCAATTCAAGAAAAAATGTAAATCTACTAACACTTGCGAGAATGTATGACAATGGTCACTGATTATCCTAGTAGATGTAACGTTTATCAAGTTGGATAAGAATACGAAATATAAAATCATGAACTTAGCTTCAAGCCCCAAAACAAGTTATCTCTTTGTTTAGTATGATCAGAATATGATTCGACATGATGCATGTTGCTCCGTTAAGGCGAAAAAGAGCACTTGCAAAAATATTAACCCATACCTGATCGTTTCGCTAATAAGATAAGACTATAAACTACAGTTGTTGTTGTCGTTTTAGTAGCCAGGTAACAACAATTGAGGATAGTCATTTATCTTAAACCTTAACTGCCGTTTCTTTTGGAATTATGTTAATATCGCTATTATTAAATGTCTTAAATCTATAACAAAGCAATCAATTATATTCATTGATCTTCAATCAAGAATTCTCAAAATTAAAAATAAAAGTATTGATTTCTGTTTAAAAAAAGAGGATGATAATATTTAACTGATCAACTTTGTTACGATAGATAAACGTTTCGAACGACATTTTTGATGGAGCAAATATGTATAAATTTTAAATAATTTTTCAAATACAATTTTTAAAATTGGTACTATCGCAATATACTATCGCAATAAAAGGGGAATACCAGTTTAAGTTTCGTTTATCCAGCGTCTGGCATGAACATATCAATCAAAACTGTAATTGGGGAATTCTACATGACCAAACTTAAGTTAATGTAGTTTTAACGGTTATGTACTGTTTAAATTGTGACCATAGGTTTTTTCTAGTGGTGGATTAGCCATATATGTAGGTAACATAGGCAGCTGCCTATTAAGGGGCGGCGAATTTTCAACGCTCACAATAGGTACTTGGGTTGTTATATATATAACTTTTTATTCAAAAGCGTGCTAGAGCTGCGTATTACATAATTCGGTCTTTTTGAACCATTCACTGTAAAAGATTGATGAATGCAATTAAACAAAAAGAAACAAATCAGTCTCAATTTCAATCCTTTCGAAATCTTCATTTCTATTTTTATTTGTTTTCATTTAAGAAAAATATGCAAGTAAATCTAAATTATTATCTGGAATCCTATTATTTTGTCAAATTTCATAGAGCTAATAAGCAATATCGGTTATTTTACACGTATGCCATTAACGTTAAGCAAAATGGATACAGACATGGACAAGTCGATACACCTTGTCCTAGTGCATTAAGAATGAGTAAATTTCTCCCAGTTGCTTCACCTATTTCAAACTTCAGATAAATGTTCACTAATTAGATAAGTTGATAAGCACATGCGGTAAGAACCTACAGAAAAAGGAGGTACAGATAGATTTCCTATTGTTGGTGTTCAGAACAAAATATCCCACTCCACTTGGTTTAAAGTGAATTAGTATATGTGGTAGCTGCTGTGCTGGGAGCTGCATCATCAAATTTGGAGTTGGTACTACATACTTTAATTTAACTTACATCAAATAGTGTGATTTTCATGGATGCGGCAATCTTGGGGTATATGGCAACAGAATCAATATTATTAGGTAAGGGAACTAAATATTTTTTTAACTTTTTAAAAGTAGAAAATAAATAACATGTTTTGTGTTTTTTAATAGCGCAATTTCTTTGACGAAATTTCAGAATGCAAAAACAGTTTACAAGAATAGTCAAAAGAAACAAAAATTAATTAAATTAGTGCAAACATTTCGCACTCATTTAAAATGAGAAATTAAATTTCTTTTAGATGATTCCATTCAATACATTTTACTTCAACCAAAAAAATCCATTTCGTTTAATTTCCTTAATTCACCAATGTAATCAGTTACTAACGTGTGAGCAAGCATTCAGAATTGACAAGCTGTGTTATTTCTGAACACGGTAAATATTTGACAGCTTTCTTTGCTCATCCATCATGAAAATCGAAACCACTTTTATTTTATACGTCAAAAATGATGGCTGACACAGAAAAAGACGAAGCGAAAAATCTTGTAAGTTTTATAATTATTCCAGTTTAAAAAGTATTTTCACCTATTTTAAATAATTAAATTATTGTACAATGTACTTGCACTTACAAATATTAAATATATATAAAAAGTAAAACGAAAAACACCTCGACTCTAGGTCTTTGACAACGTCAAGTAAAGTGACTATAAAATATTCTTTATTTGGAGATAATCTTATTAATAAACTTAAATAAATATATTTAATACTTTTTTATCAATGTTTTTTCAGCAAGTAGAATTTGAATGGGTTCTTCGCGATGAAATTCATCCGATATTAAAGCAACTTCGCTTGATCTTAATCGTAAGTACAATAGTTCATACCTTAATACCTTATAAAAGCCTCATAATCATAATTAATGTTTTTTTATTCACAGGAATGTGCACACCGTTTCCCAGTGCCTTTATATGAAAACGAAGGAAAGAAAACGGAAAAATTTGTTTTAATGGCCCCACATGATCAATTAAAGTGTTCAGTTACGCTTACGGGTGACAGTATAACTCAAGCGGTATGAGAAACTCGTATGTTTATATGATTATAGTTTTATTTATTTAATTCTTACAGGATATTAATTTTAAACTGCAAAAAGCTCCTAATCAAGTACAGAGGACATCAATAACACAAGATTCTCCTTGGAAGTTGCAACAAGTTCAAGATGCTGCTAACCATTTACAGCAAGCAATTAATCATATTGACAATGTTGACGAAACTTATCATTTTAAGTAAGCAACCAAACATTTGAAATCAATAATCTATTAATCTTCTCTATTCAATACTTGAAGAACATCAGACGAAGTTCTTCATGTTGTTGGAGATATTCTTGGTGCCTTGCAGAGAGGTCGTACTAGTCTAGTCATTCCAAAAAAGAAACCAATCGACGAGCTAATGAAGGGAAGAAATATGGTATAGAAATTATATCATACAATAATGTTGCATAATTAAATTTGTCTGGTGTTTTACAGAAATCACTTGCACCAAATCTGCCTGAGGATTTAGCTATAAGCTTTTATCTCCAAAGCCACAAACTAATAATAGCCGTCTATCAATTAACAAACATTCAAGGAACTATGAAATTCGATTCTTGTCAAGCTGAATTTTCAGTTCCGTGGTTAAATGAAGTTTTGGTCTTATTTACCGTTGGATTACAGCTTTGCCAACAATTAAAAGACAAGGTAAGAATTAGTTTAGAAGAAAACCCAGATGAAGTATTTTTTGTGGTTACGTCAGTTTTAATAAGCATTAGTATATGTGTACATTGTATCATCAGAAGAAAAGTTGAACTTGAATTCAAACAGCCAAAAATTAATTTTCAACAAAAAAACAAATATCTTTAATGAAAGTTTTCAATATTATTAAACAATAACTAATTAAAATCTAAAAACAATAGGTATACTTATGTGTCTTAGGTCAAAACATATTTTTTTTTCAACAAATTATTTTTTTGTTTACTATTCAATTAATTATCTGTTGCAGCTTTTGAATTTCATAATTTTGTTCTTCTTACTTTACTTGCGAACAAATAAAAATATATATCAATCAACATGTATGTACCAACAAACAAAAACACACAGCATTCGTACGAATAGTAGCAAGAGAGCGTGTGGAAAATGCGATTGATAATAAATTAAAACAAAGCAATAACCCTTTAATTTTATACGCTACTTTTTAATGAATTTGTAGGCTACTAACACTCTTTGATTATTTAAATCCAAAATGGGTTTAATGAATGCAGTACATACAGTACATACTGCGAAAAAGTCATATAATATGTCCTTTAAGACAACAACACAATTTTAATATTTTTGCCTATTTCATTCCTGGCTCAAACGAACACAGATTATTTTATCGTCACCGAGTCACAAAAATATACTTGAAAAAGCAAATAATCATATCAGATTTAGAAAAGTGTTTTTATTTCCGTTCGAGATGTTTTGCACAGTACATTGTTCAATAGAACCTCAACATTTTAAAGTTAAGCGAAATCGATTCGTCTTTTGACGTTATCATAAGAAAAAAACAAAAACAACATTGTTTTAATTCAAGAACACAGTTCAGGTACACGTATACACTTTTATAATATTAGATACAATATAATTTATTTTATTTTATTTTAATTATTATCTTCATAAATTATAAATTTTATTTCATTTGTTTTGCATTGCAGATTTCCGTATTTTCGCTGTATAAAGACTTTACAGTTGGATCCCGATCACCGTCTGCTCTGTCATATTAAAATAAATTATCAGTTAAGTTTAAATTTATTTTTGTCATATACTTATTTACTGTACTAGCTAAAGTTGTCGATATTTTAATTTTATCGAATACAAACAACTCTCTCTACCATAGAAAATGTTTATATCAATTTATAATTTTAATATTATTTTATGTGTTAGTAAATTTTTTTTTTTCACGTAAAAAATAATAACAATACATATTATGTATTCATAAAAAAAATTATAGAAATTGTTAATTTTGACGCATTATTATGTTTTTTTTTTTATTCATCACCTGTTAACGATGATTGTAGATTTTATAGTCAAGCCTTATGTAATCGTTGTCAAACATTTATTACCAGCAGTTTATTTTAGTCGTCTAGTTCAAATTCTTTTCGTTGGTGTGATAGTAGTATTTATCAAACAATTTTCGATAACAAAATCTCAACTCCGCGCGAACCAATTTAGATAAAAAATATTATAATCATTAAGCGTGCATTGAGCTGAAGTGATCTAAAAGTAGTTTAAACTGTAAGTGAGGTATTTGTGCGTGAGTCGTGTCATTTCAAAGGTTTGAAAGACTCAAATAATTCTGATCCCTAATCTTCGGAGTTAGCGTGAATTTCCTAATCAATTGTACTCATGTACATTATCCTCTATGAACATGTATACCGTAGTTAAATTTTTTTTTGTATAAATTCGTGGTTTTCCTGTTAAGTATCTGGCAGGATCTTATGCATTTTGTTTTAATATAATAAGGTTTAGTTTAGTTATTATTGGTTGAGAGACTCCACGAACTGCAATATAAAATTTTACACATATTTTCAATGGTCTTTAGTCCTACTGCTAAGCCAAATAAAGAACCAAAGTTTTGAAATTAAAAAAATAGATCAAATGTACTTATTTAAAAAATATAAAATGCATGACAGCGTCGCACAAAATTGCTTTTGTATGCGGCTAGAAAAAAAATATAATTAAATGAAACACTTCGAAACAGAACAAATTGACCTGAATTTTAGATCTCGTTGTATGGGAGGTATCATTCGAAAGACATTTGATAATAAAACCAAAAACAAATGTTGAATAAAAGAGTTTAATATAAAAAAAATCGTAGTCAAATCTATTTGACCTTACTAAATTAGTAATGGCTTAAATAAAAATCTCCACAAAATATATACGAAAATTTTCCTAAAGTATGGAGATTTTTAATTAAGCCCTTACTAAATTTGATTATTAGTCTTCAGATCTTTAATCTTTCTTCTATAGGGAATTTTCTTTTTGGGATATTGAGTTTGATTATAGATGGACAATATTGGGAAATAATTAATTAAAATAAGATGCTTAGGGTACATGCGACGCATCAAATCAACATTTAAAAGTTGCATGACAATCCGTGGATAGGGCGACTTGTGATTAACGGTGTCATAAGAGAAAAGCACCAAACAAAAACAAGAAGATAAGCTAGTGTCGAAAACATTTCGCAATGTCTTGAAAAAATGTAAAATAATATGGGAGATTTTGCCAAAAGAAAATACAATGCTCAGCTAACGACGCTATTATGCATGGCCAAAGTTAGACGAATTCCGGGTAATACAAAAGTAACGCAACAGATTCGAAAAAATCGGAGTGTTGTGTTGGAAGTTTGGACGTTTGAAATAACGAGTTGGAATCGATGATGAAGCGATTATATACATTAATTATACTGGAAACTATCTGGCTATCTGTCGTTCTGTATTTGCCTTTACACACGCAACTAGTAACAAATTTGTTTGTTAAAACTTCGTATTTTGCACATTTCAATAATTTTTAAAGCAAAAATAAAAACAAAAATAATACCTTCCACACAACAGAGCCTAAGATTAACACAAATTTTTAAACTTTCAAGACAGTGAGTTAAAACTTAGTTTTAAATAACTAAACGGGGTAAAAGATCAAGTTTGTGGGACCTAGTTGTGCATTTTATTAACAATATCGTAGGAATATTCAAATCCGCCATTAAAAGCACAGTGAATCGGTATCTGGAATCAGCTTACTGCCCTTACGTTTTCAGTTATATGAATCAACTATGGTGAAACTTTAGAGACTAGAGACTAGGAGGACTGAATAACAACTTACATCTGTGTGTTATCAACCACGATATCCATAAAAAGACCAACAAAACGCTTTTTTGCAGTGAAATCAAACTCTTTTTGATTCCATCGGCCCTAAGTGATGAAATTTGAAAAACGTGAATAAGTTATACTTGCACGCTCGTTTAACTTGCGGATCGTTACCAAACAAAATACAACAAAAATCTAGGTAAGTAGCTATATAGTATTGACAATTGACTAAGAGCCTTATATTCAAACAAAATTAGAAAGAAACTGTTTTAGGGTCTTAAAATAAGTTCTGAAACAAAAAAGAA
This sequence comes from Baccha elongata, assembly GCA_951217065.1. Lineage (NCBI taxonomy): Eukaryota > Metazoa > Arthropoda > Insecta > Diptera > Syrphidae > Baccha > Baccha elongata. Next base: position 153,624,797 of record OX578272.1, read on the forward strand.
GAAAATAAAGGAACCAAAAATGAAATTACCTTACTGCATTAAACTTGAAAATATTTTTGTTTTTAGTGATATGGTTGCCAAACGCTTTTTGTTATTTTTAAATAACAAATGTCATTAAGTTTTTTAAGATTTACAAATTATTTGTCCAGATTTTTAGAAGGTTTTTGTGTTTTCAAAAAGAATTTTTTTTTTTTTTTTTAATTTTTTTGCGGGGCTAATCAGGCATAGACAAATTAAAAAAACCTACATACGCCAAAGTGTACAAGCTGCAACTGCAATACATATGATGATTTCCATAAGATGCGATAAAAAGCATGCATTTTGGGTCAAGGCAACAAAAAAAAAAATGGAATTGTCTTGGCAATTGGGGCGGGGGGCAACGCCCCACAAATTTATTGGAAAAAATATTTTCTTGAAAAAGTGAGACAATACTAAAAATTATCGTACGATTTTGATTAAATTTTTCACATGATAAGACATTTTAAAAATGTATTATTATGTCAAAAATATTAAAATAAAAAAAAAACGTTTGGGTTTCTTGAATCCTTCAAACTTTAAGGCATTTGCCAGGCATATCATTAAATATTATGGGTTTTCACAACCGGCACGAAGAAATTTAGGCATAAGAGCAAGTATGTATGTATACGTTCGAGGTTAAACTCAATTGTTTGTTGCATTCTAGGTAGTCAGTATTAGAACAATGTACCAAAGGCAACTTGATATATTCCTTCCACAAATAATTGTTGCATTTGTCTTTAGTATGTTATTCCTTATTGAGCGTTGCACATCTATCTTATAATTACAAATGCCTAATAATATCGTGTTTCCTTTATTTATTTAATATTTAAAACATTCATATATGATAAATAAATCCTAAGAAGAACCTTTTTATTTTTTTACAGGTCATGATCTAATCTAATGAGGAAGATAATACAATATAGCTCCTAGGTGATACTTAACCAAAATTAATATAAGTACATAAACTATTAAAGATTTTATCTGTTTATCAGCTTAATGGGTAAGGTTCAATTACTTTACAGATTTATCAATTTGCCATAAACTTAAGTCCTTAGGTTTATACAAATAATATTACAAATATTCATGTTTATTAAACTGGTTTATATTAGTTGCACAAATTGGATTTACTGCGTTACGATGACGTAGGGTTTTCTTCGGCATCCTAATAATATATCAATGACAATAATAATAAAAAAAAATGGTTGGCTAGTGAATCTAACTATACAATTTATTACCTACCTACATACAACATACAAAGAAAAATTATACAAACGTATTTAAATGTTTAAATATTGTTGTATGGTATCTTTCCATTGGCTATTTTAATACAAATTGTGATTTACAATTGAGTATAATATTTCACAAAAATTATGTTTGTTGTGTTTTAAAATTTTTACGATTTTGGCAATTTTTCTAAAATAAAATAATTGTAAATCAAAATTTGTAACTTTAATAAATTAGTAACTGGACATATTGTTTTAAGATTATATAAATTTGAATAGCATTGAACACACTAGTTAATTTTTCATAAAAAAAAACCGAATAGTAAAATAAGAATCAAAAAAACTTATTCGTAATATTTGTGATAGTTACTAATACTTTCCAATTCTGCAGCAGTATAGTTTAACCATTGTCGAAATTCTTTTAGTGCATTAGAGGTTATTGATTATTAAATAAAAAAAACGGCAAACTGCTACTTACGGTATATATATTATTCAGTAGTTTAATCATATTAATACTTTAATCCAGTGGTAAATCAAGTTAAATTTGAAAATAAAATCTAATTCCATATTATTCACTTTAAATTCGCTCTAAAATCCATTTAAAACTGATTGAATTAAAACTGCAGTTTAAGCTGTTGAATTCAGAATAAAAGCCAAAAGTCAATGTTATTTATGTAATGTATTTATGTAATTATTAGATTTAAATCCATAAATCCAGAGTGAATATGGCGGTAAAAAAATTACATAATTTAAAAGTATATACCGATTTATTAGTACAAAATAATATCCCAGCTGGATATATGTAATTCTTCATCTGTTTTCCGAATTAGCAAAAGCTTGTATACAAATTTGGATAAAGGAAATTATATCGTAAAAAAGTAACTAAAGCAATATCCTAACCTCATAACCTTAAATTGACATTTAAATCCATCAAAAAACGCTTTAAGATAATAACAAGAAGAAAAAATGAAAAAAAAGTTGATTCTATTTAAGAGAGTCAGTGAGAGCGTTTTTTTTTTTTTTTAAAGAGAGATCAAAATAAATTTGACGTGATAACTTATAAGTCATTTGTTCATCTGAAATTTAATTGAAATCGCTATATAGTTTCGTTACGTGGAGATAAATAAGCTTTAAATACATCTAAAATTATTTTATTAGTCCGTGGGGTCATATTGCTAATTAGCCCAAAACAGCGGGTCGTTCAAAAAGTAGGCCAGCCAAGATAGAATGATATCAACTGCTGATCTGGAAGGAAGCAAAACTTTAAAACAAAACCTAAGACTATGACCCTAACGCCCAATTCGTTAACATTCATTAAAACTCGTTTCAAGCTTAAACTTGAAAAAAAAATATAATTTTTTTTTTATTTTATTATTTTCGGTTTCCTAGTTACTGTTGAAATTTCAAATGTGATTGAATGGGGCGTAAAAGTTATGTTGCCGCATTCTGTATTTGTATTAATAATGGCGCAAAATTATAGTATCCTCATATTAAGTAAGTTAAAGATTCTATAATAAACACCATGCTCACGTTATCACCAGGTAATAACTTTCTATCAAATTACAAACAGTTTCTTAATTTTCCAGTACCTATATACTAACATAAAGTGCGAGATTTTGTTCTTGTAGTTACATTCTCTTTTCTATCTTTTCAAGAGAGTGGGCTGTTAAACGAATAAATGTATTAGACATTTTATGCTTTCAAATTTAGAGTATGCTTTATGCAGTCTATAATTTGTGAAAATGTTATCGAGGTTTTAAACCTTATAGGACCAGTTGTACAATTGGGGTTCAACTCTTTCTTATTAAATATTATTATATAGGATATGCTGTGAAAATCGGTGGGTTAAAAACTCCAACCTCGATTGTACAACTGGCCCTTAGTATCAATACTATAATTTTGCGCCAATAGTTTTAACATAAAAAAACACGATGTTTAGTTTGCTTACTTTGCTTAAATAAAGCTTGTCTTGTCTTTAATTTCAAATCTAGGTAGGTAATATGTTTGTAATTAGTTCTAATACATTAACCTATAACCTATGTATGTACTTAATCTAACTAACTGCGAGAAACCAAATAATTCATTTTAGCGGATATTTTATTCCTATAGCTCTGTTTATTATTACATGTGTATGTATCTAAATATTTCAAATTGAGATACATTACAGTTAAGCCTTTTTCTTGTGTCTAAGTCAATTGATTGAAGATTGTTGAACTTTATAATTATAATTGTTATATCTACACTTTATAAAACATAATTAATTATGAAAATTAAAAATAAAAAACAAAATGTTCTTATATTCAATAACAAACAGAATTACGAATGTAAAGTGCAAACTTGATTAAGCAATAAATTAATTTAAAATCAAATTAACTTTGTTTCATTTAATAATTTTTTTTTTCTTTCAAAGCAAACCAAACTATTTATCTCGAGCTTCTTGGATGTAAAAAGGTTAGCAAACGGAAGACATTCTCCCTCCATTTATAAAAAAAAAAAAACTTTAATGAACCAGTCAAGTTAAAGTTTGTGCTGTGGTTTCTGGTATCTATTCACTGTTCAGGTGATCATTTGATCAGTGTCGAATTGTGTACGGCTAACGTCAATACCTAGGATTTTTTGTTCAACCTTCTTTCACTTGCAAGTGAGTGGTAAAAATATATAAACAAACTGTTATGAATTTGAGTGTTGGAGTCTGCATTTTCTAAAAAGATTTTTTTTGCATTCAATTGACCGAGTTGAAAAGTGCACATTTTAATTTCATAAAGTAGGTTAAACCTTGCGGAAGAAATGCAATCAAAAAATATTGTATCAAAAGAGTGAGAACTGTGTCATTAGTTTAATTCCCATAGTGGGATAGGTGTATAAATAATTACAACCGTAACCGGTCACCTCCGTCAACTTGGATGTATCTTTGTAGTTTTTCTTTTATAAAGTGTGACGAAATGTCTTTCCTCATAGATCTATACAATTACTATCTTGTTTTCTTATTTCTTGTTTAATGCTGTTGTCTTGTGAATTAACAGTGTCGAAGTGGTTGTTTATTTTGATTGAGTTAATGAACGTTATATGAAAAAAAGATAATTTGGGTTATGACTACTTAAATATGCGTAAATATTATAACTTCCTATCTGAGATGTTAAACTTTCAAACTTGTTTCGTATAACTTAGTAACACGTAAAATAAGTATAACTACCAACCTAATCTACGTCAAGGTTACTTTATAAGATGCAAATGTCAGGGCTGAATAATTGTTGAACAACGTTAAGTGTTATCATTATAATTCTAATCTAGTTGTTATTGTTAAATAAAAAAAATGTTAAGTGATGATTAATACATACATACCTCACGTGGGTTTTTTAATGACATACAATATCTAATGTCGGATAAAAAAAAAGTCTAGACTCATTTACTTCATTAAAGTTATTACCTACAAAGCCATGAAAAATCATGAAACATCCAAATTAAAATTTTTATTTTATGAACAATTAAAGTATACCGGCCATTATGTTCTGTTGCCAAAGAAACAGGTTGATATATATATATTATGTAAGAAGGTATAAAATTCAAGTTTATCGAATGTGACCCATTTTTAATTTGGCGCTATACTTAATCGCAATATACATATAGAACTTGTTCCATTTTTACTTTGAATTGTATGTTCTAATACTGATTAAAATAATTCTGAAAAATTGGCTCGAAGAATCTATCAACATCTCTAAAGCCTATTTACAGTTCAAAAATATCTTTCTAATATGGTATAGGTATAGGTATCTTATAATGTACACTTTCTTGGCTAACTTTATTTTTCTATGGATTCAACGACAACTTAAAACCAATTATTGAGCTCTAATTTATATTTTGACAAGCTTTTAGGGGTTAGTATGTAGTACTTTAACGTTCTTATGGCAGACAATTTTGTTTATAAATGCATTAAATAAATCCATGAAATAAATCCATTTTTCGAATTCAAATCACCGAGTTCTAAATATTCTCCAAGCAATGTTCCGAATTAAAGATTTATTGGAACAATACTGCTCCATATAGAACCAAGCGCAGCTTTTCTTTAGGGCCCAACTATGTATATACTCTATTCTTGCCGTTGTTTTCCTTTTTTGAAATGAGGTTACACTCAGAGAAAAATCATGTACAATTAACCAAATATATTTTTCCTCGCAACCGCATTATTTAGACCGGGAACCACAGTATTAGTACTGGGAACCCAGCATTTCTCTTGGGAACCCAGCATTTCTACTGGAAACCCAGCATTCCTACTGGAAACCCAGCATTTCTCTTGGGAACCCAGCATTTCTACTGGAAACCCAGCACTGGAAACCCAGCATTTCTCTTGGGAACCCAGCATTTCTACTGGAAACTCAGCATTTCTACTGGGAAGCCAGCATTTCTACTGGGAACCAGCATTTCTATTGGAAACCCAGCATTTCTCTTGGGAACCCACCATTTCTTCTCAGAACCCAGCATTTCTACTTTAAGCCCAGCATTTTCTTGGGAACCCAGCATTTCTACTGGGAACCCATCATTTCTACTTGGAAAAAAGCATTTTCTACTGGAAACCCAGCATTTCTCTTGTAAACCTAGCCTTTCAACTGGAAACCCATTATTCCTACTGGGAACCCAGCCTAAAAGTTGTCGGCACTTTAGGAATTCTACAAAAAATCGTTATTTTTAACTGAAAGTGCAATCCCTTCGAGATACCTCGGATTTTCTGAATTTTATAAATCGCCGTTTTTCCGACTTTTTTTGTCTCTTTGTATAGGTGCTTGAAAGTTGTCGGCACTTTAGGAATTCGACAACTTTTAAGAACCTTTCCAAAGAGACCAAAAAAGCCGGATAAAAAGGCGATTTTCAAAATTCAGAAAACCCGCTGTATCTCGAAGGGGTTGCACTTTCAGTTAAGCATTCTTACAATTTGTATTTTATCAGTTCTATTAAAAAAAAAATTAATAAAAACAAAATTATGTCGAAAATATTTAATTATTTGATAAAAGGTTCAAAAATAATAAAATATAATAATTAGAGAATTAATTGACGTCTTTATTTTATATAAAAAACGTGAACTGGTCACCGAAATCGTGCGATTGACCACGTAAGACATTACATAAGCCTTTGCTGATTTGCTTAAATTCAGCACGATGAATGCGATAATTTGAAAGTGGAACTCTCGAACTCTGTCCACCAAGCTAAACTGCAGCGGACATTATGTTTGATGTTAAATGATTGGCCGAAGGTTTGCTTTAAAATACAAAAAAGTATTTCGTTAATAACTCACACACAGCTCGTTTTATTTCAATTCAATATCGACTTGACCTTATTGGAAAATCCCTTATAACATCTCCAGTTGAATCAAATTAGCATTAATTTTCGACATTTTCGAAATTTGCAAATCTGAATGAATTGATGGTGATTTTTGATGTACAATGTACATTACCTACCAAAATAATGCAATAAAAATGATGAATCCTCTAAAAGAATACACCAATCCAATTAAACACACATTTTCCATCAAACGATATTTTTTGTTGCATAGTTTGAAGCGCAAAGCCCGAAATTTTACAAAATTAAAATTTCACCAGGCGCCCAGGCAGAAGCAGTAGGTATTCAATGAGTGAGGCAAAAATGTTTTTCTAAAAATCTACACCCACACATTGACAATAAACTACATCACCAAATAACCGTAGAAAAATATTGACCACACCTCTTAAAACGGATCTTTATCGTGTCTTCTTTCACACGATGAATTCATGATGGCTGCTTAGTGCTTTTGATAAAGATCCGTTTTAAGAGGTGTGGTCAATATTTTTCTACGGTTATTTGGTGATCTAGTTTATTGTCAATGTGTGGGTGTAGATTTTTAGAAAAACATTTTTGCCTCACTCATTGAATACCTACTGCTTCTGCCTGGGCGCCTGTTGAAATTTTAATTTTGTAAAATTTCGGGCTTTGCGCTTCAAATTATGCAACAAAAAATATCGTTTGATGGAAAATGTGTGTTTAATTGGATTGGTGTATTCTTTTAGAGGATTCATCATTTTTATTGCATTATTTTGGTAGGTAATGTACATTGTACATCAAACATCACCATAAATTCATTCAGAATACTTTTTTGTATTTTAAAGCAAACCTTCGGCCAATCATTTAACATCAAACATAATGCCCGCTGCAGTTTAGCTTGGTGGACAGGTTTCGGGAGTTCCACTTTCGAATGATCGCATTGATCGTGCTGAATTTAAGCAATTAAAAATTTAATTTAGTATAACTTGTAAATTATTTTCTTTTTATTTCTCTCAGAAGTTATTTATGCGCTCATGTTAATTTAACCATTCATATAATGTTACAAGAATCATGTATGTAAGTACCACAGCTGCAGTCTGTCATCTCCTTTTTCTCAGAAATGAAAATACTATTTCTCAGTGAAATGCTGTCAAAAAACTGACCATGAAAATTTTTGGATTCGCTTGCTCAGGTGAGCGCTTAGAAATAGAAACTCGCCTAAATGTTTGTAAGAATAATCTTTTTAGAGGGTAAGATAGAAATGGTTGCTTTGCAGTAGGTAATCCGTGATGCTGAAATTTAATTTTTAATATTTTGTTTATAATCTAATTTAAAAAGCTGCTCAAAATAACCTCAAGGGATATGGCGACCAGTGAAACAGTCCTTGTCGTAGGAGGAAGTGGATTTATTGGACAACATCTATTAAAATTACTTATTCAATACAAAGAAGAACTTCAAATAAATCAAATTCGTTCTTTGGATAGGGAACCATACAAGAATTTAATTGGTAAATTAATATTTATTTATTAAACACTATTTTATTAAAATAACTAACAACTTTTACTTAAATAGGTGATTTCAATACTTCTGAGTTAGTAACTTTTGTTGGTGATATCTGTGAGCCTAAAACACTAGCAACAGCCTTCTCTGGTGTGGGAACAGTTTTTCATTGTGCAGCTTATGTAAATATTCAATATCCGCCTAATTATGAAGAACTTGAACGGGTAAATGTAGATGGTAAGTACCTCTATCCTATAACATTCATATAATATTTTATTATCATAAAATCACTGACAAAAATAACGTAGCTAAATAAGACGTTGTCCAAACTGTCATTTCCTTCGGTTCTAATTCATTTAAACTTGGTTCGCTAAACAGCGCATTTCAGGACTTGATTAGTTTATAAAAGTATCGCAACAAGTTTTTTTGTATTTATTTCAAAACGTGTTTTTTTTTTGATTTAGTCTCTTCGGTTATATGAATCACAACATTGCTTTTTGTGTACTAAAACAATTAAGTATTATAATATTTTCTTTACATTTCTAGGTACACGCTCAGTTGTTGATATGTGTATAAAGCATAATGTAAAGCGATTAATCTATACAAGTTGTGCATCAGTTTGCTTTGTTCCATTTAAAGGAAGCACATTTTCTATAATAATAAACCAAACAGAATCTAAGGCCTTAACACCAGTTCACAACACTCAAAAATCGGTCACTGAATTTGACAAATTATTTCTTATACCAGGATACTCAGCATCAAAACTAAGAGCTGAAAACATAGTGTTGAGCTCATCTGGGACAACATTGAATGATCAAACAGGTAAGAATTTGAAACCATCCTCGAGATTACATACGAATTGTTTTATATATATCGTATATACCATAAGTAAGTATTATTTTATTACTAAACTAAAACACATAATTTTGACCACATATTATGATAAAAGATTATAAGACAAATGATTAATGCGGTCATATTGAAATATCCCTTTCCTATACAAAAGTATGCGACCAACTAAAAAATGCTACCTCAGGATTTAAGTATCCCTGGATGTTTACCTAGAAATGTTTTTATTTTACTTCAGTTTTCAGGGCATAAGCTGAAGTAAAATTACTGAAAAGTTAGTTGAAAAAGACTTACCACTAACTGGTATTTCATTTTACCCTCAAATCCGCAACAGATTGGAATTCTGTGTGACAAGAGCTGTATTTTTTTATTCCTTTCGATATGATCCGGTTAGCCGATTCCAGAAAGCCAGAGGCGGATTCGATTTTTCCTATTTTTGATAGGAAAATCGAAAAAAGTGAAATTAAACATAAAACAAACAAAGAAACACTAAAATACACAGCGTTGATTCCTTTTCTCTTTGTTCAGTTAAATTGTTTCTTAAAAAGTGGGAAAAACGGCGATTTTCAAAATTCTGAAAATCCGCTGTATCTCGAAGGGATTGCACTTTCAGTCAAAAATAACCATTTTTTTGTAGAATTGCTAAAGTGCCGACAACTTTTAGGCACCTATCCAAAGAGTTAAAAAAAAGTCGGAAAAACGGCGATTTTCAAAATTCAGAAAATCCGCTGTATCTCGAAGAGATTGCACTTTCAGTCAAAAATAACCATTTTTTTGTAGAATTCCTAAAGTGCCGACAACTTTTAGGCACCTATCCAAAGAGACCAAAAAAAGTCTGAAAAACGGCGATTTTCAAAATTCTGAAAATCCGCTGTATCTCGAAGAGATTGCACTTTCAGTCAAAAATAATCATTTTTTTGTAGAATTCTAAAGTGCCGACAACTTTTAGGCACCTATCCAAAGAGACAAAAAAAGTCTGAAAAACGGCGATTTTCAAAATTCTGAAAATCCGCTGTATCTTGAAGGGATTGCACTTTCAGTCAAAAATAACGATTTTTTTGTAGAATTGCTAAAGTGCCGACAACTTTTAGGCACCAATCCAAAGAGACCGAAAAAAGTCGGAAAAACGGCGATTTTCAAAATTCAGAAAATCCGCTGTATCTCGAAGAGATTGCACTTTCAGTCAAAAATAACGATTTTTTTGTAGAATTCCTAAAGTGCCGACAACTTTTAGGCACCTATCCAAAGAGACAAAAAAAATCGGAAAAACGGCGATTTGCAAAATTCAGAAAATCCGCTGTATCTCGAAGGGATTGCATTTTCAGTCAAAAATAACGATTTTTTTGTAGAATTCCTAAAGTGCCCACAACTTGTAACCACCTATACAAAGAGTTAAAAAAAATTCGGAAAAACGGCTAATTTCAAAATTCAGAAAATCCGCTGCATCTCGAAGAGATTGCACTTTCATTCAAAAATAACCATTTTTTTGTAGAATTCCTAAAGTGCCGACAACTTTTAGGCACCTATCCAAAGAGACCAAAAAAAGTCTGAAAAACGGCGATTTTCAAAATTCAGAAAATCCGCTGTATCTCGAAGGGATTGCACTTTCAGTCAAAAATAACCATTGTTTTGTAGAATTCCTAAAGTGCCGACAACTTTTAGGCACCTATCCAAAGAGACCAAAAAAAGTCGGAAAAACGGCGATTTTCAAAATTCAGAAAATCCGCTGTATCTCGAAGGGATTGCACTTTCAATCAAAAATAACGTTTTTTTTGTAGAATTTCTAAAGTGCCGACAGCTTTTAGGCACCTATCCAAAGAGACCAAAAAAAGTTGGAAAAACGGCGATTTTCAAAATTCAGAAAATCCGCTGTATCTCGAAGAGATTGCACTTTCATTCAAAAAAAACCATTTTTTTGTAGAATTCCTAAAGTGCCGACAACTTTTAGGCACCTATCCAAAGAGACCAAAAAAAGTCTGAAAAACGGCGATTTTCAAAATTCAGAAAATCCGCTGTATCTCGAAGGGATTGCACTTTCAGTCAAAAATAACGATTTTTATGTAGAATTTCTCAAGTGCCGACAATTTTTAGGCACATTTCCAAAGGGACCAAAAAAAGTCCGAAAAACGGCGGTTTTCAAAATTCAGAAAATCCGCTGTATCTCGAAGAGATTCCACTTTCAGTCAAAAATAACCATTTTTTGTAGAATTCCTAAAGTGCCGACAACTTTTAGGCACCTATCCAAAGAGTTAAAAAAAAGTCGGAAAAACGGCGATTTTCAAAATTCAGAAAATCCGCTGTATCTCGAAGAGATTGCACTTTCAGTCAAAAATAACCATTTTTTTGTAGAATTCCTAAAGCGCCGACAACTTTTAAGCACCTATCCAAAGAGACCAAAAAAAGTCTGAAAAACGGCGATTTTCAAAATTCAGAAAATCCGCTGTATCTCGAAGGGATTGCACTTTCAGTCAAAAATAACGATTTTTTTGTAGAAAGAGGCACCTATCCAAAGAAACCAAAAAAAGTCGGAAAAACGGCGATTCAGAAAATCTGCTGTATCTCGAAGGGATTGCACTTTCAGTCAAAAATAACGATTTTTTTTGTAGAATTCTTAAAGTGCCGACAACTCTTAGGCACCTATCCAAAGAGACCAAAAAAAGTCTGAAAAACGGCGATTTTCAAAATTCAGAAAATCCGCTGTATCTCGAAGAGATTGCACTTTCAGTCAAAAATAACCATTTTTTTTGTAGAATTCCTAAAGTGCCGACAACTTTTAGGCACCTATCCAAAGAGACCAAAAAAAGTCTGAAAAACGGCGATTTTCAAAATGCAGAAAATCCGCTGTACTCGAAGGGATTGCACTTTCAGTCAAAAATAACGATTCTTTGTAGAATTCCTCAAGTGCCGACAATTTTTAGGCACCTATCCAAAGGGGCCAAAAAAAGTCTGAAAAACGGCGATTTTCAAAATTCAGAAAATCCGCTGTATCTCGAAGGGATTGCACTTTCAGTCAAAAATAACGATTTTTTTGTAGAATTTCTAAAGTGCCGACAACTTTTAGGCACCTCTCCAAAGGGGCCAAAAAAAGTCTGAAAAACGGCGATTTTCAAAATTCAGAAAATCCGCTGTATCTCGAAGGGATTGCACTTTCAGTCAAAAATAACCATTTTTTTGTAGAATTCCTAAAGTGCCGACAACTTTTAGGCACCTATCCAAAGAGACCAAAAAAAGTCTGAAAAACGGCGATTTTCAAAATGCAGAAAATCCGCTGTATCTCGAAGAGATTGCACTTTCAGTCAAAAATAACCATTTTTTTGTAGAATTCCTAAATTGCCGACAACTTTTAGGCACCTATAAAAAGAGACCAAAAAAAGTCTGAAAAACGGCGATTTTCAAAATTCAGAAAATCCGCTGTATCTCGAAGAGATTGCACTTTCAGTCAAAAATAACCATTTTTTTGTAGAATTCCTAAAGTGCCGACAACTTTTAGGCACCTATCCAAAGAGACAAAAAAGACAAAAAAAAAATCTGAAAATCTGCGATTTTCAAAATTCAGAAAATCCGCTGTATCTCGAAGGGATTGCACTTTCAGTCAAAAATAACGATTTTTTTGTAGAATTTATAAAGTGCCGACAACTTTTAGGCACCTATCCAAAGGGGCCAAAAAAAGTCTGAAAAACGGCGATTTTCAAAATTCAGAAAATCCGCTGTATCTCGAAGGGATTGCACTTTCAGTCAAAAATAACGATTTTTTTTAGAATTCCTAAAGTGCCGACAACTTTTAGGCACCTATCCAAAGAAACCAAAAAACGTCGGAAAAACAGCGATTTTCAAAATTCAGAAAATCCGCTGTATCTCGAACAGATTGCACTTTCAGTCAAAAATAACCTTTTTTTTGTAGAATTCCTAAAGTGCCGACAACTTTTAGGCACCTATAAAAAGAGACCAAAAAAAGTCTGAAAAACGTTGATTTTCAAAATTCAGAAAATCCGCTGTATCTCGAAGAGATTGCACTTTCAGTCAAAAATAACCATTTTTTTGTAGAATTCCTAAAGTGCCGACAACTTTTAGGCACCTATCCAAAGAGACCAAAAAAAGTCTGAAAAACGGCGATTTTCAAAGTGCAGAAAATCCGCTGTATCTCGAAGGGATTGCACTTTCAGTCAAAAATAACGATTTTTTGTAGAATTCCTCAAGTGCCGACAATTTTTAGGCACCTATCCAAAGGGGCCAAAAAAAGTCTGAAAAACGGCGATTTTCAAAATTCAGAAAATCCGCTGTATCTCGAAGGGATTGCTAAAGAATTCCTAAAGTGCCGACAACTTTTAGGCACCTATCCAAAGAGACAAAAAAGACAAAAAAAAAATCTGAAAATCTGCGATTTTCAAAATTCAGAAAATCCGCTGTATCTCGAAGGGATTGCACTTTCAGTCAAAAATAACGATATTTTTGTAGAATTTCTAAAGTGCCGACAACTTTTAGGCACCAATACAAAGAGACCAAAAAAGTCTGAAAAACAGCGATTTTCAAAATTCAGAAAATCCGCTGTATCTCGAACAGATTGCACTTTCAGTCAAAAATAACCATTTTTTTGTAGAATTCCTAAAGTGCCGACAACTTTTAGGCACCTATCCAAAGAGACAAAAAAAAAGTCTGAAAAACGGCGATTTTCAAAATTCAGAAAATCCGCTGTATCTCGAAGGGATTGCACTTTCAGTCAAAAATAACGATTTTTTGTAGAATTCCTAAAGTGCCGACAACTTTTAGGCACCTATCCAAAGAAACCAAAAAAGGTCGGAAAAACAGCGATTTTCAAAATTCAGAAAATCCGCTGTATCTCGAAGGGATTGCACTTTCAGTCAAAAATAACAATTTTTTGTAGAATTCCTAAAGTGCCGACAACTTTTAGGCACCTATAAGAAGAGACCAAAAAAAGTCTGAAAAACGGCGATTTTCAAAATTCAGAAAATCCGCTGTATCTCGAAGAGATTGCACTTTCAGTCAAAAATAACCATTTTTTTGTAGAATTCCTAAAGTGCCGACAACTTTTAGGCACCTATAAAAAGAGACCAAAAAAAGTCTGAAAAACGACGATTTTCAAAATTCAGAAAATCCGCTGTATCTCGAAGAGATTGCACTTTCAATCAAAAATAGGCACCTATCCAAAGAGACCAAAAAAAGTCTGAAAAACGGCGATTTTCAAAATGCAGAAAATCCGCTGTATCTCGAAGGGATTGCACTTTCAGTCAAAAATAACGATTTTTTGTAGAATTCCTCAAGTGCCGACAATTTTTAGGCACCTATCCAAAGGGGCCAAAAAAAGTCTGAAAAACGGCGATTTTCAAAATTCCAAAAAAGGTCGGAAAAACAGCGATTTTCAAAATTCAGAAAATCCGCTGTATCTCGAACAGATTGCACTTTCAGTCAAAAATAACCATTTTTTTGTAGAATTCCTAAAGTGCCGACAACTTTTAGGCACCTATAAAAAGAGACCAAAAAAAGTCTGAAAAACGGCGATTTTCAAAATTCAGAAAATCCGCTGTATCTCGAAGAGATTGCACTTTCAGTCAAAAATAACCATTTTTTTGTAGAATTCCTAAAGTGCCGACAACTTTTAGGCAACTATCCAAAGAGACCAAAAAAGTCTGAAAAACAGCGATTTTCAAAATTCAGAAAATCCGCTGTATCTCGACCAGATTGCACTTTCAGTCAAAAATAACCATTTTTTTGTAGAATTCCTAAAGTGCCGACAACTTTTAGGCACCTATCCAAAGAGACAAAAAAAAAAGTCTGAAAAACGGCGATTTTCAAAATTCAGAAAATCCGCTGTATCTCGAAGGGATTGCACTTTCAGTCAAAAATAACGATTTTTTGTAGAATTCCTAAAGTGCCGACAACTTTTAGGCACCTATCCAAAGAAACCAAAAAAGGTCGGAAAAACAGCGATTTTCAAAATTCAGAAAATCCGCTGTATCTCGAAGGGATTGCACTTTCAGTCAAAAATAACGATTTTTTGTAGAATTCCTAAAGTGCCGACAACTTTTAGGCACCTATAAGAAGAGACCAAAAAAAGTCTGAAAAACGCCGATTTTCAAAATTCAGAAAATCCGCTGTATCTCGAAGAGATTGCACTTTCAGTCAAAAATAACCATTTTTTTGTAGAATTCCTAAAGTGCCGACAACTTTTAGGCACCTATAAAAAGAGAACAAAAAAGTCTGAAAAACGGCGATTTTCAAAATTCAGAAAATCCGCTGTATCTCGAAGAGATTGCACTTTCAGTCAAAAATAGGCACCTATCCAAAGAGACCAAAAAAATTCTGAAAAACGGCGATTTTCAAAATGCAGAAACTCCGCTGTATCTCGAAGGGATTGCACTTTCAGTCAAAAATAACGATTTTTTGTAGAATTCCTCAAGTGCCGACAATTTTTAGGCACCTATCCAAAGGGGCCAAAAAAGTCTGAAAAACGGCGATTTTCAAAATTCAGAAAATCCGCTGTATCTCGAACAGATTGCACTTTCAGTCAAAAATAACCATTTTTTTTGTAGAATTCCTAAAGTGCCGACAACTTTTAGGCACCTATAAAAAGAGACCAAAAAAAGTCTGAAAAACGGCGATTTTCAAAATGCAGAAAATCCGCTGTATCTCGAAGAGATTGCACTTTCAGTCAAAAATAACCATTTTTTTGTAGAATTCCTAAAGTGCCGACAACTTTTAGGCACCTATAAAAGGAGACCAAAATAAGTCTGAAAAACGGCGATTTTCAAAATTCAGAAAATCCGCTGTATCTCGAAGAGATTGCACTTTCAGTCAAAAATAACCATTTTTTGTAGAATTCCTAAAGTGCCGACAACTTTTAGGCACCTATCCAAAGAGTTAAAAAAAAGTCGGAAAAACGGCGATTTTCAAAATTCAGAAAATCCGCTGTATCTCGAAGAGATTGCACTTTCAGTCAAAAATAACCATTTTTTTGTAGAATTCCTAAAGTGCCGACAACTTTTAAGCACCTATCCAAAGAGACCAAAAAAAGTCGGAAAAACGGCGATTTTCAAAATTCAGAAAATCCGCTGTATCTCGAAGGGATTGCACTTTCAGTCAAAAATAACCATTTTTTTGTAGAATTCCTAAAGTGCCGACAACTTTTAGGCACCTATCCAAAGAGACCAAAAAAAGTCTGAAAAACAGCGATTTTCAAAATTCAGAAAATCCGCTGTATCTCGAACAGATTGCACTTTCAGTCAAAAATAACAATTTTTTTGTAGAATTCCTAAAGTGCCGACAACTTTTAAACACCTATCCAAAGAGAAAAAAAAAGTCTGAAAAACGGCGATTTTCAAAATTCAGAAAATCCGCTGTATCTCGAAGGGATTGCACTTTCAGTCAAAAATAACGATTTTTTTGTAGAATTTCTAAAGTGCCGACAACTTTTAAGCACCTATCCAAAGGGGCCAAAAAAAGTCTGAAAAAACGCGATTTTCAAAATTCAGAAAATCTGCTGTATCTCGAAGGGATTGCACTTTCAGTCAAAAATAACGATTTTTTGTAGAATTCCTAAAGTGCCGACAACTTTTAGGCACCTATCCAAAAAAACCAAAAAAGGTCGGAAAAACAGCGATTTTCAAAATTCAGAAAATCCGCTGTATCTCGAAGAGATTGCACTTTCAGTCAAAAATAACCATTTTTTTGTAGAATTCCTAAAGTGCCGACAACTTTTAGGCACCTATCCAAAGAAACCAAAAAAGGTCGGAAAAACAGCGATTTTCAAAATTCAGAAAATCCGCTGTATCTCAAACAGATTGCACTTTCAGTCAAAAATAACCATTTTTTTGTAGAATTCCTAAAGTGCCGACAACTTTTAGGCACCTATAAAGAGAGACCAAAAAAAATCTGAAAAACGGCGATTTTCAAAATTCAGAAAATCCGCTGTATTTCGAAGAGATTGCACTTTCAGTCAAAAATAACCATTTTTTTGTAGAATTCCTAAAGTGCCGACAACTTTTAGGCACCTATCCAAAGAGACCAAAAAAAGTCTGAAAAACAGCGATTTTCAAAATTCAGAAAATCCGCTGTATCTCGAACAGATTGCACTTTCAGTCAAAAATAACAATTTTTTTGTAGAATTCCTAAAGTGCCGACAACTTTTAGACACCTATCCAAAGAGAAAAAAAAAGTCTGAAAAACGGCGATTTTCAAAATTCAGAAAATCAGCTGTATCTCGAAGGGATTGCACTTTCAGTCAAAAATAACCATATTTTTGTAGAATTCCTAAAGTGCCGACAACTTTTAGGCACCTATCCAAAGAGACCAAAAAAGGTCGGAAAAACAGCGATTTTCAAAATTCAGAAAATCCGCTGTATCTCGAACAGATTGCACTTTCAGTCAAAAATAACAATTTTTTTGTAGAATTCCTAAAGTGCCGACAACTTTTAGAAACTATCCAAAGAGAAAAAAAAAGTCTGAAAAACGGCGATTTTCAAAATTCAGAAAATCCGCTGTATCTCGAAGGGATTGCACTTTCAGTCAAAAATAACGATTTTTTTGTAGAATTTCTAAAGTGCCAACAACTTTTAAGCACCTATCCAAAGGGGCCAAAAAAAGTCTGAAAAAAACGCGATTTTCAAAATTCAGAAAATCTGCTGTATCTCGAAGGGATTGCACTTTCAGTCAAAAATAACGATTTTTTGTAGAATTCCTAAAGTGCCGACAACTTTTAGGCACCTATCCAAAAAAAACCAAAAAAGGTCGGAAAAACAGCGATTTTCAAAATTCAGAAAATCCGCTGTATCTCGAAGAGATTGCACTTTCAGTCAAAAATAACCATTTTTTTGTAGAATTCCTAAAGTGCCGACAACTTTTAGGCACCTATAAAAAGAGACCAAAAAAAGTCTGAAAAACGGCGATTTTCAAAATTCAGAAAATCCGCTGTATCTCGAAGAGATTGCACTTTCAGTCAAAAATAACCATTTTTTTGTAGAATTCCTAAAGTGCCGACAACTTTTAGGCACCTATCCAAAGAGACCAAAAAAAGTCTGAAAAACGGCGATTTTCAAAATGCAGAAAATCCGCTGTATCTCGAAGGGATTGCACTTTCAGTCAAAAATAACGATTTTTTGTAGAATTCCTCAAGTGCCGACAATTTTTAGGCACCTATCCAAAGAGACCAAAAAAAGTCAGAAAAACGGCGATTTTCAAAATTCAGAAAATCCGCTGTATCTCGAAGGGATTGCACTTTCAGTCAAAAATAACGATTTTTTTGTAGAATTTCTAAAGTGCCGACAACTTTTAGGCACCTATCCAAAGGGGCCAAAAAAAGTCTGAAAAATGGCGATTTTCAAAATTCAGAAAATCCGCTGTATCTCGAAGGGATTGCACTTTCAGTCAAAAATAACGATTTTTTGTAGAATTCCTATAGTGCCGACAACTTTTAGGCACCTATCCAAAGAAACCAAAAAAGGTCGGAAAAACAGCGATTTTCAAAATTCAGAAAATCCGCTGTATCTCAAACAGATTGCACTTTCAGTCAAAAATAACCATTTTTTTGTAGAATTCCTAAAGTGCCGACAACTTTTAGGCACCTATAAAGAGAGACCAAAAAAAATCTGAAAAACGGCGATTTTCAAAATTCAGAAAATCCGCTGTATTTCGAAGAGATTGCACTTTCAGTCAAAGGTAACCATTTTTTTGTAGAATTCCTAAAGTGCCGACAACTTTTAGACACCTATCCAAAGAGCCAAAAAAAAAAGTCTGAAAAACGGCGATTTTCAAAATTCAGAAAATCCGCTGTATCTCGAAGGGATTGCACTTTCAGTCAAAAATAACGATTTTTTTGTAGAATTTCTAAAGTGCCGACAACTTTTAAGCACCTATCCAAATAAACCAAAAAAGGTCGGAAAAACAGCGATTTTCAAAATTCAGAAAATCCGCTGTATCTCGAAGAGATTGCACTTTCAGTCAAAAATAACCATTTTTTTGTAGAATTCCTAAAGTGCCGACAACTTTTAGGCACCTATAAAAAGAGACCAAAAAAAATCTGAAAAACGGCGATTTTCAAAATTCAGAAAATCCGCTGTATCTCGAAGAGATTGCACTTTCAGTCAAAAATAACCATTTTTTTGTAGAATTCCTAAAGTGCCGACAACTTTTAGGCACCTATCCAAAGAGACCAAAAAAAGTCTGAAAAACGGCGATTTTCAAAATGCAGAAAATCCGCTGTATCTCGAAGGGATAGCACTTTCAGTCAAAAATAACGATTTTTTGTAGAATTCCTCAAGTGCCGACAATTTTTAGGCACCTATCCAAAGGGGCCAAAAAAAGTCTGAAAAACGGCGATTTTCAAAATTCAGAAAATCCGCTGTATCTCGAAGGGATTGCACTTTCAGTCAAAAATAACGATTTTTTTTTGTAGAATTTCTAAAGTGCCGACAACTTTTAGGCACCTATCCAAAGGGGCCAAAAAATGTCTGAAAAACGGTGATTTTCAAAATTCAGAAAATCCGCTGTATCTCGAAGGGATTGCACTTTCAGTCAAAAATAACGATTTTTTGTAGAATTCCTAAAGTGCCGACAACTTTTAGGCACCTATCCAAAGAAACCAAAAAAGGTCGGAAAAACAGCGATTTTCAAAATTCAGAAAATCCGCTGTATCTCGAACAGATTGCACTTTCAGTCAAAAATAACCATTTTTTTGTAGAATTCCTAAAGTGCCGACAACTTTTAGGCACCTATCCAAAGAGACCAAAAAAAGTCTGAAAAACGGCGATTTTCAAAATGCAGAAAATCCGCTGTATCTCGAAGAGATTGCACTTTCAGTCAAAAATAACCATTTTTTTTGTAGAATTCCTAAATTGCCGACAACTTTTAGGCACCTATAAAAAGAGACCAAAAAAAGTCTGAAAAACGGCGATTTTCAAAATTCAGAAAATCCGCTGTATCTCGAAGAGATTGCACTTTCAGTCAAAAATAACCATTTTTTGTAGAATTCCTAAAGTGCCGACAACTTTTAGGCACCTATCCAAAGAAACCAAAAAAGGTCGGAAAAAAAGCGATTTTCAAAATTCAGAAAATCCGCTGTATCTCGAAGGGATTGCACTTTCAGTCAAAAATAACGATTTTTTGTAGAATTCCTAAAGTGCCGACAACTTTTAGGCACCTATCCAAAGAAACCAAAAAAGGTCGGAAAAACAGCGATTTTCAAAATTCAGAAAATCCGCTGTATCTCGAACAGATTGCACTTTCAGTCAAAAATAACCATTTTTTGTAGAATTCCTAAAGTGCCGACAACTTTTAGGCACCTATAAAAAGAGACCAAAAAAAGTCTGAAAAACGGCGATTTTCAAAATTCAGAAAATCCGCTGTATCTCGAAGAGATTGCACTTTCAGTCAAAAATAACCATTTTTTTGTAGAATTGCTAAAGTGCCGACAACTTTTAGGCACCTATCCAAAGAAACCAAAAAAGGTCGGAAAAACAGCGATTTTCAAAATTCAGAAAATCCGCTGTATCTCGAAGGGATTGCACTTTCAGTCAAAAATAACGATTTTTTGTAGAATTCCTAAAGTGCCGACAACTTTTAGGCACCTATCCAAAGAAACCAAAAAAGGTCGGAAAAACAGCGATTTTCAAAATTCAGAAAATCCGCTGTATCTCGAACAGATTGCACTTTCAGTCAAAAATAACGAATTTTTTTAGAATTCCTAAAGTGCCGACAACTTTTAGGCACCTATCCAAAGAAACCAAAAAAGGTCGGAAAAACAGCGATTTTCAAAGTTCAGAAAATCTGCTGTATCTCGAAGAGATTGCATTTTCAGTCAAAAATAACCATTTTTTTTGTAGAATTCCTGAAGTGCCGACTACTTTTAGGCACCTATCCAAAGAGACCAAAAA
Source organism: Baccha elongata (assembly GCA_951217065.1). Taxonomy (NCBI): domain Eukaryota; kingdom Metazoa; phylum Arthropoda; class Insecta; order Diptera; family Syrphidae; genus Baccha; species Baccha elongata. The sequence goes on from OX578272.1 coordinate 153,645,558, forward strand.
AAGTCAGAAAAACGGCGATTTTCAAAATTCAGAAAATCCGCTGTATCTCGAAGAGATTGCACTTTCAGTCAAAAATAACCATTTTTTTGTAGAATTACTAAAGTGCCGACAACTTTTAGGCACCTATCCAAAGAGACCAAAAAAAGTCTGAAAAACGGCGATTTTCAAAATGCAGAAAATCCGCTGTATCTCGAAGGGATTGCACTTTCAGTCAAAAATAACGATTTTTTGTAGAATTCCTTAAGTGCCGACAATTTTAAGGCACCTATCCAAAGGGGCCAAAAAAAGTCTGAAAAACGGCAATTTTCAAAATTCAGAAAATCCGCTGTATCTCGAAGGGATTGCACTTTCAGTCAAAAATAACGATTTTTTTGTAGAATTCCTAAAGTTCCGACAATTTTTAGGCACCTATCCAAAGGGGCCAAAAAAAGTCTGAAAAACGGCGATTTTCAAAATTCAGAAAATCCGCTGTATCTCGAAGGGATTGCACTTTCAGTCAAAAATAACGATTTTTTTGTAGAATTTCTAAAGTGCCGACAACTTTTAGGCACCTATCCAAAGGGGCCAAAAAAAGTCTGAAAAACGGCGATTTTCAAAATTCAGAAAATCCGCTGTATCTCGAAGGGATTGCACTTTCAGTCAAAAATAACGATTTTTTGTAGAATTCCTAAAGTGCCGACAACTTTTAGGCACCTATCCAAAGAAACCAAAAAAGGTCGGAAAAACAGCGATTTTCAAAATTCAGAAAATCCGCTGTATCTCGAACAGATTGCACTTTCAGTCAAAAATAACCATTTTTTTGTAGAATTCCTAAAGTGCCGACAACTTTTAGGCACCTATCCAAAGAGACCAAAAAAAGTCTGAAAAACGGCGATTTTCAAAATGCAGAAAATCCGCTGTATCTCGAAGAGATTGCACTTTCAGTCAAAAATAACCATTTTTTTGTAGAATTCCTAAATTGCCGACAACTTTTAGGCACCTATAAAAAGAGACCAAAAAAAGTCTGAAAAACGGCGATTTTCAAAATTCAGAAAATCCGCTGTATCTCGAAGAGATTGCGCTTTCAGTCAAAAATAACCATTTTTTTGTAGAATTCCTAAAGTGCCGACAACTTTTAGGCACCTATCCAAAAAGACCAAAAAAAGTCTGAAAAACGGCGATTTTCAAAATGCAGAAAATCCGCTGTATCTCGAAGGGATTGCACTTTCAGTCAAAAATAACCATTTTTTTTGTAGAATTCCTAAAGTGCCGACAACTTTTAGGCACCTATAAAAAGAGACCAAAAAAAGTCTGAAAAACGGCGATTTTCAAAATTCAGAAAATCCGCTGTATCTCGAACAGATTGCACTTTCAGTCAAAAATAACCATTATTTTGTAGAACTCCTAAAGTGCCGACAACTTTTAGGCACCTATAAAAAGAGACCAAAAAAAGTCTGAAAAACGGCGATTTTCAAAATTCAGAAAATCCGCTGTATCTCGAAGAGATTGCACTTTCAGTCAAAAATAACCATTTTTTTGTAGAATTCCTAAAGTGCCGACAACTTTTAGGCACCTATCCAAAAAGACCAAAAAAAGTCTGAAAAACGGCGATTTTCAAAATGCAGAAAATCCGCTGTATCTCGAAGGGATTCCACTTTCAGTCAAAAATAACGATTTTTTGTAGAATTCCTCAAGTGCCGACAATTTTTAGGCACCTATCCAAAGGGGCCAAAAAAAGTCTGAAAAACGGCGATTTTCAAAATACAGAAAATCCGCTGTATCTCGAAGGGATTGCACTTTCAGTCAAAAATAACGATTTTTTGTAGAATTCCTAAAGTGCCGACAACTTTTAGGCACCTATCCAAAGAAACCAAAAAAAGTCGGAAAAACAGCGATTTTCAAAATTCAGAAAATCCGCTGTATCTCGAACAGATTGCACTTTCAGTCAAAAATAACGAATTTTTTTAGAATTCCTAAAGTGCCGACAACTTTTAGGCACCTATCCAAAGAAACCAAAAAAGGTCGGAAAAACAGCGATTTTCAAAGTTCAGAAAATCTGCTGTATCTCGAACAGATTGCACTTTCAGTCAAAAATAACCATTTTTTTGTAGAATTCCTAAAGTGCCGACAACTTTTAGGCACCTATCCAAAGAGACAAAAAAAGTCTGAAAAACGGCGATTTTCAAAATTCAGAAAATCCGCTGTATCCCGAAGAGATTGCATTTTCAGTCAAAAATAACCATTTTTTTTGTAGAATTCCTGAAGTGCCGACAACTTTTAGGCACCTATGCAAAGAGACCAAAAAAAGTCTGAAAAACGGCGATTTTCAAAATTCAGAAAAACCGCTGTATCTCGAAGAGATTGCACTTTCAGTCAAAAATAACCATTTTTTTTGTAGAATTCCTGAAGTTCCGACAAATTTTAGGCACCTATGCAAAGAGACCAAAAAAAGTCTGAAAAACGGCGATTTTCAAAATTCAGAAAATCCGCTGTATCTCGAAGAGATTGCACTTTCAGTCAAAAATAACCATTTTTTTGTAGAATTCCTAAAGTGCCGACAACTTTTAGGCACCTATCCAAAGAGACCAAAAAAAGTCTGAAAAACGGCGATTTTCAAAATGCAGAAAATCCGCTGTATCTCGAAGGGATTGCACTTTCAGTCAAAAATAACGATTTTTTGTAGAATTCCTCAAGTGCCGACAATTTTTAGGCACCTATCCAAAGAGACCAAAAAAAGTCTGAAAAACGGCGATTTTCAAAATGCAGAAAATCCGCTGTATCTCTAAGGGATTGCACTTTCAGTCAAAAATAACGATTTTTTGTCGAATTCCTAAAGTGCCGACAATTTTTAGGCACCTATCCAAAGGGGCCAAAAAAAGTCTGAAAAACGGCGATTTTCAAAATTCAGAAAATCCGCTGTATCTCGAAGGGATTGCACTTTCAGTCAAAAATAACGATTTTTTGTAGAATTCCTAAAGTGCCGACAACTTTTAGGCACCTATCCAAAGAAACCAAAAAAGGTCGGAAAAACAGCGATTTTCAAAATTCAGAAAATCCGCTGTATCTCGAAGGGATTGCACTTTCAGTCAAAAATAACCATTTTTTTGTAGAATTCCTAAAGTGCCGACAACTTTATGGCACCTATAAAAAGAGACCAAAAAAAGTCTGAAAAACGGCGATTTTCAAAATTCAGAAAATCCGCTGTATCTCGAAGAGATTGCACTTTCAGTCAAAAATAACCATTTTTTTGTAGAATTCCTAAAGTGCCGACAACTTTTAGGCACCTATAAAAAGAGACCAAAAAAAGTCTGAAAAACGGCGATTTTCAAAATTCAGAAAATCCGCTGTATCTCGAAGAGATTGCACTTTCAGTCAAAAATAACCATTTTTTTGTAGAATTCCTAAAGTGCCGACATTTTTTAGGCACCTATCCAAAGAGACCAAAAAAAGTCTGAAAAACGGCGATTTTCAAAATGCAGAAAATCCGCTGTATCTCGAAGGGATTGCACTTTCAGTCAAAAATAACGATTTTTTGTAGAATTCCTCAAAAGCCGACAATTTTTAGGCACCTATCCAAAGGGGCCAAAAAAAGTCTGAAAAACGGCGATTTTCAAAATTCAGAAAATCCGCTGTATCTCGAAGAGATTGCACTTTCAGTCAAAAATAACCATTTTTTTGTAGAATTCCTAAAGTGCCGACAACTTTTAGGCACCTATCCAAAGAGACCAAAAAAGTCTGAAAAACGGCGATTTTCAAAATGCAGAAAATCCGCTGTATGTCGAAGGGATTGCACTTTCAGTCAAAAATAACGATTTTTTGTAGAATTCCCCAAGTGCCGACAATTTTTAGGCACCTATCCAAAAGGGCCAAAAAAAGTCTGAAAAACAGCGATTTTCAAAATTCAGAAAATCCGCTGTATCTCGAAGAGATTGCACTTTCAGTCAAAAATAACCATTTTTTTGTAGAATTCCTAAAGTGCCGACAACTTTTAGGCACCTATCCAAAGAGACCAAAAAAAGTCTGAAAAACGGCGATTTTCAAAATGCAGAAAATCCGCTGTATCTCGAAGGGATTGCACTTTCAGTCAAAAATAACGATTTTTTGTAGAATTCCTCAAGTGCCGACAATTTTTAGGCACCTATCCAAAGGGGCCAAAAAAAGTCTGAAAAACGGCGATTTTCAAAATTCAGAAAATCCGCTGTATCTCGAAGGGATTGCACTTTCAGTCAAAAATAACGATTTTTTTGTAGAATTTCTAAAGTGCCGACAACTTTTAGGCACCTATCCAAAGGGGCCAAAAAAAGTCTGAAAAACGGCGATTTTCAAAATTCAGAAAATCCGCTGTATCTCGAAGGGATTGCACTTTCAGTCAAAAATAACGATTTTTTGTAGAATTCCTAAAGTGCCGACAACTTTTAGGCACCTATCCAAAGAAACCAAAAAAGGTCGGAAAAACAGCGATTTTCAAAATTCAGAAAATCCGCTGTATCTCGAACAGATTGCACTTTCAGTCAAAAATAACCATTTTTTTGTAGAATTCCTAAAGTGCCGACAACTTTTAGGCACCTATCCAAAGAGACCAAAAAAAGTCTGAAAAACGGCGATTTTCAAAATTCAGAAAATCCGCTGTATCTCGAAGAGATTGCACTTTCAGTCAAAAATAACCATTTTTTTGTAGAATTCCTAAAGTGCCGACAACTTTTAGGCACCTATAAAATTCAGAAAATCCGCTGTATCTCGAAGAGATTGCACTTTCAGTCAAAAATAACCATTTTTTTGTAGAATTCCTAAAGTGCCGACAACTTTTAGGCACCTATAAAAAGAGACCAAAAAAAGTCTGAAAAACGGCGATTTTCAAAATTCAGAAAATCCGCTGTATCTCGAAGAGATTGCACTTTCAGTCAAAAATAACCATTTTTTTGTAGAATTCCTAAAGTGCCGACAACTTTTAGGCACCTATCCAAAGAGACCAAAAAAAGTCTGAAAAACGGCGATTTTCAAAATTCAGAAAATCCGCTGTATCTCGAAGAGATTGCACTTTCAGTCAAAAATAACCATTTTTTTGTAGAATTCCTAAAGTGCCGACAACTTTTAGACACCTATCCAAAGAAACCAAAAAAAGTCTGAAAAACGGCGATTTTCAAAATGCAGAAAATCCGCTGTATCTCGAAGGGATTGCACTTTCAGTCAAAAATAACGATTTTTTGTAGAATTCCTCAAGTGCCGACAATTTTTAGGCACCTATCCAAAGGGGCCAAAAAAAGTCTGAAAAACGGCGATTTTCAAAATTCAGAAAATCCGCTGTATCTCGAAGAGATTGCACTTTCAGTCAAAAATAACCATTTTTTTGTAGAATTCCTAAAGTGCCGACAACTTTTAGGCACCTATCCAAATAGACCAAAAAAAGTCTGAAAAACGGCGATTTTCAAAATGCAGAAAATCCGCTGTATCTCGAAGGGATTGCACTTTCAGTCAAAAATAACGATTTTTTTGTAGAATTTCTAAAGTGCCGACAACTTTTAGGCACCTATCCAAAGGGGCCAAAAAAAGTCTGAAAAACGGCGATTTTCAAAATTCAGAAAATCCGCTGTATCTCGAAGGGATTGCACTTTCAGTCAAAAATAAAATTATTAAGTAATTATTATCCAACTAGTGGTTTGATTTGATTATTAAGAAATTGTGGCTCAACAGAACCATTCAGTGACTTTGAATGTATGATGGCTATTCAAGAATGATACGTACCTACCTAATTTATCAGCTAAGCATATCGTAGAATTTTTTTTAAAGATGAAGGTTAAGTCCCCATAAAATCTGTATGCATCTTTTATTCAAGGTCTAAAAATAACTCTAAATATTTATTTACAAGTCGAATCCAGGAGCACATTTTAAACTTTACCGTCAGCAAAAAAAAAAACTAAAATAAAAAATCCGACGAAAACAGCCGAAAAGGTATCTGTTGTAGACTTTAAAGTTGCTACTGATAGAACCAATAGGCAGGCGCACTGATTCACAAATCAGTCTAGCTCGGAATTTCAAGAACGTTTTTAATGCGGTATTAAGGTTTCCTTTCATCATTTTGTGGGACCTAGAACCAAACTTTCATAAACATATCTAGGAGTCTCGCAAGGTTATATTGTATGTCTTTTATTATCATTTTTTTTACTGCTAGTATAGTTCACATCAGTATGTAAGATTTGTGTTGTAAAATTTACTGAAATTTTATGAAGGTCCTGCAAATCCGTTTACCCGACACGTTACTACAGCGAATCATAAAATGTCCCCATTAAAATAAGTTCAACATTGGAATAATCAGAAAAGAAAGCTTTCAAAATAAAGCCCTTAAGTACCCCCATGTTATTCTGACATTTAGAAAAAGAACTTTGAAACTAGATGACTCTTATAATTTTATGACCATATTTGCTAGTCGAAATAATGACTTATTAATATATTAAATTTGTTTTTAATTCGACATTAAACATCTGCTAATAGGTGCAGGTATTTGGAGTTTGCCTTTTTGAAGAATTGGAAGATGTGCAAAGGTGTTCCAGCTCAACATCATAATTTATAAAGCAATAATCACAAAACTTATTGGAGCATATTTATAGACAACGTTTAAGTTGTTTTTAAGAAAACTCGAGTTCATCCTATTTTAATTACATTGTTTAGACGCATTCTAACAAAAATCCGAGTTTAATAACAACTTTGTTGAATATACATAGGTACCCTATTTAGTCTGCTTAATAAGAGTTAAAAAAAAAGTGGAAGTTTCCACACCAAACTTCTCAAATACATTATACATTATATCTCTGATTGGAATGATATATTCACAATGATCATTTCTGACGTGGATGTCGAAGTTAAATATCAACATTTGACAAGGCCGTCAAGTTTCAGATTGATTTAAAGGAACCAAAACCATCAAATGTTTATCGAAGAATAATCTTGCTTGAATTTATAAGCAGTACGTCATCAAAGCAAGAGTATCTGCAGGTAAAATGTAGCACGTTCTTCATTCTTCACAAACTTAATAGGTACATCATTGTCACCTTTCAACTACCTACTTATTTCTAACGTGCGTTTCAAGCCTACTAGTATACTCTAGATAATTTCTAGAACTTTGTTGTTACCTTTATTTAATTTAAATTGAAAGGTTTATACATAAAAGATTTAAACAATAATTTATTCATCATGTATTTTTTTTTTTTTCAGATTGGAGGGAATAAATTACCTAATTATTAATTCAAGAATTTCTTATAATAATAATCTGACTATAGGTTGTAGTTATTTAACACCGGAAGAACCAATAAAACGTTTGGCCACATCCGATTTTCGCTTTATATTGACCTCTAAGCATTCTAACAGATTCACAAAAAATTGCAAAATTGTCAATGGCTTCTCGCACTACGTGCCGACAACTTTTAGGCACCTACCCAAAGAAACCAAAAAAGGTCGGAAAAACAGCGATTTTCAAAATTCAGAAAATCCGCTGTATCTCGAAGAGATTGCACTTTCAGTCAAAAATAACCATTTTTTTGTAGAATTCCTAAAGTGCCGACAACTTTTAGGCACCTATAAAAAGAGACCAAAAAAAGTCGGAAAAACGGCGATTTTCAAAATTCAGAAAATCCGCTGTATCTCGAACAGATTGCACTTTCAGTCAAAAATAACCATTTTTTTGTAGAATTCCTAAAGTGCCGACAACTTTTAGGCACCTATAAAAAGAGACCAAAAAAAGTCTGAAAAACGGCGATTTTCAAAATTCAGAAAATCCGCTGTATCTCGAAGAGATTGCACTTTCAGTCAAAAATAACCATTTTTTTGTAGAATTCCTAAAGTGCCGACAACTTTTAGGCACCTATCCAAAGAGACCAAAAAAAGTCGGAAAAAACGGCGATTTTCAAAATTCAGAAAATCCGCTGTATCTCGAACAGATTGCACTTTCAGTCAAAAATAACCATTTTTTTGTAGAATTCCTAAAGTGCCGACAACTTTTAGGCACCTATCCAAAGAGACCAAAAAAAGTCTGAAAAACGGCGATTTTCAAAATGCAGAAAATATGCTGTATCTCGAAGAGATTGCACTTTCAGTCAAAAATAACCATTTTTTTGTAGAATTTCTAAATTGCCGACAACTTTTAGGCACCTATAAAAAGAGACCAAAAAAAGTCTGAAAAACGGCGATTTTCAAAATTCAGAAAATCCGCTGTATCTCGAAGAGATTGCACTTTCAGTCAAAAATAACCATTTTTTTGTAGAATTCCTAAAGTGCCGACAACTTTTAGGCACCTATCCAAAGAAACCAAAAAAGATCGGAAAAACAGCGATTTTCAAAATTCAGAAAATCCGCTGTATCTCGAACAGATTGCACTTTCAGTCAAAAATAACCATTTTTTTGTAGAATTCCTAAAGTGCCGACAACTTTTAGGCACCTATAAAAAGAGACCAAAAAAAGTCTGAAAAACGGCGATTTTCAAAATTCAGAAAATTCGCTGTATCTCGAAGAGATTGCACTTTCAGTCAAAAATAACCATTTTTTTGTAGAATTCCTAAAGTGCCGACAACTTTTAGGCACCTATCCAAAGAGACCAAAAAAAGTCGGAAAAACGGCGATTTTCAAAATTCAGAAAATCCGCTGTATCTCGAAGAGATTGCACTTTCAGTCAAAAATAACCATTTTTTTGTAGAATTCCTAAAGTGCCGACAACTTTTAGGCACCTATCCAAAGAGACCAAAAAAAGTCGGAAATACGGCGATTTTCAAAATTCAGAAAATCCGCTGTATCTCGAAGAGATTGCACACCTATCCAAAGGGGCCAAAAAAAGTCTGAAAAACGGCGATTTTCAAAATTCAGAAAATCCGCTGTATCTCGAAGGGATTGCACTTTCAGTCAAAAATAACGATTTTTTGTAGAATTCCTAAAGTGCCGACAACTTTTAGGCACCTACCCAAAGAAACCAAAAAAGGTCGGAAAAACAGCGATTTTCAAAATTCAGAAAATCCGCTGTATCTCGAAGGGATTGCACTTTCAGTCAAAAATAACGATTTTTTGTAGAATTTCTAAAGTGCCGACATCTTTTAGGCACCTATAAAAAGAGACCAAAAAAAGTCTGAAAAACGGCGATTTTCAAAATTCAGAAAATCCGCTGTATCTCGAAGAGATTGCACTTTCAGTCAAAAATAACCATTTTTTTGTAGAATTCCTAAAGTGCCGACAACTTTTAGGCACCTATAAAAAGAGACCAAAAAAAGTCGGAAAAACGGCGATTTTCAAAATTCAGAAAATCCGCTGTATCTCGAACAGATTGCACTTTCAGTCAAAAATAACCATTTTTTTGTAGAATTCCTAAAGTGCCGACAACTTTTAGGCACCTATAAAAAGAGACCAAAAAAAGTCTGAAAAACGGCGATTTTCAAAATTCAGAAAATCCGCTGTATCTCGAAGAGATTGCACTTTCAGTCAAAAATAACCATTTTTTTGTAGAATTCCTAAAGTGCCGACAACTTTTAGGCACCTATCCAAAGAGACCAAAAAAAGTCGGAAAAACGGCGATTTTCAAAATTCAGAAAATCCGCTGTATCTCGAACAGATTGCACTTTCAGTCAAAAATAACCATTTTTTTGTAGAATTCCTAAAGTGCCGACAACTTTTAGGCACCTATCCAAAGAGACCAAAAAAAGTCTGAAAAACGGCGATTTTCAAAATGCAGAAAATATGCTGTATCTCGAAGAGATTGCACTTTCAGTCAAAAATAACCATTTTTTTGTAGAATTTCTAAATTGCCGACAACTTTTAGGCACCTATAAAAAGAGACCAAAAAAAGTCTGAAAAACGGCGATTTTCAAAATTCAGAAAATCCGCTGTATCTCGAAGAGATTGCACTTTCAGTCAAAAATAACCATTTTTTTGTAGAATTCCTAAAGTGCCGACAACTTTTAGGCACCTATCCAAAGAAACCAAAAAAGATCGGAAAAACAGCGATTTTCAAAATTCAGAAAATCCGCTGTATCTCGAACAGATTGCACTTTCAGTCAAAAATAACCATTTTTTTGTAGAATTCCTAAAGTGCCGACAACTTTTAGGCACCTATAAAAAGAGACCAAAAAAAGTCTGAAAAACGGCGATTTTCAAAATTCAGAAAATTCGCTGTATCTCGAAGAGATTGCACTTTCAGTCAAAAATAACCATTTTTTTGTAGAATTCCTAAAGTGCCGACAACTTTTAGGCACCTATCCAAAGAGACCAAAAAAAGTCGGAAAAACGGCGATTTTCAAAATTCAGAAAATCCGCTGTATCTCGAAGAGATTGCACTTTCAGTCAAAAATAACCATTTTTTTGTAGAATTCCTAAAGTGCCGACAACTTTTAGGCACCTATCCAAAGAGACCAAAAAAATCCGCTGTATCTCGAAGAGATTGCACTTTCAGTCAAAAATAACCATTTTTTTGTAGAATTCCTAAAGTGCCGACAACTTTTAGGCACCTATCCAAAGAGACCAAAAAAAGTCGGAAAAACGGCGATTTTCAAAATTCAGAAAATCCGCTGTATCTCGAACAGATTGCACTTTCAGTCAAAAATAACCATTTTTTTGTAGAATTCCTAAAGTGCCGACAACTTTTAGGCACCTATCCAAAGAGACCAAAAAAAGTCTGAAAAACGGCGATTTTCAAAATGCAGAAAATATGCTGTATCTCGAAGAGATTGCACTTTCAGTCAAAAATAACCATTTTTTTGTAGAATTTCTAAATTGCCGACAACTTTTAGGCACCTATAAAAAGAGACCAAAAAAAGTCTGAAAAACGGCGATTTTCAAAATTCAGAAAATCCGCTGTATCTCGAAGAGATTGCACTTTCAGTCAAAAATAACCATTTTTTTGTAGAATTCCTAAAGTGCCGACAACTTTTAGGCACCTATCCAAAGAAACCAAAAAAGATCGGAAAAACAGCGATTTTCAAAATTCAGAAAATCCGCTGTATCTCGAACAGATTGCACTTTCAGTCAAAAATAACCATTTTTTTGTAGAATTCCTAAAGTGCCGACAACTTTTAGGCACCTATAAAAAGAGACCAAAAAAAGTCTGAAAAACGGCGATTTTCAAAATTCAGAAAATTCGCTGTATCTCGAAGAGATTGCACTTTCAGTCAAAAATAACCATTTTTTTGTAGAATTCCTAAAGTGCCGACAACTTTTAGGCACCTATCCAAAGAGACCAAAAAAAGTCGGAAAAACGGCGATTTTCAAAATTCAGAAAATCCGCTGTATCTCGAAGAGATTGCACTTTCAGTCAAAAATAACCATTTTTTTGTAGAATTCCTAAAGTGCCGACAACTTTTAGGCACCTATCCAAAGAGACCAAAAAAAGTCGGAAATACGGCGATTTTCAAAATTCAGAAAATCCGCTGTATCTCGAAGGGATTGCACTTTCAGTCAAAAATAACGATTTTTTGTAGAATTTCTAAAGTGCCGACATCTTTTAGGCACCTATAAAAAGAGACCAAAAAAAGTCTGAAAAACGGCGATTTTCAAAATTCAGAAAATCCGCTGTATCTCGAAGAGATTGCACTTTCAGTCAAAAATAACCATTTTTTTGTAGAATTCCTAAAGTGCCGACAACTTTTAGGCACCTATAAAAAGAGACCAAAAAAAGTCGGAAAAACGGCGATTTTCAAAATTCAGAAAATCCGCTGTATCTCGAACAGATTGCACTTTCAGTCAAAAATAACCATTTTTTTGTAGAATTCCTAAAGTGCCGACAACTTTTAGGCACCTATAAAAAGAGACCAAAAAAAGTCTGAAAAACGGCGATTTTCAAAATTCAGAAAATCCGCTGTATCTCGAAGAGATTGCACTTTCAGTCAAAAATAACCATTTTTTTGTAGAATTCCTAAAGTGCCGACAACTTTTAGGCACCTATCCAAAGAGACCAAAAAAAGTCGGAAAAAACGGCGATTTTCAAAATTCAGAAAATCCGCTGTATCTCGAACAGATTGCACTTTCAGTCAAAAATAACCATTTTTTTGTAGAATTCCTAAAGTGCCGACAACTTTTAGGCACCTATCCAAAGAGACCAAAAAAAGTCTGAAAAACGGCGATTTTCAAAATGCAGAAAATATGCTGTATCTCGAAGAGATTGCACTTTCAGTCAAAAATAACCATTTTTTTGTAGAATTTCTAAATTGCCGACAACTTTTAGGCACCTATAAAAAGAGACCAAAAAAAGTCTGAAAAACGGCGATTTTCAAAATTCAGAAAATCCGCTGTATCTCGAAGGGATTGCACTTTCAGTCAAAAATAACGATTTTTTGTAGAATTTCTAAAGTGCCGACATCTTTTAGGCACCTATAAAAAGAGACCAAAAAAAGTCTGAAAAACGGCGATTTTCAAAATTCAGAAAATCCGCTGTATCTCGAAGAGATTGCACTTTCAGTCAAAAATAACCATTTTTTTGTAGAATTCCTAAAGTGCCGACAACTTTTAGGCACCTATAAAAAGAGACCAAAAAAAGTCGGAAAAACGGCGATTTTCAAAATTCAGAAAATCCGCTGTATCTCGAACAGATTGCACTTTCAGTCAAAAATATCCATTTTTTTGTAGAATTCCTAAAGTGCCGACAACTTTTAGGCACCTATAAAAAGAGACCAAAAAAAGTCTGAAAAACGGCGATTTTCAAAATTCAGAAAATCCGCTGTATCTCGAAGAGATTGCACTTTCAGTCAAAAATAACCATTTTTTTGTAGAATTCCTAAAGTGCCGACAACTTTTAGGCACCTATCCAAAGAGACCAAAAAAAGTCGGAAAAACGGCGATTTTCAAAATTCAGAAAATCCGCTGTATCTCGAACAGATTGCACTTTCAGTCAAAAATAACCATTTTTTTGTAGAATTCCTAAAGTGCCGACAACTTTTAGGCACCTATCCAAAGAGACCAAAAAAAGTCTGAAAAACGGCGATTTTCAAAATGCAGAAAATATGCTGTATCTCGAAGAGATTGCACTTTCAGTCAAAAATAACCATTTTTTTGTAGAATTTCTAAATTGCCGACAACTTTTAGGCACCTATAAAAAGAGACCAAAAAAAGTCTGAAAAACGGCGATTTTCAAAATTCAGAAAATCCGCTGTATCTCGAAGAGATTGCACTTTCAGTCAAAAATAACCATTTTTTTGTAGAATTCCTAAAGTGCCGACAACTTTTAGGCACCTATCCAAAGAAACCAAAAAAGATCGGAAAAACAGCGATTTTCAAAATTCAGAAAATCCGCTGTATCTCGAACAGATTGCACTTTCAGTCAAAAATAACCATTTTTTTTGTAGAATTCCTAAAGTGCCGACAACTTTTAGGCACCTATAAAAAGAGACCAAAAAAAGTCTGAAAAACGGCGATTTTCAAAATTCAGAAAATTCGCTGTATCTCAAAGAGATTGCACTTTCAGTCAAAAATAACCATTTTTTTGTAGAATTCCTAAAGTGCCGACAACTTTTAGGCACCTATCCAAAGAGACCAAAAAAAGTCGGAAAAAACGGCGATTTTCAAAATTCAGAAAATCCGCTGTATCTCGAAGAGATTGCACTTTCAGTCAAAAATAACCATTTTTTTGTAGAATTCCTAAAGTGCCGACAACTTTTAGGCACCTATCCAAAGAGACCAAAAAAAGTCGGAAATACGGCGATTTTCAAAATTCAGAAAATCCGCTGTATCTCGAAGAGATTGCACTTTCAGTCAAAAATAACCATTTTTTTGTAGAATTCCTAAAGTGCCGACAACTTTTAGGCACCTATCCAAAGAGACCAAAAAAAGTCTGAAAAACGGCGATTTTCAAAATGCAGAAAATCCGCTGTATCTCGAAGGGATTGCACTTTCAGTCAAAAATAACGATTTTTTGTAGAATTCCTCAAGTGCCGACAATTTTTAGGCACCTATCCAAAGGGGCCAAAAAAAGTCTGAAAAACGGCGATTTTCAAAATTCAGAAAATCCGCTGTATCTCGAAGGGATTGCACTTTCAGTCAAAAATAACGATTTTTTGTAGAATTCCTAAAGTGCCGACAACTTTTAGGCACCTATCCAAAGAAACCAAAAAAAGTCTGAAAAACGGCGATTTTCAAAATGCAGAAAATCCGCTGTATCTCGAACAGATTGCACTTTCAGTCAAAAATAACGAATTTTTTTAGAATTCCTAAAGTGCCGACAACTTTTAGGCACCTATCCAAAGAAACCAAAAAAGGTCGGAAAAACAGCGATTTTCAAAGTTCAGAAAATCTGCTGTATCTCGAACAGATTGCACTTTCAGTCAAAAATAACCATTTTTTTGTAGAATTGCTAAAGTGCCGACAACTTTTAGGCACCTATCCAAAGAGACAAAAAAAGTCGGAAAAACGGCGATTTTCAAAATGCAGAAAATCCGCTGTATCTCGAAGGGATTGCACTTTCAGTCAAAAATAACGATTTTTTGTAGAATTCCTCAAGTGCCGACAATTTTTAGGCACCTATCCAAAGGGGCCAAAAAAAGTCTGAAAAACGGCGATTTTCAAAATTCAGAAAATCCGCTGTATCTCGAAGGGATTGCACTTTCAGTCAAAAATAACGATTTTTTGTAGAATTCCTAAAGTGCCGACAACTTTTAGGCACCTATCCAAAGAAACCAAAAAAGGTCGGAAAAACAGCGATTTTCAAAATTCAGAAAATCCGCTGTATCTCGAACAGATTACACTTTCAGTCAAAAATAACCATTTTTTTGTAGAATTCCTAAAGTGCCGACAACTTTTAGGCACCTATAAAAAGAGACCAAAAAAAGTCTGAAAAACGGCGATTTTCAAAATTCAGAAAATCCGCTGTATCTCGAAGAGATTGCACTTTCAGTCAAAAATAACCATTTTTTTGTAGAATTCCTAAAGTGCCGACAACTTTTAGGCACCTATCCAAAGAGACCAAAAAAAGTCTGAAAAACGGCGATTTTCAAAATGCAGAAAATCCGCTGTATCTCGAAGGGATTGCACTTTCAGTCAAAAATAACCATTTTTTTGTAGAATTCCTCAAAAGCCGACAATTTTTAGGCACCTATCCAAAGGGGCCAAAAAAAGTCTGAAAAACGGCGATTTTCAAAATTCAGTAAATCCGCTGTATCTCGAAGAGATTGCACTTTCAGTCAAAAATAACCATTTTTTTTGTAGAATTCCTAAAGTGCCGACAACTTTTAGGCACCTATCCAAAGAGACCAAAAAAAGTCTGAAAAACGGCGATTTTCAAAATGCAGAAAATCCGCTGTATCTCGAAGGGATTGCACTTTCAGTCAAAAATAACGATTTTTTGTAGAATTCCTCAAGTGCCGACAATTTTTAGGCACCTATCCAAAGGGGCCAAAAAAAGTCTGAAAAACGGCGATTTTCAAAATTCAGAAAATCCGCTGTATCTCGAAGAGATTGCACTTTCAGTCAAAAATAACCATTTTTTTGTAGAATTCCTAAAGTGCCGACAACTTTTAGGCACCTATCCAAAGAGACCAAAAAAAGTCTGAAAAACGGCGATTTTCAAAATGCAGAAAATCCGCTGTATCTCGAAGGGATTGCACTTTCAGTCAAAAATAACGATTTTTTGTAGAATTCCTCAAGTGCCGACAATTTTTAGGCACCTATCCAAAGGGGCCAAAAAAAGTCTGAAAAACGGCGATTTTCAAAATTCAGAAAATCCGCTGTATCTCGAAGGGATTGCACTTTCAGTCAAAAATAACGATTTTTTTTGTAGAATTTCTAAAGTGCCGACAACTTTTAGGCACCTATCCAAAGGGGCCAAAAAAAGTCTGAAAAACGGCGATTTTCAAAATTCAGAAAATCCGCTGTATCTCGAAGGGATTGCACTTTCAGTCAAAAATAACGATTTTTTTGTAGAATTTCTAAAGTGCCGACAACTTTTAGGCACCTATCCAAAGGGGCCAAAAAAAGTCTGAAAAACGGCGATTTTCAAAATTCAGAAAATCCGCTGTATCTCGAAGAGATTGCACTTTCAGTCAAAAATAACGATTTTTTGTAGAATTCCTAAAGTGCCGACAACTTTTAGGCACCTATCCAAAGAAACCAAAAAAGGTCGGAAAAACAGCGATTATCAAAATTCAGAAAATCCGCTGTATCTCGAACAGATTGCACTTTCAGTCAAAAATAACCATTTTTTTTTGTAGAATTCCTAAAGTGCCGACAACTTTTAGGCACCTATCCAAAGAGACCAAAAAAAGTCTGAAAAACGGCGATTTTCAAAATGCAGAAAATCCGCTGTATCTCGAAGAGATTGAACTTTCAGTCAAAAATAACCATTTTTTTGTAGAATTTCTAAATTGCCGACAACTTTTAGGCACCTATAAAAAGAGACAAAAAAAGTCTGAAAAACGGCGATTTTCAAAATTCAGAAAATCCGCTGTATCTCGAAGAGATTGCACTTTCAGTCAAAAATAACCATTTTTTTGTAGAATTCCTAAAGTGCCGACAACTTTTAGGCACCTATCCAAAGAAACCAAAAAAGGTCGGAAAAACAGCGATTTTCAAAATTCAGAAAATCCGCTGTATCTCGAACAGATTGCACTTTCAGTCAAAAATAACCATTTTTTTGTAGAATTCCTAAAGTGCCGACAACTTTTAGGCACCTATAAAAAGAGACCAAAAAAAGTCTGAAAAACGGCGATTTTCAAAATTCAGAAAATCCGCTGTATCTCGAAGAGATTGCACTTTCAGTCAAAAATAACCATTTTTTTGTAGAATTCCTAAAGTGCCGACAACTTTTAGGCACCTATCCAAAGAGACCAAAAAAAGTCTGAAAAACGGCGATTTTCAAAATTCAGAAAATCCGCTGTATCTCGAAGAGATTGCACTTTCAGTCAAAAATAACGATTTTTTGTAGAATTCCTAAAGTGCCGACAACTTTTAGGCACCTATAAAAAGAGACCAAAAAAAGTCTGAAATACGGCGATTTTCAAAATTCAGAAAATCCGCTGTATCTCGAAGAGATTGCACTTTCAGTCAAAAATAACCATTTTTTTGTAGAATTCCTAAAGTGCCGACAACTTTTAGGCACCTACCCAAAGAGACCAAAAAAAGTCTGAAAAACGGCGATTTTCAAAATGCAGAAAATCCGCTGTATCTCGAAGGGATTGCACTTTCAGTCAAAAATAACGATTTTTTGTAGAATTCCTCAAGTGCCGACAATTTTT